>CM029625.1:30689964-30766287 GCA_017311315.1 Dendrocalamus latiflorus
GAGAAGTAAAAAGGGTCGGGGGAGAGAGAGAAATAAAAAGGTTCAGAGCATGGTGTAGCACGAATTGGTTCAACGTACTCCTTAAAATCCTTTTAATATTAATTAATTGAAACGGGTTGTTTGCATTGTTTTTATACATTCTTACATTGTAGTTACATTTCGCTTTGAAGAAGCATGGTGTTTCTACTGAAGGAGTGGTGCTAGCATTGACATAAAGCAGGACATGTTGCACTGTGTGAGAGCTAACCACTTTTTGTTTAGTGTATGTAGTATCGATTAGTTTGATACTTAGTGCTAATTTTTCATGTCTGGGTACAACTCTCGTAATGTAAAAAATATTGTAAAATTCACTTGGCTTATGTTGAACGGGGTCCTGCCAAAAAGTATGTGCCAACGGATATATATAGCGCCAAAGAAAAATATTATTTACTGTATGGTTTAGTATTCCGTTGTGTAAAGTTTAGTGTTTGTTGTATGTTCCGATTTGTGAGATTATTGTGTCAATGGTATTATTTCTTCCCTTTTAAATTGCCTTGATGAGTGATTATTGAACCAGTAGTTAGCTTTTCAGATGTGAAAAAAGATTAATCTACGGTGTCTGTCCTGAAGTCGAGTCCTCAAGTCCATTTGTTTTAGAGTCTTCCGTTGCGTCCATTCTAAGTCTATTGTATCTTTATCAGTCTGTCAAAGCCATGCGCGCACACACAAATTTCTGATCAATCAGCCGACTTCTTGCTAGCCACGGTCCATCCTCTTGGATGGCGTGGTCCTTTTCTTCCTTTACGCATAGTCGCAGTCGTCACTCTTCTTTGAGTCACTGCAGATCGTAGAAGTCTTCATGATGCCGCCGCTCTTCTCTTTGAGCCGCCGCCCTGAGTTTCTACGGCCGCCGCGCTTCTTTTGCATCGCGCCTCCGTTGCGCTTCTTATGCACAGCGCCGCCGCCATCTCGGGCTTCGATCTGTGCTACTATGCTTCTATCTTCCTCTTCGGCTTGATTGTAAAGGGTATTTGTGTCTTTTCTATTTTAGTGTCAATCCTTTCCACATTTACATGGCTGCAACGGCGAGCAGTGGGGGACCTAGGTCTTCCAGCCGGCGCCGGCCCAGCCCCCTACGGCGACTTCCCGGGCACCGGGACTCCGGGAGCTCAGGCAACGGCAGAACGACTCACGGTAGACATGGGCCAGCGCCAACCCATACATCATGGCTCACGAATCACCCAACGCCATCTGCAGAGAGGAGACTGATCGAATACATTTGATTTTTCTATGTTTTTTGTTGATAGGGGTTAACGTGCTTGCTGGTGTTGGCCTTCTTTCCACTCCGTTTATAATTCATGAAGCTGGATGGGCTGGTCTTGCAGTTCTAGCTATTTTTTGCTATTGCTTGTTGTTATACTGGAGTTCTTCTGAAATATTGTTTCCAGAGCAAAGATGGCATTTCAATCTATCCAGACATTGGGGAGGCTGCCTTTGGATGAATTGGCCGTTTGCTCATATCTGTAAGTCCTGGTTTCTTTAGCATAACATGGATTGGACAGTGTTACCTGAAAGTAAAATGGATTGGACAACATTTCAAGTACATGCTTATCTGAACAGCCAACAAAGTCATATATTTGATTACTGACTAGGTACTGTCAACATACATGGGTTGTTTATGCTTCAGCTTGACTATCTTTTGCAGTTCTTTGTTCCAACCGAGCAGCATCATATTTGATAGACTGGCCAAAAGTGGAAGCTTGTTTGAGCCCGATATAAGCAACCATCTCAATGAGTATGGTGATGCTGGCTTGTGGACATTGGCACTAACATACAGAGTGCTGGAGGAATCAGAATGTTCTTCTTGGAATGCTGATTTTCTTAAAGCGGAGACATCTATTGAGCCTAATAAGAGGATTGCAACTCGATCGAGTCTCAGATTTGATTGAAAGAAAGCTGATCTTTGTTGGTGCTGTTGCGGTGGAAGACAAATTACAAATTACCAAAAGGGGTTAAAATGATTGATTGATTTTTAAGATTGGTAATTATAGCTTTTCACGATGTCCATGATTAAATTCTCTAGATTTTAAGCCATTGACACAATCACGATGCTGCTGAATTGACAATCAGAGTAATTGTTTCTGGATTTATTCATAGACTTATTGCTTTGGACAATAGTATATTAAGTGTTTAGGCATACTTAGTTCGATTTATGTTCCTTATGTTATGGACGACTGATTGCATACCAATATGAAAGAGTTTTCTATATTTAACACAGTACTTTCGATATGATATCAGACTAGAGGCAGTTCACCTGATTGGGAGGTTTATGGCCTTCTCTAATCTTTGTTTTCGTCAAGAAACAAGTTAGTTTTTATGGAGTTCGTTAAGAGATCCTCTGGCTTATCTACAGAAGTAAGAATTGTATCATCTAGAAATGAAGCACAAGATGCCTTTTTTAAAAAAAATCCGTAGCAACGCACGGGCATATATATAAAAGGAAGTTGTATTAGTGCCCGGATAAGAACCGTTTTAATGCTTTAGGAAGGTTTTTATCCCATAACAATTACGTTCCAAATGTGCATTGATATGGAAATATCTGGAAATCAACGCATTTTCTCTCAGGATCGGTATGTAATGAATTTGATTGATCCTTATCACCTTATGCATGAGCCAGCCTCCGGCTATATATAAGGCGCTACACACAGTCATCCCTCACACCAAAACCAAATCCTTCACATAAAGCATAATTAGACGCATACACAAACATCACAACACAGATCAAGCAATAGAAATGGCTTTCACGGCCGAGGCTACCACTGTCTTGCTCTTCCTCGCCGCCATTGTTTGCCATGTACACAGAGGTAATTAAGATCAATAATCTACGAACATATAATATTCCGTGTACAATTTATCTCCATGTAATAAGTGAAGTATTTCTGACCCATCTTTCTGCCATATGCATGCCTGGATGAAAGGTGATGCGCACGGCTGTCAGCTGTTTGACATCCACATCTCGCTGGCGGACAGGCGACAGCGGAGACTGCGAGAGTGATTTAGAGGAGAGACCGAGCGGACAGTGGATAGCGCCGGAATCAGTGAGTGGTAAAACACTATATTTATGTCAATTTAGTTTAGTCCGACAAAAGATTCAGCCTAGCCTCAATTTTATTCCTAGCTTCGCCAATGATCTATAGTGTTCTTGTTTGATAGACTAATTTTAGAGTATTCCCTTTGCTCCATATCATTTTGTAATTAGACTTTTTAAATGTTACGATTATGTTTTAATCCGTAGCAACGCACGGGCATCCAACTAGTTATAGGTGAAATTTCACCCACTAAGCTGCTTTGCCATGCGGCTTTTGTTCTGGTCACTTGGTCAGTAATCAATCTTCCACATTCAAAATATGACGGCTATATTTAAGAAAGAGCCAACCAAATGATCTTATCTTCAGAGCTTCGTGCTGGGATGAGCATATAGGTGCGACATTATAGGTCAGTTCGTTTGGGCTTGAGTTTCTAGTTTATTTTTTACTATTTCTAAATTTTGTCTTTTTCTGATTTTCGGTTTTTGAGCTTTTTTCTGTTCTTTTTTCATATTCATTTGCATTATACGTGATAGGCTAATATGTTTTTTTATTTTTAAATTCTTTTAAATTTAATTATGTCAAATAAACCATCATCAGGTACAATATAATTTTAATTAGTTACAATAAAAATTTAATCATAAATCATCAAAATTCAACCTAACTAAGTGCTATCATAAACTAGAGTACTAATAGTCTTCATAGAAAATAGGAGTGTGCCACCTGTTCCATGGTTCCTTAGTACTTCAAACGATTGGTCTGTCGAAGTTTCAGCTCAACAACAGGTTCACATGACTAGAGCTGTTTACATTGCGTGAACTGACGGCATTTGTTGGAAACGGAACTGGCTATGACTGTTTACAGGGTCATTCTTTTTCTCCGAAATTGACAGCTTTTGACTTTAGTTATAGTATCTAACTTTTAAACGGGGTGTTTTCTTAAAATATGGTCTACAAGTTAAACGATGTACATGTTAAAAGACCAACATCTGTATCAGCCAAAATCGTAAGTGAGTATCTCTCTCCGTAATTTGTACCGTAACCAGCCAAAATTCAAAAATTTCAACCAAAAATCATAAGTCGCAGCCGTTGCCAAACATGCCTACAGTTGAGTGAATATGATGACATTGTTGGGAATCCGGCTGTTTACAATTGACCGCAAACACCACAATGCCGCGAGAGTTCGTCCGTGATACATAACATGGGGAGTAATAGACAGGCGGGTCCAAGCTATATTGTACTAGGTGATGTTGCTGGACAGTATTAGAATCTCAGTGGAAGAGCCAACCAAGACTATGCAACTACCCCATGCATCAAAATCTTATTACCTCCGGGCCTGTTCCAGTGTCGCATGACTTTTGGTTGTTTTTAGCTGAAATAATACTGTAGCGGCTGTTAGTTTATTCTTATGCATTTAATTAAAGAAAAATAAAAAACACCGTTATATCTCTATGAATAATGCAAAGAAAAAAGAATGAAGGAAAAGAAAAAGGCTAGATTAAAAGGCCAACACATTTGAAATGATTTTTGGCTTTTAGAAGACAGAAGCCACCACTGTTTGGAATAAGGCATCAGTCGGATATTTGCAAAAGGCACATATTAGTCTAGTAATTTTTCTCACAATATATTTGCAATTGCAAAGATTATGAAAGAAATAGCTTAAGTACATTTTTCACAAAATATATACAATTTTTGTGTGATAAATATAAGTATTCAAAAAGGTATCATTCTCAAAACTTTTTTACCGCACACTTCACATGGAGACATAGATTTGTAAACGGAGAGCGTACAATATGGTAACATCCAAACATCTTGACTCCTTGAGGGGGAAAACAAGAAGAAGAAGAAAAAACTAAGCACCATCACATTACCTTGTTTGATCAAAGAGATAAAGGTCGAGTTCCTTTCAATTTATTGTTTATGGCTTCTCTCAAATAAATAAATAAACATGACGGTTTATTCGTCGCCGTTTTGAAGTGATTTATTGGGACAATATTTTTGAAACAGCTTTATCAGCATATGAGGAGTAGAGCACCTCGAGGCCTGCCCTCAACTTGCAATCTGAGATCTTCCTCCAACAAAACTCAGGAGCTGATCAGGGATGTCCCTTGGGTACAGAGACTTCCTGATTAGACTAGAGCTCTTTACTTCGGGTCCTCCAAAGAAAGGAGGAAGCATACCTGCTCGCTCCTCTTTGACCACTTGTTAATCAGATCCTGCCAAGATTTCTCTTCTGCCTTCACATCCTTGGATGGGGTCAGAGCCGCCAAAGAATCCCGAGCGGCAGCAGCAGTTATTGATTCCTCTACCCACTCAGGGGTTGCCTTGACTACTCTCCCCTTATAAGTTTCCTCATGAGAAGTACTCGGATTAGGACTGATTGGAGCACTAGAGGTGCTACAAAGAAAGAAGAACGAAAAGAGAGAGGTAAGAACTTCAAAACGCTAAAAAAATCCAAAGGTATGAATTTACATGAATTTTTACTAGTACATACCTGGACTTTTTTGTTTTGAAGTTAAAACGCCCTGGAGCATAGTCTAGAGCAATTACTTTTCTTTTCTTCTTTCAACCACTTTACCAGTACTGCACTGGTAGGGCTGGTCGGACCCTTTGAGTCCTTTGATTGAATAAGCTTATCCTTAGCTGGATCCTCCATGGGGCCATCGGAAGCAACTTCTCTGACCACCTGCTCAGAGGCTGGAACTCCCTCGACTACCTGAATAGTCATTTCCTCTGGTGTTTGAGAGATGACGACCAGAGCTTCAACTCGATAGGTTACGACAACTGAAGCTTTAGTCTGGTCAGTCATAACCGCCTCAGAGCCCACGATCGGTAAACTCAAAATCACCATTGATTCTATGGTCATAATGGCTTCGATCAGCAGCACTTCCCTCTCTTCCGCCTTGTCACTGACTGAAGTGAGCTCGGTGATGAAGTCCTTCATCCAAGAAATATATTCTCATCGGTGCCTTTTCTCTATCCTCTTTATAAGAGAAGGGGTAGGCTTCTAAGAAAAACTTTCGGAGTCATCGTAGAAGCCTACCTTCGAGGGGACTTTGTTCTTAGAGGCTTGCATGGTCATCGGAATGGTCGTAGGAGCGCTCAGAGGGACACTCGAAGTGACGGTCAGAGTAGTGGTCGATGGAGCAGGGTTTGATCCCGAGGCTCCATACGATTTCCTCACGCTTCGCCGCCTCTTGGGACTCGGAGGAGCATCTTTCGAGATCTCAAACAACTCATCACTCTCCAACCTGACCATCTACACATCATAAGAAAATTACAACACACCGATCGGAAAATATACAGTTGATGAAAAGGGTTATCACTTTTACCTTAAGTCTTTCAGTCTTGTTTTTCAAAGAGGTAAGAGCAAGGATCAAGGACACCTCTCCTTCTAGCTGGAGTCTCTTGCATAGATCATTTTGATTCTCTCTCACCTTAGTAGGGGACAGTGCTATGAAATCAATGGAAATCTTTAGTTAAAAAGATTCAACCAAACAAAAAATAAAACTCGACTGGACAGAATTTTTTGAGGCTTACCTTCCATAGAATTCCTAGTCGAGTCAACCGTGCCCATGTACCAAAGCATAACGTGGTCGCATGACTTTAGAGGACTTATTCGATGGATGGAAAATCCTTCACCGTGGAATGAAGTAAGACCTCTCTCTTTGAGACGAGCAATGGCATCGACCAATCGCCCCAACTTTCCCTCCTTCTTTGAGGAGGACCTCCACCTTGTGTTCTTGACAGTAATCCGACCGGTGAAAGAAAGGTTGTCATCTTTACTAAGCGTCATATAGAACCACAATTTCTTCTATGACGACCATGAAGACCTAGAATATATTGGAATGTATTCTTTGCCTTCCTATTGTGGAGACACAAAGCGTAATTTTTAGGAGATGTTGCTAATTTTCTAGACTTTGTCATCCTGTAGAAGTATCGGAGGAGTTCCAAGCTTGGGGGAATCTTCAAATATGCTTCGTAGAGGTAGAAAAAGATACTCAAATTAGCAATCAAATTTGGGGCTAAATTTACCAATTCGATTCTGTAGTACTCCAAGACTTCCAAGAGGAATGTGAGCACCGACAATCGAAATTTGCACTCAATATATGCCCAAAAGATCGGGATCTTGCCTTCGTTCCCGCTCAAAAATTTCTCTCCGACCACTAAGCTCCATAAGAGCATCCCTTCCTTTTCCATGGCATTCAGCTTCTTCGATCCAAGTTCAGATGTTGGCCAATCGTGATTACATCTGAAATTTTTACTAAGTGGTGAAAAATCAAAAGGGGATCGAAAGGATTTGAGACTACGGGCAAAGAGCGCTAGGGTGGAGAAGAAGTTGAAAGGTTTTTCTGAAAGTGTAAAGCCAACGGGTAACACACTAGAGGGTTTTATAAGGGTTTTTCTCCAACTGCAAACAGGGATTACTTGATTTGAAGCCCAACATACACAAAACTTTTCAATTTCTTAGTCAGTTTTCTCAACTTTAAAGTGAATAAGAACTGCTTCTTTACTCTTGCTGTTAAAGGAGTAGTTTCTCGATTAAAATCCAATCGAAAGGAATTCACATCATAAATTCACTTAAAAGTTCAAGGGCTACCTGATGAGAATTGAATAAATTGTTAATTACAGCTTTAATATTTAGTTAAGGCCAAGGGACCCCTGTGGTTGTAAACCTCCAGAGATTGCTCCTTGAGTACCCTGGTAGGAGAAACACTATACATGTTGTCCGACCGGATGGCTGCTCAAAGATTTTGTGAACTAGTACCTGGACCCAATTCCATAATATTCCAGATTGCCGGATTGCTCTCTCTACATCTTGTGTCTATTTTTTCCTTCTATTTTGCCTTGTCTAATTATGTGATTATTCTTGCTCTTAGTTGTGATGATTGCTTGTGTGGATCACTCAACGATGGTAGTTATTTAATACGTCATCAACATTGACTGCTTTAAAAGCCATGGTATATCATCAGATTCATCCGCTGACCTCCTTCTAGTAGCAAGAACTAATCTTGTAGATTGTTTGTCTCTAATTGCTTTTTTCATTTGCACGAATCAATGCTCTCTTGTGGTTGGTCCTGTCCAATGGTTTATCTCTAGTCGACACACCCGGTGAGTTAACGGCTCACTTCCCCATACTCGACATGTGTATCGGGGATGGTTCGTGTTGCAAATAGGGCTGTAAACGACCCGAGCTCGAGCGAGCTCAGCCTGCTAGACTCGAGCTTCGCGGAGCTCGAGCAAGTCTAAGTTGGCGGTCGAGCTTTGAGCTCGGCTCAGACAAATCTCGTCTAGGCTCGGTAATACATGACTTCATGTCTTCATTAAGAAACATTTATTTTCATAGGGCAATCACAAAACATTAGAACAATGCAGTACCTAGTGAATGACCAGATTGTTGTGTTGATTGTGGATTTTGAGACATCTATAACAATTCATATAGTGTCATCAGCAAAATGCATGAGTGCAAGAATGAAATATAAACTTCACTGATACTAAATCAATAGAAGCCACCTTGGCACAAAGCTTGAAATCTTCTTGCCATTGGGAGCCGCAATAATATGAAGATCTAGTTATGATGTAACTGATGTTATGATGTATCTAGTTTTGACTCCAAGTCAGCTACAGGCAGAATCTTCTTGACTGGAATATGTAACATCTACAGCAAAATGAACAATCTAAAGATCCACAAATTTTTAGTTCCTGTCAATAACAAAAGAAGAGAGGAGGTGAAGGGCATAGTTCATACTCACTCTTTGTCTGCGGTGGGACTTGATGTCGGGGTGGCGGTATAGAGCTGAGAGGATCTTTGCGATGGAGGAGGAACTTGGCATCGAGTCATTGCGTTGCCACATTCAGTCACATGCTTGGCTGCTCGCTTTGTCACCTCGTCGCTTCGAGGGAGAGTAGAAGGAAGCTAGGGGCAGGAGGCGAACAGAGTGGAGGGAGGCGGGGAGCTAGGAGCTATGAGAGTCGGTGGCTTGGTGGGAGTGGTGGCCGACAACATTGGAAAGAGGATGGGGAACGAGATTTGGATTTGGGGATTTTTGGTGTCAGCAGGAGGTTGGGGAATGGCCCAAATGGCAGAATGGATGGTCACTGGTCGGTCAGTGGCTCAGTGCCATCAATGTTCACTACTCTGCTCAGGGTGGGTTGGATTGGTCTCAGTGGATAGGGAAAGCGTTCAATGGTCCAAGCAATTAGGCTGAGTGAGGAGTTGAGGTTGAGTTATTAAGGTTTGCCTCAGGCTCGGTAAAGTATTTGAGCTCAGCTTGAATAGGCTTGCGAGCTCATGATTGGGCTTAAGCTTGGTTCGTTTGAAGCTCGAGCTGTGCTCGAATCAAGTTTAGGTCGATCCAAGCTCGAGCAGCCACGAGTCTCAAGCTTTTTTTACAGCCCTAATTGCAAGATCGCTCATCGGCCATGCGAACCCTAAATGTGTTCGTCATTTTCCCTAAATCAATCTACTATGAAAATCGGTGTTGGAGGCTGAATTTGCCGCCAAATAACACACTGGCGCACATCACGCACCTGTATGTGTGAATCCCAGCAACGACACTAGTGATAGCACGCCGCTGCAGCATCTAAGGCGGGCTGCCCCTAGTAGATATGTGTGTGCACTGTGCACACCGGTGCTGCACGCCGCTGCGCACAACACTCCCACTTACGCCAGCTCACTACCACTACGCTCCCGAAGTTGCTAGCGCCATATCGCAATGCTCCGCCGCCCAAACATGTGCCTGCACATGCGTCCTATTGCTGGCTCGCAACTGTCGCCACCGCCTCCTCGCGCCGCGCTGACACGCGCGCCGCCACCACTTCCAGATCAGCACTGCACCATTGTTCATTGTCTTGTCGGTGCCACATCACTGCCGAGCTCTGCCTCCACCGGCGCTCATCCCCTTGGGCAGAAGCCATGCTGCCACGCATTTCACCTCCCATTGCCGCCTCGGCTCACCCGCCATGCGCCATCACTCTGGCTCAGGGGCGGATCTACAGTAGTTCATAGGTGTACAGCTGAACACCCAAATTTTTTAGCAAAAAATCTAGTATATACAAGATATAATACATATGTATATATTTAGTTGGGCCAAAATAGCTATATTCGTAGCTATGGATCAGGCAATCAGCCCAACATAGCTGGGCCTTGCCCATTTTTCTTCCGTGCCCGGACCGATCGGCCCACCCACCACCCAGCCACCCCCAAACCCCACCCCCTATGCCATTCGATTTCGCGAATCGTGATTCCGGATTCCCCACCGCCACTCTCGGTGCCCCATTCCTCTAACCCTAGCCGCATGCCCGCACAAGACGAGGTGACCTTGGGCTCCGGCTCCGCCGCCTCCGCACCGTGCGACGGTCGACCGTGCCTCCCCAGTCCACCGCTCCAGCAGTCCAACACTCCAGCAAGATCGTGAAAGGCTTCACACGTGCTCTGCAAACATGATGTTACTTTGTGCTTTTGAGCAATTATCAGGTCTCAAAATAAATTTCCATAAGAGCGAAATTTTCTGCTTTGGAGAAGCTAAAGTATATGAGGATCAGTACATAGATCTTTTTGGCTGTAATCCAGGTAATTTCCCAATGAGGTATTTGGGTATTCCTATTCATTACAAGAAGCTAAGAAATGCTGATTGGAGAAAAGTAGAAGAACGTTTCGAGAAACGCCTCAGTAGTTGGAAAGGAAAAAATCTATCAACAGGGGGACGACTGACCTTAATAAATTCAGTGCTTAGTAGTCTCCCCATGTATATGATGTCCTTTTTTGAGGTACCAAAGGGCGTTCTTAACAAACTAGACTATTATCGGTCTCGCTTCTTTTGGCAAAGCGACGGGAATAAAAGGAAATACCGTCTAGCCAAATGGGATATCCTGTGCCAACCTAAAGAGCAAGGAGGGCTAGGGATCCATAATCTGGAGATCAAGAATACTGCACTACTCAGTAAATGGTTGTATCGGTTGCTGAAAACAGATGGTACTTGGCAACAAATACTACGCAATAAATACTTGGGCACTAAACCTCTTGTCCAGGTTCAGTGCAAGTGTGGGGATTCTCATTTCTGGGGCAGCCTGATGAAGATTAAAACGGATTTTCTGCGGTTCGGATCTTTTATAATCAAAGACGGATCGCAGGTAAGGTTCTGGGAGGATAAGTGGCTCGGAAATAGAACTTTACGAGATCAATATCCTCAACTGTACAGCATAACCCGTAAAAAACAAGATACAGTGGGCGAAGTGCTGAGTTCCAACCCACTAAACATATCTTGGCGCAGAGATCTTATTGGTCACAAGCTAATGTTGTGGAATAATCTCTGCTCACGGTTGTCCGATATTGTTTTGACCCAGGAGGAAGACGAATTCCGATGGAACCTTCATCAGAGTGGAGAATTTTCTGTAAAATCTCATTACCTGGCATTAATCCATCAGAATGTGCCCAATTCTAACGAACGCTTATGGAAGTTAAAAGTACCTTTGAAGATCAAGATCTTTTTGTGGTATCTTCGACGAGGCGTTATTTTAACAAAGGATAATTTAGTGAAACGAAATTGGCACGGCAGCAAACAGTGTTGTTTTTGTCACAAAGATGAAACGATCCAACATCTGTTTTTTGAGTGCCGGTTAGCTCGTATGGTTTGGGCGGTGGTCCATGCGTCTTGTGGTCTTTCTCAGCCACGTAGTGTGTCCGATATGTTTGGTTCTTGGTTACAAGGGTTTAGATAGGATTTAAAGTATTTAGTACTCCTTGGAGCCGCTGCTACTTGTT
Source organism: Dendrocalamus latiflorus (assembly GCA_017311315.1). Taxonomy (NCBI): domain Eukaryota; kingdom Viridiplantae; phylum Streptophyta; class Magnoliopsida; order Poales; family Poaceae; genus Dendrocalamus; species Dendrocalamus latiflorus. The sequence goes on from CM029625.1 coordinate 30,701,793, forward strand.
GGGCGGTGTGGTTATGCAGGAATACAATGGTATTTGAAAACAAACAAAATCCTTTTTTGCAGGTTATTTTCTCAATTTCGCATTGGCTTCGTATCTGGGCTATTCTCCAGCAGACTGCTTCTCAGGATATGGTTGTAGCGGTCTCACAGTTATTGGAGAAGGTGGTCACGGAGTGTTTTACCCAGGCTCATGGTTGGCGGCCTAGTCTTCGGATTGATAGCCATTAGTGATTTTCTTTTATTTTCTTTTTGTAAGGCTGTGTGTCGTCAGGCAGAGGCCGGGAGGATTTCAAGTTGATGTATCAACTTGATGTAACAATTTTGAAATCAATAAACTTCCCATTTCTAAAAAAACATGATGGACGGTGGTGGTGAGGTCTCACACACACGGCGGAGCACGATCAACGACAGCAAGGTCACAGAAGGGCTCGTACGTGCATGGAGTAGTCTCGCAGAAGGAGCCATGAAGCAAGATTGACGACAACATTAAGATCGCGGTAGGGCTCGTGCATGCGCGGAGCAACCTCGTGGAAGGAGCAATGGCACAAAGCAGATACACGGAAGGAGTTTAGGTGTAGTCATTCGCTTACATGGGATCTAACGGCTGAAACCTATCCTATTGGATGGGATCAGTATGGTATACTGCTGTGTAGCCACGTCCTAAAAAATAGGCCAAGAGGTATAGCATTCAATTTAGGAAAAATGTGAGCACCAACGCTAGATGGCGGGCGAGGCACAACCAACGCACTTAGCCAACTGACATGATATTTGGTCAATTCTCGAGTTGCAGACAATTTAAATTTTACATAAGACTAGTTAAATGCCCATGCATTGCTACGGATTTTTAAAATTTATCATACTACATGTTCTAAAAGTCACATGTGGTAAAAATTTTTAGAATATGCATACAAAATTTTAGAATATGCACACAAATATGTTTTAAAAGTTTTTAAATCCGTTAAGTCGGAAGCCATCAATCACACCTCGTGGTCATAAGTCGAAAGACATTGACCACATCTCATGGTCGTAGGTCAGGAGCCCTCAAGCACACCTCGTCGTCGTAAGTCAGAAGCCGTCGACCATCACGCGTGATCGTAGGTCGGGAGCAGTCGACCATCACTGGTGGTCGTAAGTTGGCAGCGGTCGATGATCGATCGTGGTCCTAAATCGGGAGCCTTTGACAAAGGCTCATGGTCGTACATCAGAAGCCGATGACCATCGTTCATGGGCGTAAGTCGGAAGCCATCGAGGATACCTCGTGGTCGTAAGTCGGAACACATCGACTAGCGCTCATAATCGTAAGTCGGAAGACATCGACCACACCTCGTGGTCGTAAGTCAAAACACATCGACCAATGCTCATGGTCATAAATTAGAAACCATCGATCACACCTCGTGGTCGTAAGTTAGAAGTCGTCAACCATCACGTGTGATCGTAGGTCGGGAGTGGTTGACCATCGCTGTTGGTCGTACGTTAGCAGGCCTCCGGTGTGCTTGTGCCCTATCGCCCAACTGTCAACGCCAGCCTACTCGGCCCCGACTTCGACCACTGCCCCCTTCGACTTCGACCAATGCCCCTTTCAATCACTGTCCCCTTTGACCATGACCCTTCAACATTGACCACTTCCCCCTTCGACCACGGCCCCCTTCGACCATGGCATGAGGAGGAGGAGGAGGCACGGCACGAGGGTTCGGGGGAGAAGAAGGTGGTGGTTGCAAGAGGTGGTGGTGGGGAGGCGGTGGGCAAATGGGGAGAGGAGGCAGTGGGCAAATGCGTTGGGGAGGCGGCGACGAGGGGATACGACGCTACTAGGGAAAGTTGGGGGACTGCGACCAGATGCTGTCGTACGGGGAAGGAATTGGTGGCGATGCTGAGGAGGAGGAGGCGTAGCACGAGGGTTCGGGGGAGAGAAGGAGGCAGCGGTTACGAGAGGCGGAGTGGTTGTGGGAGGCGGAGGATGTGGGGGAAGAGAAGAGGAGGAGCGCGGCCCATGCGTCGGCCCGACCTTTTCTACGAGAAGCGGAAGAACTACCTACATGCGGATCTGAATTGCTGATCTTTGATCGGACGACTGAGAATAGAAGAGAAAAACAGACCGACGACCACCAACTCATTTTTTTATAATAGTAAAGATAGTACAGTCATTTTTGCAAAATGTTCCTAAATTTGGAGGGGTCAATGGTGTGCTACTAACTACTAAGCTTCTACGCGTGTTATTTCTCGACCAAATTGTAGGATGGATCCATCCATGGGTCTAGTTAGCCGCCACCCAACCTCGCGTCTGATGAACAATTGAATAGAAGTTTGTGAATGCTGCCTTCGGTATTTGCTATTGTTTCATCCCAACTCAAAGACTTGCGGATGTTGTAAGTCCATCCTATCTCCAACTAATTTTCCTGGCAACGCCACAGATTGTGTCGACCTCTTTTGTTTTCTTGTTGGTCTCCGAACGTTCGCTCTCATCATGAGCATATGCAAATGGCATGTTCATTTCACAAGCGTTGAACACAGTGACGCACGACACGAAGTCATCATACTTGAACAAAGCTTACTTGGGCTTAGCCAAAACCATGGGCAAGCGATGCCAAGATTCTCGATGCCAATTTATACACCAAACCATGGTCCATGCGCAAAGCCATGTCAACATAGAGGGGAAAAAGGCAAGTTTCACGTCGACGGAGGCAAAAAGCAACGGCTGCATGCACCGCGCGCGCGCGCGAGTTGTTTCCGCGGGCCGCGAGTCAGCGCCGTCCACCACCCACGGTATCTTCTCTGCCGAGATATATAACCAACACACACGCACTCCTCTCTTTGCCAAGATTGGCCCAAGAACATAGCTAGATCCAAGAAACCACGTTGCGATCGAATCATCGAAACCAACATCACACGATCGATGGCATTGTCTCTGCGAGTCGCGAGCTACCTAACGATGGCCCCGCGCCGGCGCAGCTCTCGCGTGACGGTGGCGTTCGCGAGTGCGGGGTGTCCACGCCTCCGCGGGCGCGGGCGCAGAGCCCGTACGAGGTGCTGTAGGTGGGCGAGGCGGCATCGGCGGCCGACATCAGGGCGGCGTACCCGGTGATGGAGAAGCGCGCGCACCCGGACGCGCCGCCGCGCGCGGGGCCGAGGAGTTCCTGGAGCTCCGCGGCCCGGGCGCGGTACGACGTGTCTATCGGCCGGCTCAGGGTGGCCGGTTTATGCCGGCCAGGAGGTGGTGGAAGAGCGAGCAGTGCTGGTAGCTTGCAGCTGCCATCAGCTCGCAAATGGATTGGACAACGTGGTTTTTCTCTGCACTGTTCGTATCATTCACGCTTGAGGAGGATCTCAAGATTAAGCAACTACATTATGCATGTTGTGGTTAATCTTGAACAGCAATTTTTTATCCGAAAGCTCGAGAAGCGTGCAGTTTGTTCTCCACGGAGTTCGTAGTTCGTACCGTACAGTTATGTCTTCGGTCTTCACTCTTCAGCATTTTTAACCTCTGCATACTCCTTTTTTTTGGGAGAATGCATGAGTTTTTTAGTATCCATTCTTACAGTGTGTGAATGTAATGTTCATTGTACAGGACACGAAAGAAAAATACTAGTTCTACATGAAAGTATTGACCAAATTTGTACGGCCAAAGCACAGTTGTGTCGGTTCAAACTTGTCAAGCACTCCAGTGCCCATGTCTGTTTTCCACACGATGGAACAAAGAGCGGTTCATAAAGGTAGCTATGGGGGTGCACTTTCCGAACACAAGTAAGAACAGTGTCGTCTAAACAAAGACGACGAGGAGGAGCGTTTCATGCAGTGACGTCTACATGAAAGAATGTTTGCGCATTCCGCGCGCCAGATTTACGCCGTACGTAGATAAACCACTAAATTAAGGTTGGATTAGGAACGCAAATGATCTAACAACCAAAGCAAATCCAGTGGACACTGGCATATCATATCAGTTCTCAACCCTCAAGTGTTCGCTGGGTTACATCCGACCAGGTTGAGCAGGTGCGACGTCGTTTTCAGGGACATGCGAAGGCTATATTATCTGGCATGATTAGCGGCAGCAAAAACGCAATGCATGCTGAACACAACAGTTCTCTCACAAGTGACTGCATGTGTATTGTCAATCGAGCTCCTGGCGGGGTTTGCCTTGTCATCGACGGTCTCTGTAGGCCACCTAACCTACCTAACTTCGCCGAAAGCAATAAAACACCGGCCGGCGATTGTTTTTGCCGCTATGGGCCTGCATGCCGGTGCAAAGGTAGGCATGGCCTGGCCTAACTATGCAGCACGTGGCTCCAGGCTAAATTGTGCACTTAGACCACGTCGGCCTGCCCCCGCAAAGGCCTTGCATTAACACAATAAAAATCAGCATCCATGGCCCCTCTAGACATCGGGGCACTTGGAGCCACGACCATCACGCCAAGAAACTCACCTGGATGATTGGACCCCATCTTGATAAGCCACAAGGCCACCTTTTTGGGGCGAAAATCAAAGTTATCAATATCGTACTAAAGATCATATCGATTTAATTCTTAAAATGATATATTTCAGTACCGATATATACGAGTATATATTTATAAATATATTTGTTTAATTGTATGCACATCAAATATCACTTGTAATATTATTTCAAATATATAGTACTACTATCGAATATAACATATAGTTCAATAGGTAATATTATCAATTCCGCCGGTATCAGCTAGTATTTGATTGGTATCAAAGCTGGTATGGCCGGTATTGATTGGTATCAAACCGGTATGACCGGTATTGGCTGGTATTTGAGCCGGTAAGGTATTAGACTTACTTTGTATTGATTCGGATAGTGGTACGGTATGTATCAGCCGGGACGGTCAGTACCGAAACGGTATTGATAAGTCTAATGAAAACTACTACTAGTATCAGGCCTAGTTCACTTTAGAGGATCCATATCCATGCCAGAGGAGCACCAATTCCCTCATGAAGCCGAAGGGCCCTTCAAAATTGCTCTGAAGTCTAATGATCTCTAGTTCTCCACCCAAGGTGAGGGTAACGCATGTAACTCGACTTACTCAAAGCCCAAAACTGAAACAGGCTCACCTCATCACCTGGACTGGATTCCCGTGAAAAACCACCATCTCCCGTGCCGTTCCCCGTGTCCGTCAATCAATCATCCCCATTTTTACAGACAGACAGAGTGTCGTACAATCCATAATAGCTCAAGAGTTTAGTTACAAATGAAAAGAGTATCATGCTAACTCACAAACATTTAAAAGAGATCAACTTGATTAAAATATGATCTAATGATCAACTTTAGTGACTAAAAGGATATCTAAACCCAAAACTTAACTTACAATCAAAAGATCCGAAGAAAACTCCCACAGGAACGCTTAAGTACGGTCGTAACCCTAACACGTAAAGCTTGAAAACTCCTTTCTTCTTCTGGTATCTGTTGTGGTGGAAATATAGTAAGATTGAGTACAATCAACAGTACTCAGCAAGTCCCTATAGCAGAATACATTTATAGAGCTACTATCTATATGTAAGGTTAAACTAAAGAATGATTTTATGTTTCTTTTGCGTGAAGCCAGATTTTCAATATCATATCATAATTAGTTTTTAAACCTATGACTTAGCCACTTTGAATGAGATAAAATAAATATATAAAATATTCGTAAGCATTTGACTATGTGGGAGCAACTATCCTCACAGATATTTCATATGGTGGGTCCATGGACCTTAGTCCATGTCCCTTACCATATCATACCAACAACCATTTTATAAAAACTACATACTATAGTATTTCTACACTTTTCTCATGACTGGAGGCACGGCTATTCGAATAAATTAGAACACTCTGCAGAGGTGTACAACATTATGTCGGCCATTACATGTTTTTGTGGATGTGCGACTGAGTGATCATAACAAGACCATTACAATGTTTATCCCGATATTTTCTCCAGCACTAAAGTTATGGACCCTCGGCACTAAGGGACTCCGTCATTAGCTTATTGTGAGTGCACTCAGGGCAGAGACCTTTCAGGTCTCCTCGGGCAGTGACATTTATATGTTCACCCCTAAACATATCATTTTCCGGGCAATGACCCCGCAGGTTATCCCCAACTATCGTAGGAGACTATATCGTAACAAAGTTAATTAGTTAGTCAGGTCTGTCTCATACTAGACTTGTGCTTGTATGGTTGGATTTAGAAATGAACGCACACAGATTCGGTCCTTAATCGACTCAGGTGAGACAAACCAATAATCCTGACCTCGGGCAGTACCTGCACCGGTCTCAAACCAACCACTCGCCCGAGTCTCTACCATTTTATAAAATATTCCCTAATTCCTGTGGTAACCCACATTATCACTACCATAATCATGTTTCAAGTTTTAGTTGGTAATGTTTGTATCGTAATCACTATTATCTCTAAAGTATATCTAAGCACAATCATGATCTATCATTATTACCATTATGAGTATCCTATGGTAACAAGGTGAAGGTAATCTCAAATAAGGGATATATAAAAAAAAGGTGTCAATTGAATTATGTTGTTAGGCAATCTACATACAATAATGGCAAGCATGTATTTGTATTTAGAAGCAAAATATTGCATTTGAAAATTAGGTTCAACATGATCAATATAAGGACTTGCCACCTTTTTCTATATCTTCTCTGTAGGCTACAGACTTACTTCAGTTGCTCATGTAGTTCTTCTGTTGACCAGCTTGTTGGATCCGAATTCTAGTGCGAAAAACGAAGGCAAATAAGTTTCTACTTTACAAAATGCAAACTGGGAACAAATGCAACAAAATAATGAGAAAAGACATAAAAGGGAATGGGCTTGCGTGAGCTGACAAGAGAGAGGTACAATAGGGAGGCGTGTGTCGGCTGCAAGAGGCGAAGAAAAGCAGCGGCGATGGAAGTCCACACTACGCACGAGTCAAGACAGGTCAAGGATGGTATGGGGATGGCAGGGATGACGCAAGGAGCTAGAATGCATAGGGCGAGTTGGCAAAGTCGAAAGCTTGGTGTGAACGGCGAGAGGAAGGGCGGCGCAAAGGCCAGGTGGTCGGGCGACACTGGAGGAAGGTAGGGGAGGGAAGGAAGGCGCCGGCCGAAGGTGAAGGCGGTTTTGCCAAAAAGACAAGGCGGGTTTTAAACTAGGGTTTCTAGAAATGGGAAGAATTCAAAATTCAAAGGATAAATGAAAAAGAAAAATTATTTGAATTTACAACAGGAATTAGGGAATGTTTTACAAAATAGTGAAGGCTCGGGCAAGTGGTTGGTTTAACACCGGTGCAGGTACTGCTTGAGGTTAGCATTGTTGGTTTGTCTCACTTGAGTCGATTAAGGACTGAATCTGTGTGCGCTCATTTCTTCATCCAACCGTACAACTACAAGTCTGGCTTAGGACAGACCTGACTGACTAATTTGCTTTGTTACAATATAGTCTCCTACGACAGTTGGAGATGACCTGCGGCGTCATTGCCCAGAAAAAGAATATGTTTAAGGGTGAACCTATAGGTGTCACTACCCAGGGAGACCCGAAAGGTCTCTGCCCTGAGTGCACTCACAATAAGCTAATAACAGAGTCCCTTAGCGCTGAGGGACCATAACTCTGAAGAAGGAGAAAATACCAGAATAAACATTTTAAAGACCTTGTTATAATTACTTAGTCGCACGTCGATGGAAACGTGTAATGGTCAACATTATGAGATAATCACATCTTGTGAATAAAGTTGTACACCTTTGCAGAGTTTTACAATCTATTCGAATAACCATACCCCCCCCGGTCATGGGCAAAGTGTGAAAATACCACAGTGTGTAGTTTTCATAAAATTATTGTTAGTATGATATGGTAAAGGACATGGACTAAGATTCATGGACCGAACATATGAAATATCTGTGACGGGAGTTACTCTCACATAATCAAATACTTATGGATATTTTACATATTTATTTTATTTCAGTTAAAGTGGTTAAGTCATATATTTGAAAAATAATTATGATATGATATTGAAAATATGGCTTCACGAAAAAGAAACATAAAACCATTTTTTGGTTTAACCTTATATATAGATGATAGCTCTATAAATGTATTCTGCTATAAAGACTTGCTGAGTACTATTGGTTGTACTCAATCTTGCTATATTTTCACCACAATAAATACCAGAAGAAATGAGTTTTCAAGTTTTACATGTTAGGGTTATGATCGTACTCAAGTGTTCCTATGAAAGTTTTCTTAGGATCTTCTGATTGTAAGTTAAATTTTAGGTTTGGATATCCTTTTAATCGCTAAAGTTGACCATTAAATCATATTTTAATCAAATTAATCCTTTTAAAATATTTGTGAATAAACATAATATCTTTTCTATCTATAACTAAACTCTTAAGCTATTGCAAATTGCACAACGATCCTGTTCTAAAAAATGGACCGAAGCCACGTCCGCCGCCTCCACCGCACCAAGTCGTCAGACCGAACACCACCCAACCCAACCAACCGGACGGCCTCGTCGCACCCGATTCCCTCCTCCCCGACTCCGACAACCTATAACCACGAGGCCGGCCGCGAGGACAGGCACGCAGCCCCAAACCAAACCTCGCAATTCCCACAGACCAGAAAGAAAGGAAACGACGACGCCTCGCGTTCTGCGTTTCTTCCTCGTGCGAGCTGCTGCGGCGTGAGGAGAAGAGGAACGCAACCGGAGGAGGCGAGATGTGCTGCTGCCCGAGCAAGGCGTGCTGCATCTGCACGCTCATCCTGCTGGTGCTCGTCGCTGTCGGCCTCGTCTTCGGCTTCGGCATCTACACCCGTGGCTTCCACAAGCTCACCGGCCACAGCCACCTCCAGGAGCCATACGCCGGCGGCTCCTTCCGCGCCTACCACCACCTCCCGCCGCCGCCGTACTAGGGCTCCCTGTTCATGTGAGATCTAGTGCCTGGTGATTCATTTCCACCACACCATGGGGATGGAGTAGTAGTACTTACTGGATTATTATCTGTAAAAAAAAGGAGGAATCTTGGGATTTACTACATTTTGGTCGCAGTCAATCGATCGGCTTCCTGTTGTTTTGTTCCGTTCGTTTGGTTTCTTGGAAACACCACCAATCGAGGCTACTATTTTGCCTGCGTGTTGATTTGTTAACGTGCGGCGCGGCGTCAATTTGGGCGCTAATTACTCGTTAATTTAGTACTATTCATCTTTGCTGAATCGTGAGGCCGGGGCACATGGATGGTCGGAGTTGGTTTCGTGGCCGCGCCAACATTATGGGTTTGGCTTGGCACACGAGCTACGCTACTCAAGAGTCCCGGGCAGACGCACCATTGGAGTGAGGTCGGGCGACCGTCCGACCTAAGTCGCCGTGAAAACCCCCCACCTACTGCCTAGGTAGGTCCTGGGTGGCCATTATGAAAGCACACGAGGAAAGTTGGAGGAGCGTCGGGAAGAAGACAAGCTGCTGTCTTGCATCCCATAGATATTGACCATCTTTTAAGGTTTTGTTTTAAATGGTTTCGATTTCTGAATTTTTTTAGTTTTTAGTTTATTTAAATTATAAGCTATTTAGAACGAATTAACTTTTAATTATGATTTTTGTTTTTGTTTTTTTATTGTTCGTAGAGATATAACAGTGTTCTCATCTTTTCTTTATATTTTAATTAAATTATTTAGAAAAAACTAATAGTCGATATGGTTTAGCTTTAAGACAAAGGTCACAGCCGTAAGCCAAAGCTTTCAACTGGTTAAAGCGGTCCTTAATTTTGTATTCATGAGAAAGTAAAGGCTTACAACCTATCTAAAATCTAAAGAACCCTAAGTCATGCAGATGAGGATTGGTTTGGTCCATGCAGTGGTGTGGGAGGTGCTAACACCTCCAGCAAATCTAACCATCCATTAATTAGGGGCATTACCGTCATTTAACTTCTTCCTGTTGTAGAGATGAGTCAGGCACAAGACGCACGACTCCACACCGTCCACAGCGGTTGCAGCAAAAAAAAACAGATCGATCAAACTCGTCAGTTGTCCCGTCCGGATGACAACGGCGACGGAAATCTTGGCGAATGGCGACGGAAATCTCGGCGAGGTGTTCGTCGCCGCTACCATCGTCGACGGCAAAGTCGTTGAGGAGATCGTCTAGCCTCCGACTCCCCAAAACTCTCTCCGCTTTCGTGAAGCGGTGCGCGTGCGGGACAGCAAGACGCATTGTAAGACCAGTTCTCACACGAAATTACTATTTTGCCCCATTTCGCTAACATCATCCCTGTGCACCACTTACAAACACCGGAGGTGTCAAAGCCATCATAACCGTTGGAGGAGCTTTATTGAACGGTTGACAACCGACTAAGTGTATTGAACCAGTCCTCCTGCTTACAAAGCTCTTTCTAAGGTCTTGTGTCTAATTATTTCTCATGCAGCGGCGGTGTAGACGTACTTGGCAGGTTTGTCTCAATCTACAAGGCTAGCTCTTAGTCCTGTAGATTTCAACTTAGGTCAACTCGGTGTAGTTTTGCTACTTAATCAGTTATCTTTCCCTTGATCTCACTATTATCCCCTGGCAATATGCTACTGGGTACCATTGGTTGGTCAAGCAAAGCATTCTATCTGTACATTTTGTCTTGAGCAACAAAAATACCAAACACTTATACGTATGATTCACGATTGATATGCTTACATACAATTGCTGCATTTCTATAAATTATGTAATATTTATAATTTTTTTCAAGAAAAAAATTTGTAACATCTATCGAATTTGTATATAGAGATCAAATGGTAAATAAGGTCGGTACTTAAATATTTAGGAATTTTGCCTAATCCTACTATATATTGTAGGTTTTTATTGTTTTTAATATGCTACTAGAGTGATTGATAGTTTGAAGAGTATGTGTTATGTTGTTATTATGTATTATAGGCTTGTCATATCTTATATTTTTTCATAATCCGCCATTGTCAAGAGTCAATAAGCGCTTTCGAGAAAGGTGGGGAGTGACGTTTACGCTAATCCATCCATGCGTTGTCGTGTACGATACTTACTAATGATCAGTCAAATCGGTAGTCCACCAAAGGGTGGTTTCGTTGCCTTGCACGTTCGACTTTGCGAGTTGCAAAGTTGCAACGGCCCCGTTATCCTGCTACTGCTAGTTAATGTTTTTACTAACCGGCGAGTAAACCCTGGAGGTGGTAATCGTCCGGCAAAAGCGTTCTGATAAAGAAAATTGATAGAGTTGACCATACCTCACTTCTGGGCATCCCTGCCATGGAAGCTACAGATTAGTACTATCAACGACGATAAAGTTCAAAAAAGAATCAGATTAGAAGAAGAATTCCTTGCGTATAGTCAAAGAACAGTACTAACATGATCACGATCTCTGTCATCCCGTGGTCAAAAGACGCTATCAATTTGTTCCGAACCCTTACTTGCAGATCTCATAAATACACGCGGGTGTGTTCTTTGCAATAATTTCGCGTTTTCGTTTGTAGGATGGTTGTCCCAGAAGCACGCCGCGTTTGTTCGTGTAAGAGCAACTCCAGCAGTAGCCCTCAAAACAGGGCTCCTACTTTTCATTTGAGGGCTCCCTCTATTTTTGAGGGCCCAATTTTTTTGCTTCTACTCCAACAGCACCCCTCAAATCTAAGCCCTCAAATCCATCCAATACACACTGACATATGGGACCCACTACTGACAAATCCATTCGGAGAGGGAGGCCGGCGGCACGCTCGGGAGGGAGGCACGCGGGGAGGGAGGCATCGGCGACGGGCGACGGCGACGGGCGGAGAGGGAGGCCGGCGGCGCGCTCGGGAGGGAGGCACGCGGGGAGGGAGGCGCGCGGGGAGGGAGGCGACGGCGACGGGCGACGGGCGACGGGCGGAGGCATCGGCGATGGGCGAGGCGACGGGCGTGGCGACGGGCGAGGCGGCGGAGAGCGGAGGCGGCGCGCACCTCACCTTGCGCGTCGCCAGCGGTCCACGCCTCCCCGAGCTCGGCGCCGGTTCTTCTCCTCCGCGGCGCGGCAGCAGCCTCCCGCCGGCGCCTCCCCGCGCTTGGCCACTCGGCGGCGCCTCCTGTGCGTGCGGCGGAGAGCGGAGGCGGCGGAGAGTGGAGGCGACGGGCGAGGCGGGGGGCGAGCGGGCGGCGGAGGCGACGGGCCAGGCGGGGGGCGAGCGGGCGGGGGATTCGGCGGGGGGCGAGCGGCCGGCGGGCGGGGGAATCGACAGGGGGCGGGGAAATTTTGGGGGAGGCGGGGAATTTTGGGGTGGAGGCGGGGGAAGTTTCACGAGCGGGAAAAAAACAGGAAAATGAGGGGTGGAGGGGGATCCCCTAGGAATGAGGGGTGGGAGGGGGATTTGAGGGGCTCCTCAAATTTGAGGGCTCTAGTAGGGGCCCTGCTGGAGTTGCATTTTTGCCTCAAGCCCTCAAATATGAGGGTTGAGGGCTCAAGTAGGGGCCCTGCTGGAGTTGCTCTAAGAGTCGTCGATTGCCATGGGCTGGACGACGAAGAACGTACGTGAGAGCTGAAGGACAGTTGGTGCTGGGGGGTCGGACCTGTCGATTTCTACAAGATATCAAATCCCTTCAAGATGGGGATCTGGACGTGGTATGTATTGCCTAATTGCCAGGACGAGACTTGACGAGGATTAAATAATTTATTAAATATAGTTTTAATATTTAATTAAAGCCTTAAGATCCATGTGATCGTAAGCTTTCAAAAGTAATTATTCAAATACTCCTGGTTGAAGATCCACTGTATATTTTACCCCACCAACAAATTACTTAGAGATTCTATGAACTAGTATAAGGGCTTATCTCTAGGTATTTGCTCCCATGAGGCAAATAAAGCATGTGATTTATTAGCTCCAAACAGCACGACGTTTCGACCCTGCATCTCTAACAACTACCGCCATACAGTTGTCTCTACGGTTATTAATTGACAACAACTGAACATCAATTATTGTCATATCTCTCTGACAGCAACTAATTTTCGAGCAGATGGGGCGGCGTATCTTCATGTGGATAATTGACACCCCTTCAACGCTATTTAAAGGTTGATGAGAAAAGACATAAACAAGTCTAGCGGGCACAATGAGAACTCAGACAAATCGAATCACAAGTCCAAGAACTCCAACAATCAAGATCTTTCGATCAGTGAGAAGATAGTAGAGATTAGGGCTAGTCACGTCCCCTGTAATCTCTTAGCGAGAGCATATTGTTACCAGTTCATAGCTATAAAGATCATACCTATTCTTTTGCTGAATTATTCCAATGAATCTAGTCTCCTTTCTCACATTTTTATAAGATCAGCGACAAGATTCTTCTTTTTTTTTTGCACAAGTTTGTATGAAGATGTCTGTGTCTATCAGTTGATCCATGTATTGTATTTTCTTCTTATCAAGAGAATGAACTTTATTCCCTTCGGATGTTCTATTCCTTGCAAACCTACTGACGTGGCAAGAAAAATAGTTTTCTTATGATAAGCATCTCTCTAAGTACCTGTATTGATAGTGCCCATGAAGTGGGGGAGAGTAGTGCAGGTGTGCAAGTGGAAGTTGAGGATAGTGGTGCAGATGCAGTTGTGGCGTTAGACAGGCATGCTGATCTCAACAGGCAAGCGAATGAATGGGAGGACATTGAATTCATAGTCTATGACTTGGATCAAGAAGATCAGAGGATCAAGGCCAAAGAACAATCATTGGAAGGGGACGAGAAGGATGATGACTGTTCAAATGATGATAATGTTCCTGATGCGTTGGTGCCTAATGCTTAGAATAGACATAACCTGAGGGGCTTGGTTATGAGCGATGGCCACAGTTCCCAGTTGGAGTATGGGCAAAATGTGGATCATGAGTCAGTTTTGCATGATGTTGTTAAATTGCGGGTGATGTCAATGCAGAGACAGTTTAAGGTTGTCAAATCAAACAAAGAGCAGTATGCTGTGAAGTGTGAGAAATATGGGTGTCCTTAGTGTGTTCATGCCTACAAACCAAAGTATGAAATGCATTGGATTGTGTCGAAGGTGGAGGACCTTTCGTGTGTTCTAAGTAACATACTACCAAAGTACCGCAACCTCACTTCTTCTTTCATTACAAATGTCATATACAGGGAGATTATGGAGAAGAGAGACATGGAAGTGTAACACATCATGCTGGCCATTGAAGCAGATATACAAGTACAAGATCAACTATACGAAGGCATGAAGGGAAAAGTAGAAGAAAATGGAGAGAAGGTTTGGCACGTTTAAGTTTGCCTACGATAATCTCCCTTGACTACTCAAAGTGCTAATGGACAGAAACCCTGAAACATACACTGTTGTGAAGGATAAGGTTTCGAAAAAACCAGAGGGGTACATGGTAATGCGACGAGCTTCCCTTGCATTTGGATTTAATCTGTTCACCCTGTCGACATGGTAAAATGGTCGCATCATCTCATTCTTCACTCACTCTTGTCATGACCGACTCCCCTGGTCAATTGTTGCATACGGATACAGTAGGTCCTGCTAGGCTTTACTAGGCTGGAGTTAAATGGTATGTTCTTGTTATAGTCGATGATTTTTTTTAGATACTCCTGGGTGATTTCATGGCCTCTAAGGACGAATCTTTCGGTTACTTTCGAGAGCTAGCCCTTAAACTTACTAATGAACTACCAGGAGCACTTAGAGCAATTAGAAGTGGTAATGGAACTAAATTCAAAAACATTTCATTTACTTCCTTTTGTATGAAAAAAAGGGTTTAGACCATCAGTTCTCATCAGCTTGAGTGTCTCAACAGAACGGTGTAGTTGAACGCAAGAATAGAACCTTAGTAGAAATGGCTAGAACTATGTTAGATGAACATGTAACTCCTAGAAAGTATTGGACAGAAGCTTGTTTGACTGCCTGCTACATTGCTAGTAGAGTTTTCATGCGAGCAAGACTGCTTAAAACTTCCTATGAGCTTAGGTTTGGTCGTTCTCCCAGTGTTTCTCATTTGAGGGCTTTTGGATGTTGAAGCTTCATACTTAAACATGGCAATCTTAATAAATTTAAATCTAGATCATCAGATGATATCTTTTTTGGTTATGCAGTTCACACTCGAAGCTATCGTGTACTCAACTTCGAGACAAACAAAATTGTTGAGATCTGCGATATCACCTTTGATGAGGCTAATCCTGGTACTATATCTGACAATGCAGGTATACAATCTTTGATGAACTCGAAGACATTTTCTATGACTCTGACAACAACAACAACAACAACAACAGAGAGTTCCCGAGCCACTCTATGACACCTACGACCACTCCCATGACCATTCCATCAGAGGTGACACGTACGAACACTCCCACAACCATTGCGTCAGAGGTGACACCTATGACCACTCATGAGACAGAGACCGCTACTACCACTATGTCCTCACCGACTGCATCTACGACCACTCCTGTGACCACTTCTTGGTATCTCTACATATTCAACGGAGACATCCTCCAAAACAAGTGATTGGTGAGTTAAACGAGAGAGTTCTACGAAACATGTATAATTCCAATGCCTCTTATGCTTATTCTATTTTTGTCTCCTCTTTTGAACCCTAAGATGTAAGTCACGCTTTATCTGATGAGTCTTGAATTAATGCCATACATGAGAAATTAGAGAACTTTGAACTTAATTAAGTTTGGACTTTGGTTTCACTCCGTCATGGTCATAATATTATTGGAAACAAAGTGAGAATGGTGAGGATTCACCCAAGTAGAAGTTCTTGACTTTGCTGAAATATTTGCTCCTGTTGCTCGATTAGACGCCGTTAGTATTTCATTAGTATTTGTTGTATCAAAAGGCTTTAGACTATATCAAATAGATATGAAAAGTGTTTTTCTTAATGGCTATATTGAGGAGGAAGTGAAATGGCTTTAGACTATATCTCGCTTTAGGGCTTGCATAAGTGCAGCCATCTCGCTTTAGGGCTTGCATAAGTGCAGCCCACGTGCTTTGGTCCAAGAAGTGAAGTCCAGTTGGACTTCAGGATGTCCGATCTAATAATTGGTATAAGAACCTAGGCACCTAACATCTCTTTGGTTGCAAAAGTACACCAATGTGTGAGTGAAAGAAGGGGAAGAATGTTAGATTTAGTTCCATATTAATTGTGGGAAAAAATACATAAGAAAGATTCCTTTTATTGGACTAATCTTTTAGAGGAGAAAACATAATACCAATTATAAACTTATTGCTTAAGGGTTTGTATAAATGTAGTCCGTAGGCTGAGGCGCTCAACCTATGTGGAGCTATGGCCCAAAAAGTGAAACTCGGTGAGACTCCAGAGAGTCTGACGGTCTGACCTGACATCCAGCACACACAAAAAAAAACAAAAACAGAAAAAACAAACAAACATAGACTCTCACCAAGCCACAATAGCCCCTAGAAGCACCTTCTTTTATAAGACTTGAACTGGCACAGTACACCGTTGTTCACCAAGCCAGAAAAGCCAACCTCTTTGGTCAGGCTTAATTCATCCTTGCTCATCACCAAAAAAAAAAAAAAGAAGAAGCTAACAAAACTCATCAAGCGATGGACGGAGTCTTCTTCTTCCTATCGATGACTCTCACCACAACCGGGCTCCCCACGCGGTGCCTCCCGGCGCCGTCCGACCAGACCAGCCGCCCGAACACGTACTCCCGCGGCAAGAACCCCGCCTTGGCCCTGAACGTGACGGCGAACTCCCTCTCCTCCCCCGCCGCGGAGAACTCGAGCCGTCGCGGCCGCACGGCCACCGAAACGCCGGGCGGCTCGGCGACCCTCACGTCGTACGCTGCCGGCGCGGCGCCAACGTTCCTCAACCTCCTCGTGACGGTGTGCTTCTCGCCGGACGGCGACAGGTGCGGCACCGCGATGGACGGGTAGTTGAGGTCCTCCAGCTTCGGGGGCCTCGTCGGGCAGGCGTACGGCGGCCTCTGGTTGTCGTCGTCCGGCTGCCCGCTCATGAATGTGGCGATCATCGACGAGTTGTAGCCCAGCGCACAGAGGAAGTCGAGGTAGTCGGTGTCGTTCATGTCGTAGACGAGGCCCGGGTCCGCGGCGCGGTTGGGCTGCACATGGCCGGCGCCGTAGCTGAACGGCGTCGCCCGGAGGAACGACGAGTTGCTCATCGGCTTCCTCATGTTGTCCTGCACCCTCGCTGCAGATTAAGATCAAACAACGTCTTCAGTAAACAAGATACGAGCTAATAGTTGGCAACGTGAGGTGTGTACGCTTTGGACTACCAGTCGTCATGATGGCCGACTTGATTGCCGCGGGGCTCCAGTCGGGGTGGAGGGCCTTGAGGAGACCGGCGATGCCGGCGACGTGCGGGCACGACATGGAGGTGCCCGACTCGGAGTTGAAGAGGACGCGGCGGTTGTCGAAGGCGAGGCCGGTCGGGCCCGCCAGGCCGGTGAACGCCGCCAGGATGCTGACACCCGGCGCAGTGATGTCAGGCTGCAAATGGGCATACGTACAATTATGGGTTAGGATGCTTGGAAGTTGGAACTGGAGTTTGCATTGGTTGATCGATCGATCAAACTTGAGGCAAGATCTGGACACTGTGTAATGGAGAATGTTTGGACCTTGAGGATCTGAGGAGTGACGGTGTTGGGGCCCTGGGAGGAGAAGGCGGCCATGAACGGCGCCGGCTTCGTGTCCAGCGCGGTGTTTGGGGCGGTGATGTAGCCTGATGCTGACCTGCGCAAGAAGATCGAACTGGTCTTAGATGACAATAGAAACCGTAAGCAAAATTGGAGAAAACACACATTAGCTGGAGCAATCATCAAGAATGCACCCCGAATCAAAATTTACCAATTAGGACTGCTGAAAATAAGTTAAGCGAAAGAAAATTATGGATTAAAGAATTAAGCAAGTACTCATTGACTTAGAAAGAAAAAAAAAGATAAAAAACTACATGGCCCATGCAGGTCTCGAACCTGCGACCTTCGCGTTATTAGCACGACGCTCTAACCAACTGAGCTAATAGGCCAGTTGGATAAGATGTCAACATTAAACAACAAATCTTAGAGGCTTACCTGGTTGAATTCATGTAGGCGAACAGTGCGACTCCATCAGAATACGTGATGTGCGTGGCCGGGAGCACGTGAGCATCGGCAATCATCTCGTTTCCGGTGGCCTCATCGTTTGCCAGCACCATGCCAACCCCGCCGGCCCGACGAACCGCCTCGCCTTTCTCCACTCGCGCGTTCTTCCCACGCATGCACACGACGATCTTCCCCTCCACTTTCGCCTTGTCCAGTGACCCCTCAATGCACAATGTCCTGCAGAATCAGTCGTTAAAAAAACTTTGCATGGCAGCAATAAGAAGATTATAGTTTCAGGTTTGGCAAACATTGCAAGTTTCAGCTCAAATGCTTGTTCTTACGCTTGCGCAACTGTTGCATTGGCTGCCTTGGCTTCTCCAGAACTGATCAGCGGGTAATGCTTGTCGTCAGGAAGGCGCACCGGCGAGAGACTTTGCCCCTGTGAAAAATAAAACGTTGCGTTACGTCAGAAAAAGTTTTGACACAGCAGAAGCATTGGAAGATAATTCGAGCTATTTGTTACTGACTTTGATCCGCTTCTTGTTGTCAAGCACGAGGTACGCCGGGAACTCCCTGTCCATGGTGCTCGCGCCGACGGTCATGAGCCACGGCGCGGTGTTGGACACCGTTCCGGCGCCCGGCCCGGAGTTCCCAGCCGAGCAAATCACGGTGACGCCGTTCTTGACAGCGTGGAACGACCCGATGGCCACGCCGTCCCTGAAGTACTCCGCGGGCGAGCCGCCGAGGGACACCGAAAGGACGTGCACCCCGTCGTGGATGGCCGCGTCGAACGCCGCGATGATGTCGGCGTCGAAGCACTCGCTGCCGTTCACCGGGCGCCAGCACACCTTGTACGCCGCGACGTGCGCCCTCGGCGCTCCGCCCTTCGCCGTGCCGTTGCCGTACCCGAAGAGGTTCGCGCCAGGCACGAACCGGCCGGCCGCCGTCGAGAGCGTGTGCGTGCCGTGGCCATCGGTGTCCCGCGTGCTGGCCGGGTTTGCCTGGCCGACGGTCGCCAGGTAGCCCTTGTTGAAGTACTGTGCACCGATCAGTTTCCTGCAGTGTATACAATGACATCAACTGCCTTAACACTCAACTCTGCATCTTCATCAGAATGAACAGCACAAAACTGAATTAGCCAGCACAGTAACAATGCTAATTGCTAAACACTTCAGCTAGTGCTCTAGTCAATGTTCCAGGAGAATCTTGCTTGAGAAAGCAAAAGATTTGAGAGGGGAGGAATGTGATAAGAATGGTCCATGCAGACAAGCTGTGCTCTGAGCATTCTCTCATGAGTGCATTTCTTCAGGTTGTGACAGTGGCAGCGCAGTGCTGCATTGTAGATTGTCTAGCAGCACCACATGTTCATAAAACACATGATGCTTGTGCAGTAGCCATGGACCCCATGCATCCAGCTCTGCCCATGTGTACCAAGGCCAAGCTTGTGCATGGATTAACGCATCTTCTTGGATCTTTTTTTCTGAAGAAATGCTGTGGTGTGTAGCCGCTAGCAGCTTGTCGATACCTACTGGGTTGTATACATGGGGGAGACAGGTTGGTTTGGCACGTACTACTACTACCAAGCACGGTCCCCGAGGAAGAGGAGGCTGGGGTGGGGGATCGTGTAATCATGGGAAAGTGCACGACAAAGGGTCGGAAACGGATTTGGGGGGGGGGGGGGGGGGGGCAGTTTGGGTTCTAATCTTTGCAGAATTATGGCAGCAATCTGTGGCGCCAAGAGCAAAAGGCGCCGTGTCGTTTTGTTATCGATGAGGATGACCAGCTCTGCCCCTCACATGATTCACAGCGAAGACTGGGCGACGGGCAGAGAGATTATGCACAGCAGAAAGGAGGAGATGAGGATGACCAGCTCTGCCCCTCACATGATTCACAGCGTAGACTGGGCGACGGGTAGAGAGATTATGCACAGCAGAAAGGAGAGGGGTGTTCATAGCTTTTTGTTGGTCATATTCATTTCCATTTCGCACCTTGTTCATGTTGATATTTTGAACTAGCATCGTGGTACTAGTACAAGCTTAGTAGCCAACACTATTTCACAATTCGTATTAAGCATTGTAAGATGAGCAGTTACCACGAAGTTAAAGGTTTGTTTGGCCTTTGCTTAAGCTAGCACAGCTACCTAGCTACTTTTTTCAGCACACTCTAAAATATAGGCCTTTGTTTTTTTTTTTTAAAAGCCTTCGTTCAACATAGAGAGGCTGAAGTAGATGTGGTTTGATCAAGGGCATGTCAGATTGTAAGTTACTAGTTTTTTAGGCAATCAGTTGAGTATATCCAAATAGCCCTAAACACTTGGATGCGCATCCTCTGCTAAACTAATCCAGGTTAGACCAGTAATTGAGCCAATTTACAGAACAAATCCAGGTTAGACCAGACATGTCTCTGGAACCGAAGACGGCTGTGTAACCTCTTGTTGCTAAAGAAAACTACAGTCGTTGGGAACAGTGCAGTTTAGTTTACTCGATGCAATGCTGCACAAGAACATGACTACAGGAGTCAAGCAGAGGCACATTGGCAAATGATTAAACTAAACAGATCAACACAGACAAAACCCCATAACAATGCAATGCGATGCTTGCTTGGCTTTAACTCCAAGAAAGATGATCAGACGAAGGCACATAGGTTAAACTGCACCGTGCAGTGCTCCACACGAGAGAGAGAGAGAGAGAGAGAGAGAGAGAGAGAGGTGAAGCCATGGAGGGGTGCAAGGAAAGGCAAGGAGCCAGAGAGACAGACCTGTTGCAACGAACCTGCGCGTCAGAGGACTGGTCCTGGCAGATTCCCCGCCACCGCGCGGGCGCGGGGCCCATGCCGTCGTCGCTGAAGCTGCCGGCCTCCGGCCACACCCCTGCACGCACGCACGCACGCGCCCCCGCGGCGCGCAGCGCAAACAATCCTTGTTTAGTAAATCACATGCGGACATGCAATGCATGGCCCCGCGAATACTATAGTCGCCCGCGCGCAGGCTGGGGATGATGAGGAGGGATTTGAACCTACTCTACATTCGGGGATTCCCTGTCGCCGCCGTGCCTGTGACCGCACGTACGGGCCGCGCAGGCGCAGCAGCAGGCGTGGAAAAGAGCACTTTCGATGGTTTCAACACCACTCTCTGTTGTGGTTTACAGCTAGCTCACCTCATTGGTAACCAAACCAAATATTGGTAGTGAAAAATAGCTATTGTTTAGTTTGCTTTCAAAATTTGGTAACATTTATGAAAATTTAATGATACCAATGAAATACAATGTCACATGTGGTAATCCGAAGGAAATCACTCACTAAAATTTTGGTAATACTAAATTTTGGCTTAGTTATAGCCCAAACGTCTTTTTTTTTGGCCAATCTTTGGCTTTGTCCAGGTTTTAGCTATACCAAAATTTTGACTTGTCTCACATTGGCCATCATCCAAACAACCCACATGTATATGTGCTAATCACTGTATCGTTCTTGTAAAATGAGAAATGAAATAAGCTTTCCGTATTTTGTTGATGAATCATTGTATATACCTAGTACTAGTCTATTTTAGCCAAATGACAGTTCTCTGCAAAACGTCATGTCTATACCTAGTAGCATAGTACTACTAGTAGCTTGAATTGCATGGTTCCAAGTCCCAACAGCCATAAAAACCGACGACGCCACCCTCGACTCAAGGCAGGCAGCGACCGTTTCCACGGGAGAGTAAGGGACAATTAACCCTATACGCTGCACTTCGCCATTAAGACTGCGAGCCAAAACAACACGCCTGGACAGATCCTAACTGCAGCTGCTGCTCCTGCGCGCTCTGCATGCACACTGCATACATGCCTCACAAGCCAACAGAAGCATCAGCTGCCTCCTCCAGCCTTACACTACACGGGTTCATGAGCCAGCAGAATTTTGGACCGGTATTTTGGTCTGATCATCACGTGCTCGGTATTTGGTATTCTACTGAATGTCTGATTGTCTTATGATTTATGAGCAGGGTTAAGGTAGATTGAACGATTGATTCCAAGTTCTAAGAGAAGAAGAAATGACTGATTTTAACTCGGGTCAGTGACAGGGCGTAGTAATTGGTGGTAACGGTCACTGCTGAAACAGTGTAGAGATCATGTGAAAGTGAATGTACCAGTGTCTAGATTGCCAATGATGATGCCTTCGCCAAATCTTGCTTTGGCCCAGATGGAATTGGCCTTTACGCGGCCATCTTTCTCCATCCCGAGAAACTCCCATGAACGGGTCGTATGCAACCTATGGCCTCTGTTTGGGAAAACCGAGATGACGCTCGGATGCTCTGTGCAGAAGCCAAACAAATCATCAAAACGAATCCTACATAAATCAAAATGAATATAAAAGGACGCTGATACGAGGAAAGAACAAAGAACAAGCATACTTGATATCTCCATTGCGTCTTCTTCCTCCAGTGTGGCAGCGAAGCCATTGATGTACTTTGTGTACGAGTAAAAGATTGCATCTTTCGCCTTCTCCTCACTGCGCTCACACAATCAATCCAAAAGCCTTACTTGCATTTGCAGCAGATGCGTCAACAAAAGCAAGCAGATTGATCGGTACGATGTTGTTACCTTCGCAGGACAGAGCCCAAGAACTCGTAGTGCGAGTTCTTGACGCGTTCTTGGTTATAAGCCAAGGCGGCTCCCTCCCTGCCATGCGAGTGGCCTCCGAGGTAGACAACATACGACTGCAAGAATCAAGAAAACAACTTTTCTATGAGGAAAAAGCAAGAAGTGAATCAAACGAAGAAAAAGGATCAAGAACCACCATCCTATTTACCTTTTTCTCAGCAGAGGCCGCTTGCTGCAGGAGCACAAGGCAAGCGATGATCAGCAGGACTGGAGCAACAAGAGCAGGGGGGTTCTTCAGAGAGGAACACATGTTACACATCTCCTCTGGATGCTTTTGTGGACCAGCGGTCAACTGTTAGAGGAGACTCGAATGGATTGTGACTTAAGACTGCGTTGTGAATGTGCTTGGGCACTGTTGGTTTTTTATAGGCACAAAGACGGCATGGGGTGTGTCCTGTCCTCTCCTCTCCCCTAACAGAAAGTGGTGGGGGCTTTCTGTTTCCCAAAAGCGCCTTTTGGTGAGAAAAAAAGAAGCGTGCCTTTCAGTTACTTCCCCACCCCCTCGGCATACGCTAAAAACCTTTCGGGGTTTTCAACTGAAGATATCATGATGTCCTTTGATTCATGAAAGAAATGCGAATCCTGAAAACCCATTGCAAAGTCGATATTTATTTCTGTATCACCATCCACCTGCAGTAACCTGTTGCGTTTCTTTTAGAGTTCTTTTAGCAAGAGCATGTCTTCGAGGTTCATACCACGAATTTGTGGGTTGGATTTCAGACTTCCATTTCGAGTCGTACGTCATGTGGGGACACACGTGAAACCAACCATTGTGGCGGAAAGGAAGAAGTTGAAACAAAAATGGAGGCGGAAGCGTATGGTAGTTTCGGTATTGACGTCTGCAACTAGTACTGCCGTCTACTTTTATTTATTTTCCTAACTTTGAGGCAAATATGTTCCTCATAATTGTAACAGTGCCAAGATAAGGGCATCTCCAATGGTTATAGCTAGCAACTAACTATAAGACTTCCACATCATCTATATAGTACACACTAAAGTTAGCATTCTAAAGAACTATCTATAAGGATAGCTATTTGATGCTTACATGCACACACAGAATTTATGGAGGCTGTCTCGTTTGGCGCTATAGACTATCTCTAGAGCTGTAGAGAGCTGTGTTCTCTTTCTTCATTTAATATCTTCCACGTAGGACAGTTGATGACATGGACTCTCTTATAGATAGCTGCTATAGACCCATTGGAGATGTAAGGGACGAATTGCGTTGGCATATTGCATGTCTTCTTATTATTAGCAAGATGCATATCGGTAACACATATTGAATGAATTTAAGGACTACCTCGATGAATTCAAAAGCAATTTAGGGCCTGTTTGGGAGAGCTCCACTAGCTCCAGATTCACGAAAAAGAAATTTTACCCAAACGCTCCAGCTCCGCGAAATCTGAATCCACTAAAATCCTGGATCTGAGGGCCAGATCTATGGATTTCATGGAGCTCCTCAAGGGGTGCTCCACCGTGGAGTTGGGTGGTAATTACCCACCAATACCACTGGTTACACACCCCATCCCACCAAAAGTGGCCATTCCCACCAAAACCTTAATTTCGTGGATCTAGAGCTGCTGTACAAGCCAAACACTCTATGGTGGGATCCCAGATCCACGGTGGAGCTGCTTCATGGTGGAGCTGCTGCTACAGATCCACATTTTCAGTGGTGGAGCTCTCCCAAACAGGCCCTTACTTTACTATGGTTGGGATGCCACTGCAATACTGTTTTTCTTACTCCTAGATGTGTTCCCACCATGGTTCACAATTTCGTCCGAAATGAGACAAAATTTTAGAAATTTCACCCCTTTCGTTAGGCAGCAAAACAAGAACGATTCGGTCAAATTTTGGCCAAATTTGGCCATATTTGAAATTTCATCCAAAATTTGGTTAAATTTCATCAAAACTCTAATGCTGTTTGAAAATTTCATCCAAAATTTTGGATGAAATTCCAAAATTTCATCGCTTTCGGTCCTTGCGTTGCCTGGTGAATTTTTTCCTCAACTGAGAGATTCTTTATAGATGCGATTGATGAATAGTAATAGTTTATGGAGAAACCATACGGAAAGAGATTCGCGTGCGATTTTAGTCAATATAAATGAATTCGCTATAGTGTCTACTACAATCGACTAGTACATCTCGTCTTAAAAAGATATTTTGTTTGAAAGATATGTATTATAGAAAAAAAAACTATTTACTGTAGAAATATCAGAAATTGAAATTGAAAAGAAGAGACCTATAAGCAGGAATGAACTGGGTCTTAGTTGTAACGCACGTACACTCAACAATATAAGATGTTCGCTGTCCCGTTTTTAAATCATGCTCGTAATACATCCCACTCTTTTTATGCTCTGTTGTAACGTACAAGCAGCACCTTAGTGGGTGTTACAACCGAGTCGAACTCGCGGTCGTGGCGAGTTGTGATGCAACCTCGAGTCCGTTTCACTTGCGCCTCTGGAAAACGCAAGCGCCGAAGCGCGATATGATGGGCCAAGGTTCAGCGATGAATGGGGGAATGGGTTCGCTTCAACTGGAAAGGCTCCGAATGAACGTGACTCGCCCTGACTTGACTTGCTCGTACCGTCCTACACTCCTACGTAACGTGCGGCTGGCGTACGCTTCTCGTGTTTGGCAACTAGTTTGTACGGTGCCCCTCCTGTAAGAGCAACTCCAGCAGTAGCCCTCAAATCTAAGCCCCTTACTTTTCATTTGAGGGCTCCCCCTACTTTTGAGGGCTCAATTTTTTTGCTTCTACTCCAACATCACCCCTCAAATCTAAGCCCTCAAATCCATTCCACTACACACTGACACATGGGACCCACTCCTGACAAATCCATTCGGGCAAGGAGGCAGGGGATTTTGGCGGCGACGACGACGGGCGAGGTGTCGGCGAGGGAGGCGGGCGGGCTGGGAAGCGGAGGAGGCGGGGAAGCGGAGGAGGCGGGCGGGGAGGGAGGCGGCGGAGAAAGAGGCGCGCGGGGGTGAGCGGAAGCGGCGGCGAGGGAGGCGGGCGAGGCGGGGGTGAGCGGAAGCGGCGGATTTAGGTGGCGACGGGCGGAGGCGTCGGGCGAGGGAGGCGGTGGGGAGGGAGGCGGTGGGGAAAGAGGCGGCGGGGAGGGAGGCGGGCGGGGAGGGAGGCGGTGGGGAAAGAGGCGGCGGGGAAAGAGGCAGGCGGGGAGGGACGCTCGGGAGGGGAAAAAGGCGGGTGGGGAAAACAACTCCAACAGAAATTTGAGGGCTTGGCCTAGAGCCCCAGGAATGAGGGCTGAAGGGGGGATTTGAGGGGCCCCTCAAATTTGAGGGCTCTAGTAGGGACCCTGCTGGACCTCTATTTTTGTCTCAAGTCCTCAAATATGAGGTTTGAGGGCTCAAGTAGGAGTTGCTCTAACTGTAAGCTCTGTAAATTGCTCGTAGCGCAGCACAGAGGTCGATCAGCTCTGTCCGCGGTGAGCGGTAGCACGGAAGAAACTGAAGTTTTGCCCCCGTCTACCGGAAGATGAGCACCATAAAGTTAAGGCATTAATAGCCTACTGAACATGTATGTTCATTCTGAGAAGTTAAATGGTCGCCGCACCAGCAGCGAACTAGCGCTCAGATACCGGATGTTACTACTGTGGTGTATACGTGGACACGTGGTTCAGAATCGCAGGTTACAGTCATATTCCCGGGAATCTAAGGGGCGTTTAGACTGTCTTTTGCTAGTGGTTTTTTTCCATATAACTTATAACTTTTAACTAAAAATAAATAGTATTGCTAAAAAAGTGATTTTTAGAATAAGGAGACAAGCGGTGAAAAAAAATGAGTAAAAGATATATGTGCGTGATGAGAAATAGAGAAATAGGGTGTATGATACACCCGTGACCCTCTGCTTATCCCTCGAGCAAACTGGTGGCAAGAGAAGTGGAAAAGCCGCTTCAAGAGGCCGGATATTCATATTGATTTTTGGCTTTTCTAAATAGAAATCAAGACAAACAGGGCCTAAGACACGTTCACATTGGCAAAACATTGTTCTGTCCCATTCTTTTTAGTTTATGACTTATGTCTTTCTTCAAATAAACAAACGAGACGGTTTTTTCACCGCTATTTCGAAGTGATTTATCGGTATTCGATTCGTTCATACAAACGCTCGCGTTAGAGCCAAAAACTATAAGCCACAGTCATAAACAACCGCCGAAAAAACTCACCCAACCTTTACAACTTTGCCGGGTTTTCTCACAACCTTCTTTGAGAAGATCACCGTGCACGACGCCTCCAACGCCATCTAGGAGTCGGCAAACTCCAAGAGTATTAAGTCAAGCCTCTCGCTTGATTCTCATCATGTGTAACGAATACACAATCTCAAATGGAACACATGAACTCTAGATCACTCTCCTTGCTCACAAGTTGCAACACATGCACAATTGATAGGAGGACCTCACACTAGCCTAAGGGAGTATAAATGGGTCAAGCAACAATATCTCCAACTGGCCACAAGGGGGTATTTATACCTTACACAAGAAAACTAAGTCAAATCCTTGAAAAATCAGGATTATCGGAAGTACCTGCGGCAAAACTGCGGTACTTCTGCTCCCCTTGCAACGATAAAAAATAGACATTAGAAGCAAAGGACCAGTCGAATCCAGTAGTTCCGTTGTACATTTTTTGGTAGTTCTGATCATCAGAAGTACTGCTCCCACATACGAAACTACCACTCTCACAGGGAGGAGAAGACCACTACACATGTGCCTCTCTGAAAAAACATTGCCGCTACACAAGGTGGTCGTTCCGCATATCAGAAGTACCGCTCACACAAAGCCGGTAGTTTCGCTCGCTGATCGGACCACTCACACAGAGCCGATCGGACCGCTCACACAGAGTTGGTCAGAAGTTCCGATCGTCGACTACACTGGTCTCCGACCATGCTGGTCTCCGACCACGTTGTCTGAATCGACCACATATGTCTCTGACTTCGCTGGTCTACGAGCACGCTGGTCTCTGACCACGTTGTCTGGATGGACCACACAGATCTCCGACCACGCTGGTCTATGACTATATTAGTTTCGACCACTCAGGTCTCAACCACGTCGATCGTGTCGATATTTGAACACGTTGGTCTCCGATCACACAAATCTTCGACCACAACGTCAATTTTTTTGACCACGTTGTCTTAATCACGTCAATTCGACCATGTCGATTTCGACCACACAGGTCTTGACCACGTCAGTTTCGACCATGCTGGTTTCGATCACATAGATCTCGACCACGTCGGTTCCAACCGTGCTGGTTCAACCACGCTAGTCTTCGATCACAAAAATCTCGACCATGTCAGATTCGACCGCACTGGTTTCAATCACACAGATCTCGACCACGTTGGTTTCGACCACTACAATCTTCGACCACACAAGTCATCGACCACGTCGATCTTTGACCACGTTGGTTCTCGAATACACAGGTTTTTCGATCACCAACAGACGCGGTAGTTCCGTGATTAAAACTTCAACCTCTGTTGATTTTTTAGTCAATTACCTTTAGAAGTTTATTTACTCATGATTTCTATTATTGCTTTTATTTTTCATCCTTCACTTTAGCGATGACGGTCCATAGTAGTACCTCACATCGGTATGTAGGGTGCTACACCGGCACGGCGCCGGTGAGCCTGTTCTTCCACGCATAGAACAGGGTGATTTTGCACAGCCTTGGGAAGTCGATGCGGATCACCCCCAACAGTGCGTTGTTGTCGACCTTGATGTCCGTTAGCGACGTGCAGTTGGAGAGCTGCGGCAGGATGGCGCCGATGAGCTAGTTCATGCTCAGCTGTAGCTGCTGGAGATTCAGCAGCCCGCCCAAGCTGGCCGGTATGCTCCCGGTAAGGGAATTCAGTGACAGGTCAATGAGTGTGAGCTCCTTGCACTGCCCGAGCTTTGGTGGTATCGCGCCGACGAGCTGGTTCTGGCAGAGAAACAGCGTTTACAGCCTCTAGAGCCAGCCAAGCTGCACCGATATCAGCTCGGACAGAGAATTCTGGTAAAGGTACAGGCTGGTGAGCTCGGTGCAGTTGCCGATGGACTTCGGGATCCGACCGAAGAGCAGTGTGGTGTAGATGGAGATGGTCTGGATCTTCTTGAGCTGCCTGATCGTCTCCGGGAGGCTCCCGGAGATGCCAGTCTCGGCGAGACCGAGCATGGTGAGGTCGCTACAGCCGCCAATCTCCGGCTGCAGCAGGCCCTTCAGCCCCTGGTTCCCGCTGGCGCGGAGCATCTACAACTTCTTCAAATTGCCAATGCTCGCCAGTATCGGACCGATCAGCTCATTGTTGTAGAGCGTGAGGTAC
Source organism: Dendrocalamus latiflorus (assembly GCA_017311315.1). Classification (NCBI taxonomy): domain Eukaryota; kingdom Viridiplantae; phylum Streptophyta; class Magnoliopsida; order Poales; family Poaceae; genus Dendrocalamus; species Dendrocalamus latiflorus. Next base: position 30,730,727 of record CM029625.1, read on the forward strand.
GTCAGGCTCATGAGGTTGTCGAGGTCACCTAAAGTTGCAGTGTAAAAAAATAACTGAAGATAAAGAGAAAAAATAGTTGCATGTGCAATAGTCATACAATATAAGTATAGGAGATCTAGATCCAAATAAGCACTAAGCAGCTAATGGCTACTACTGTTTATTTTAACAAAGCACAGATTTGGTTGTTGCAGTGTTGTGTGTACAAAGTGCAGGATTGATCTCATCTTGGCTCGAGGAAAAAAATTATGTTCTTGAAGTTTTTAATCAGAGAAAGGATTGATAGTTCGATTACGCAGGTGTGCATGACCATTTTTTATTATGTTTAGTTGTATTTAGTATTATCGAAGATAAGTGAATTTTGTCTACATTAGTATTAGGTACATGATATCAGATATGGAATATTTGTTCGTGTTCTATAAAGAGGATGTCATACAGGAAGAGCTGTACGGGGCAGACCTAAGAAATAGTGAACGTACCGTGATCCGTGCTCTGGGTTTGAAGGAGATAGGTTTGTCTGAGCTCAGGATATGCATACGGAGTGTATTTGATAGGGAGATAGGCAGGAAGAAACTTGACATTGAGGCAATGACTGCTACAGTAGTTGGAACTTCGGGGGAATGTTTCTAGGAGTTGAAGAATGTGGTTGACAACATCGCTTAGAGGCAATACATGGAGATTGCAAGTAATCCTGGTACAGTGATATTAATATATGGAAGATCGATGGTGTATGTGAAGTTTATGAAAGAGTGAGGAACCATCGAGTAGGGCGGATGCCGGTGGGAGTGATATCGTGGAAGTGCCACTGTTAGTTGGTGGTGACGTTGTGGAACCTACTATTGATGGGGATGCTGGTGGTGAAGTGAAACTTACTGTTGGTGCGCATGATGGTGGTACAGTAGAACTTAGTGCCGGTCGGGATGATAAAGGACTAATAAGATGTGCTTAGAATTTTGATCCAACCGAAGGTGCAGGGAGACGGTGGTCAGCGCGTATTGACTGCAATGAATATTTGGGTCGTCTGTCGGATGGAATGCAATTCGATGAAGAGGAGGATGTTGACACAGCCAGTAGTGGAGACGTGGCTGGTGTAGACGCTGGTGGGGCTAGTGCAACCAGTGGCATTATGTGCATGGATGCTGAGTATGTCTCCTCCAGATCCAGATTGGATGCTATTGCGTTAGCCTCCCTTGCTCTACCGCACAAAGATGGATTCGAATGATCGTTCGACAAAGACACTCAGGTGGAAGGGCAATGCTTCCCTCAACAAGGGTGTTGCGTAGTAAGCCATTGCTAGATATGCTTGAATATAAGCCATAAGTATCAGGAGCATGGGTCGAACCCTAACATGTATGTGGTGAAGTGTGTGGACGACTCTTTTCTTGGGAAGATCCGTGCGCAGAGATTCAGATACGGTGCAACAGACTTATGGATAACAATGTTGAAGGACCACACTTGTGAGCTTGCAGAGCCATTGCAGAAGCACGTGAATGTGATGTCATCATACATTGCCAGCCTAATTAGTCACCTTGTGGTTGCGTACATCATAGTTTCGCTGAAGCTGTTAATAGCTGATGTTGTAAACCTGTTTGGTTTTCTGGTGAGCTACGGTAAGGTGTGGCGGACGAGGAGGAAGGTCATACATAAAATATATGACACATACGAGGAGGCTTACGACTTTATGGTAAGAATGCTGCATCAAATTGTTGAAGCCAATCATGGGACATATGTAAAGAAGATGGAGAGAGTGCACCCTTCGAAGGGGCCCAACTGTTTCATCCTTGACCGAGTGTTCTAGGCATTTCAACAAACAATCGAAGGGTTCAAGTACTAACATCCAGTGCTGATGATGGACATCACATTCCTCTCTGGCATGTATAAGGGCACGGTATTAACAGCGGTGGCTGCCGACGCGAGTGACCAACTACTCCCAATGGCTTTTGCAATTGTGGAAAATGAGAACCGTAATAGCTAGCTATGGTTTCTGGCTAACATGAAGCAAGTAGTAGTTCAAGATCAACATCAATGGGCTGTTGTCAGCGCCGAGCACCATGCAACAAGAGACGTGACATTGATGGTGTATCTATACCACCCAAAAAGAAGAGGTTCACCACGATTGAAAGCCAAGGACTCAAGATCTCCCGCACGATCATGCCACACCAGATTTGTGACTAGACGAAGAGCTGGTGCTCAGCGCAGTGGAGGATGACACGGTTTTGTGATGAAAGGAGCACGATTTGGCCAAGGAGCATGGAGGAGGACGCTTGGGAGCTATCAAGCGCGCTCTACGGTGGGGTGCTAGGGAGTTGATGATGGGAGGCTATATAAGGGGAGGAGAGGTAAGGGGTAGGGTTTGAGGAGTTTTGCTAAGTCTTTGTGGTGACTAGCTTTTTCTCCTTCCCATATGAAATTAGGGTTCCTTAGGTTGGAGCCTTATGTGAATGTGCTCTAGACTTAGAACTCTGCTATCATAAAGAATTGGTTGTAAAAACATTTCTCTCAAACTGAAATAGACATCCAGTCTTTACCCAAGTGAGTTATGCCATGAATCCCCTTATGTGCTTTTTGATTTTTCTTGGCTTTCTTGTTTAGATTTCTCTTCTCTTGAGTTTTTTTGTGCTAAGAACGTATAAGAGGTAGAGATGTCTCTTAGAGACAAGATCCCATCTATCTAGACATGATCTAGAGGGAGTTCTTGAGGAAACCCGATTTTTGCTTGATTTTGGCCTCCTCGAGCGATTTCTTGATCCGAGGGGTTTTTATTTGATTTCTTCGTTGTTCTAACTTGCTATGACATGTAGGAATATATCTAGACCCATCTTGGTCATCATCCACCCTCGAGCAAGTTGTATTCACTGATTTTGTTTTTAACTCGGTTTTGGTACAAGTTTCCAACAAACTAGAAAAGGTCTCAACTTTGGCTATTATTTTCAAGATCGTTTGTTGGAATAGGTTCACAATACCCTAGAAAAGATCTCTACAACGGATTAAAAGTTATCTCAATTTTGATTTCTAAAATCAGGCTAAAAATACTATTTATTTGCCTGATTTTACTGTAGTAGTGATCAGACCGCCATTGAAGTAGCAGTTAGACCGCCTGTGACCAGTCAGACCGCCATTTCTATGCCGGTTAGACCTCCGGGAAGTGGTTGCTTTAAGGTTTTGTGTTTTTAAATCATTTGTCTTGAGTTTTTGGATGAAAACTCTATTTTCTGCAACTTTATAGTTGTATGCGAATAGAATCTTGAATAATTAAGAGAAAATTCAAGTTGACATTATTTATCCTCTCTATAGCCATCTGGTCCGACAAAAAAATTAACTGATAGGGGGAATATCATAAACATGACGAGACGGTGCCAGAGCAGTTAATGCTTTTCTGGCGAGAATTGAATAGTAGTATCTGTTTAGTTTTGAATTGTCTACAAGCTAAAAGTGGGTGCAAGCATCAGCATTCAGAGCAGCCCTCATGTGGCTGGAATGTTTCAGGCTTCAACTATCTCACTTCTGGGCAATGGAGCTAGCACCCTCTTTTTGGTCAGATAATTGGTTAGATGGTAGATCCTTGCTGTGGTTAGCCCCAGCCTTACTACAATTTGTCAACGGCATGGCGAGGATGACGAGAACAGTACGGGATTCACTGCCGAACAGAAAATGGGTGCAGGACATAGGAGGAGCCCTATCAGTGCCGGCCTTATCGGAATATCCAATGTGTGGGATTGCTGGAGAATGTGGAGCTTAAGCAAGAGGAACAAGACCAGTTCTTATGCCAATGTGTGAGATTGCTGGAGAATGTGGAGCTTAAGCAAGAGGAGAAAGACCAGTTCTTATGGCGTTGGACAACAAGTCAAATGTACAGTGCAAAATCAGGTTACCAAGTTTTCTTTCATGGTCTGGTTCTCTTCCATTGCTACAAACCAATCTGGAAATGTTGGACACCTCTGAAATTCAAGTTCTTCATGTGGCTGGCCATTCAAAACCGCTGCTGGACAGCGGATCGGTTGGAGCGCCGCGACTTGCAGAGTCAAAAGGTTTGCCCGCTTTGCCATCAGGAAGATGAGAACATTGACCACCTCCTGTTGGGCTGCGTCTTCTCAAGGCAAGTCTGTTCGACATACTGAGATGGATTGGCCAACTGGGAAAAATGCCGGGCCAGCAGAGTACCCTTCAGGATTGGTGTCTAGCGTGGCAAGGCGCTATCCCACAGTCACAGCGGGAAGGCATCAACTCCATTGTCATTCTCACCGCTTTGGCTCGAACGTAACGCAAGAACTTTCAGCAACAAGTTCAAAGCTTACTCAACACTGACACATCTTTGCAATAGCCAATTGCTTAAAATCTACTCCGAAAATTACACCATAATTTTTGTTTCAGGCATGACCATCTTCTGAACTTACAAAATGTAGGATCGGAAATGGCGACAGAGGGGGGTGAATGTCGTCTAAAAAAACGCCCCTAAAAGTATTCACGAAAAACTCAGTTCTCCGATAGCTATCAAAAGCTATGAAGAAAGATAATATATGCTCCCTGAAGATCTAATTCCAACTTGAGACAACAACTAAAAACACAGAACAACTACCAAAAATTAGGACAAAAGGGCTTAGAAGAAAACCGACTGTAGAAGAGCTAAAGAAGAAACTCATGGAAGATCACAATAGATAGCTAATTGAGAGAGACAATATAGCTGGCCAAGAAGGTGCATCTCCTGCTGAAATTTACTAAGCAAATGAGAAATAAAAAGCCAACTAAAACCAAAGGGAGCTGCTGCAATTAAAAGGCAAAGAAGAGCGCAAAAAGATGCAGATCAAACTGCTGCTTTGCTGCTGAAAATGCGCTGAAAACCAGTGACTAATTAGTTGCTAAAGTCACAGAAGACTCAACCGAAAAGCAGCCAAAAAGGGATATTGAAAGCTGCAGCCGAAACCCCCAAAAAGAGAGGAGACAAGCACTGAAATTTCTGCCAACTGAGAAGCTTCCTCGCTGCTGCAAATAGGAACCAAAGACTGCAAAAGAAGAGGTAAAAGCTGGCTGAAACATGTGAGCACAGGTGGAATTTCACTGCCAGCCGAGACCTCTATTCACTGCAGTAAATACTCAATGGCTGTCACCAAAACTTACTGAAAATGGCTCAAATCTGTTCACAGGTCTGAAATGCTCTTGACTGAAGAATAGAAAAAGTGCATTGGCAGGAAACATGTAATCTGATTTCAACCCAAACTACCAGGGAGCTATTCCAAATATTGCAGAGGCATTAATCAACAAGGGAAACAACCAAAAGCACAAGAATTTCAGACTTTATCCCTAAACTGAATATTACAGAAGGCAGCCCCAAAAATCAAATTTCTTCTAAACCCTTGATTCTCTCCACATGAAACTTTGGGAATATATTAGCAATAGCCAAGTGACTCTCCAAACCCAATTTCATGACATTACACAAAGAGAATCAAGAGATACTCCAAACCCTAGAAATAACCCAAACCTACAGGGAGAAGCACTGAAACTCAATTTCTCTTCAATCCTTGAACCCTGGCTCATGAAACTTTGGGGATGGCTAATAGATAGCCTCAGGACCCTAGATATCAAGTTTCATTCCATCTCATGAAGGGAAATGCGAAAAGCCTCAAAAACCTAGAAATTGAGATCAAGAACAGAGGGAGCCCAAAACCTAAATCTGGAAATAAAGCGAAGTTTGCTCTTGGAAAATTTGATCAAATGATCTTGACACACTCTCCCATCACTGAGCAACCCATTTTGCACCTCCACAACAAGAAACAACAAGAAATCCAAAAACTCAGAAATCCATTCCAGAGAGTAACAAAGGAAGAACTAAACAGAGCACAATCAGAGAAAATAAACTTCAGATTTCCATTTCAAATCAAGAGTGGATTACAGAGGAGTCCCCATACGCCTGGACATTAGAGCAAGAAGATTGATTACAATACTCTCAATCACTCATCTCTCTCTCCATCTCAAGAACTTCACACTACATGATTGGAGAAGAAGGGACACACTCAGACTCACAAGAAATCATCGAAGGGGACACAGAGGGAACACAACTCTGCCTCCTCCAACAACTCACAACAACTAAAGCCTAAAGCCAAAGCAAACTCTAAAGCCTATTTTGACTAAAGAAAACCCTAAAATCCCTTGAAGTGTACAAGTGGACATGTAGCCACCACCTCATATATATAGCCCTCGGCTAACGGGTCTCCACCCCGTTACGCCCGCTAAATCCAACGGAGCCCGCTCCCGCTTGTGCAGCCTTGCGAAATTTCCGATTCGCCCCTCCTGCACCTTCCGGGAAGCTTCCGCGCTCCTTGTCGTCCACGAATCGCAACCACATCGAATCTCCACCGTCTTCGACACATCCGACCGTTCTGACCTCGACACCTCCCTGTGTCTAGTCAGGTCACCTCGTGTCTCACCACGGCTCCACCTCGACGTCCTGTAGTCACACGGACAAGAAACACGTCAAATAGCACCGCTCGATACATGAAAGCGTAAATGACATCATACTTACTCATGATGAAGTTCAAACCTGTCGAATCATCGGAATATGCATCATAAAACCATACGACAAAGTTTGACCAAGTCCGACCGAGCCCGATTGCGTCACGCAACGACTCGACTCCGAACCACTCAACCCAAACTCGACTAACCTAAACCAATGTCAATTACTCATCACTCACATGTGGCCAGCTCCACATGGTCCATCAATCTCCCCCTTGATGAGTATATTGACAAAACCAAAAAAACGCAAAGTTGAGTTTGAGTTTGAAGAATCCAACATGGTCCAGAGAGAGAAAATGGAACTAATGACCATGTCGACAGAAGGACCACTAGAGCAACAACTAAAAGAGCAAATTGTTCTCCAAAGCTCAAAAATGATCCCAAACTAGCTTTTTCTACCACTATTCTCCCCCTTGTGACAATAAACACATCAAGGAGGCAAAATAGAGAATATGATATGTCAATGGATGAAAATGACTGAAGTTTATTTATTCTAAGCATTTAGAGCCATGAGAATTATCCATAATGACCATAATGAACTACACCATGCCATAGCTCAATAAAAGGCTATCTAGATCATGACAAGATATGCATGTCCTAGCTAGAACACATAGATGATGATCTGAAATGTAATGCATTTTATGAGCATGTCAAGTCATCAGTAAGCAAAGTCTAACTAAAGATATCCAAGAATGATGCAGGCCATGTCAATAAGCTAAGCGGAACAAAGAAGCTAATATTGAGACCAAATAAAGTGCTATGCTCAAGAATGAAATACTGGTTCAAGTATTTGGTTTTTTTATGTAATTTAGCAAATTGAACACATAAAATAGTATCTTTTTAAAGCTCATGGTCGTTTTCAACCCAATTTTTGTTATGTGCTAGATCTCAAGCCTTATGCGACTACTCCAAGCAAGAAGCTTAAGAAGATAGTCTAGGTCATCCAAAACTCCCCCTGAGTTCATGCCTAGTGCAATGGCAAGCCGTCTCATGAGAAAGAATTGGTGAAATCAGTTTTTTCGCACAAAAGAGATCTTTTGGCTTTTTAAACAGGTTGTACTAACTTATGCATCATCAAGAGACGAAAATCGCTCAATCTAAGGCTCAACAAAGATTCAACGCTCAACTAAGCCTATTTGACATGGCATGAATCATAAAAGGATAGCTCAAGAAAGACTAAACTCAAATGCTAGCATGACAAGTTTTAATTCAAGTTAAGCAATTTTAATTAACTTATCATGACAGAATCTAGTCAACACATATAAAGTCATGATAAATCTAGCAAATAAGCACAAGTCATGGCAATGTGTAAAACATTGTAAACATGTCATAGCAGGATAATAATCAAGGCTCAATGTAGTTATATTACAATGCAGCATGCTAGAAATGCAGAAAATCCAGCTCCCCCTCAACATTAGATGCAACTTTTAGTTCAAGTTAAGTTATGTCAATATTAAGCTCCAGAAGCTCCCAAATGAACTCCCCCTGAACCAAAGCAATAAATCGAGAAGCTGGCAATTAAATCAGAAAACAGGCAGTCCTTAAAGCATAGATAAGATATAGAGGATACTATGACTCTGACTCTCATCTACCCCACATGACTCGAGGACTATCAGCTGGTCTACTAACAGCCTAGGGAGCAAACACGTACCCTGTCTACCCGAGGGTGGCCCAACCCTCGCTAGAACCCACAAGAAGTGAGTAAGCTCAACCTAGAGAGAAGAGAGACAGCTAACAAGCAGCATCCTAGAGTCACAAGATAAGAGCAGGAAGTCTAAACAGCTAGACAAGAAGACCACTCTAACCTATGCTAGAAGGACTAACCCAATGCACCCCGAATGTAATGCAACAGAAAAGAGTAAGAGCATAATCAAAATAATAAAGCAGTACAGCACAAAACTCCCCCTCACAACAGTCCATAAGGACACACCACCCCAAGCTCTCCCCGCAGAGCTGAAAACCTAGAGCTATCCAATGGCTTGGTAAAGATATCAGCCAACTGGTGGTCACTCTCCACAAACTGGAGCACTATATCACCCTTCTTCACATGGTCTCTAAGGAAGTGAAAGCGAATGTCAATGTGCTTGGTCTGGGAGTGTTGCACTGGGTTCTTAGCAATGTTAATTGCAGAAGTGTTATCACAAAAGAGTGGAACACTGTCGATAACTAACCCAAAGTCCCGCAGGGTCGAAGTCATCCAAAGCACTTGACTACAGCAACTGGCTGCAGCAACGTACTCGGCCTCTGCGGTGGACTATGCAACACCGGACTGCTTCCTCGAAGACCAGGAAACAAGAGAAGTGCCAATAAATTGGCAGGTGCCAGAAGTGCTCTTCCTATCTATCCTACAGCCAGCGAAGTCTGCATCCGAGAAGGCTCTAAAGGAAAGACAGGAGGAGGAAGAGTACCAGATACCATAATCAATGGTAGCTCGAAGGTACCGAAAAATACGTTTCACCGCCTGGCGGTGAGATATGCGAGGAGAAGCTTCAAAGCGAGCACACAGACACACAAAGAAGTGTATGTCCGGTCTCGAGGCAGTGAGGTACAAGAGGGAGCCGATCATGCTGCGATACTCCTTCTAATCAACGGACTCGCCATCCTCATCTGGGTCAAGATAGGCTGTAGAAACTATGGGAGTCGACACAGGCTTACCATCACTCATGTTGAAGCGTCTCAGAAGGTCACGAGTGTACTTTTCTTGATGAAGAAATGTACCCTCCCGAGTCTGCTTGATTTGGAAGCCAAGGAAGAAGGTCAACTCCCCCATCATACTCATCTCAAACTTGGTGCTCATGACATCTGAGAACTGTGAAACCAGAGTATGGGAAGAGCCGCCAAAGATGATGTCATCCACATAAATTTGGACGAGCAGGAGATCAGTGCCATGCCGGCGGATGAACAAGGTCTTGTCAACTTTACCCATCTCAAAACCATGACTTAACAAGTAGGACTTAAGTCTCTCATACCAAGCTCTAGGGGCTTGCTTAAGTCCTTACAAAACTTTGGAAAGCTTGAAGACATGGTTTGAGTATTTGGGGTTTTCGAAACCAGGAGGCTGTCGGACGTAGACCTCTTCCTCAATAAAGCCATTGAGAAAGGCACTCTTGACGTCCATCTGGTAAAGCTTGAAACTCTTAGAAGCTACAAAGGTAAGCAGGATTCTAATGGCTTCAAGTCTAGCTACAGGGGCAAATGTCTCCTCGAAATCTAGACCCTCAACCTGGGAGAATCTCTGAGCTACCAGTCTAGCCTTGTTCCGAATAACCACTCCATCCTCGCTCTGCTTGTTCTTGAACACCCACTTAGTCCCAATAATATTGTGACCTCGCGGGGGCTCGACAAGCGACCAGACCTTGTTCCTCTCAAAATTTTCTAGCTCCTCATGCATGGCATTGACCCAAGACTCATCAGAAAGGGTGTGACAAATGTCCTTGGGCTCAAAGGAGGCAACAAAGGCAGAATGAAGACAGATTTGAGAAAAGCCAGACTTAGAGCGTGTGACACGCTCGAAGAGGTCTCCAATAATCTGTTCTGAAGGATGCCTTTTCTGGATATGTCGGGGAGGTCCTGGATGAGGAGAAGAAGTGGCCTCTACCTCGTGTGCAGACGAGGCAGGGACAGAGCCACTAGCTCCGGAGGAAGCAGTAGGCAAGGGCTGATCACCTCGAGGTGCCGTGGAAGAAGGCATCTCAAGGGGAGGATGAGGAGCTGGATCAGGTAAACAACCATCGTCTCCATCGTCCTCATCATCCAAAAAGATGGTCTCGGACTGCTCTAAAGAAACTGAGATATCTGGCCTAGTCCCCGGACTAGCCTCGTCAAAGGTCACCTCGCAGGTCTCTACCATTTTGCTAGACTCGCAGTTCCAAACCCGATAAGCCCGCGAAGAAGTCGAGTAACCTAGAAAGATCTCATCACAAGAACGTGACTCGAACTTGTCTAGGTTCCCGGACTTCAGAATAAAGCACTTGCAACCAAACACACGAAAATGAGAGACGCTGGGCTTTCGCCCGTATCTCAGCTCATAAGAAGTGCAGTGCAAGTGTGCCCGAAGAAAAACTCGATTCGAAACATGGCACGCGGTCGCAATGGCTTCAGCCCAAAACTTCCTCGGTGTAGAGTACTCATCAAGCATCGTCCTGGCCATCTCGACCAAGATACGGTTGTTCCTCTCCACAACGCCATTCTGCTGAGGGACGTATGGAGAAGACAACTGGTGCTCTACACCTGTCTCACCACAGAAACTCTCAAAGTAGGAATTTTTGAACTCCGTGCCATTATCACTTCGGATCGCTCGTAAGGCACCTGGAAGCTCAACAGAAAGCCTACTAAAAAGACCTCGAAAATGTGAAAACATCTCATCCTTCGAGGCTAAGAAAAACACCCAAGAATACCTCGAGAAGTCATCGACCACAACAAGAACATACCACTTCCCTCCTGCTGACTGCACTCGAGCTAGTCCAACTGTGTCCATGTGGAGCAGCTGTCCCGGTGCATCGGTCATAATAACTGTGACCGGAGGGTGAGAAGCGGCAACCATCTTGCCGTGTCGGCATGGAGCACAAACTAGATCTTTGACCATCTTGAGTTTCGGCAAACCACGAATAAGATCGTGGCTGCTAACTCGAGTCAAATGGTCAAATCCAATATGACCAAGTCTGCTATGACAGAAAGAAAGGTCGCGGGACTCAGAAGCAACTAAACACCTGAGAGGATCACCAGAAGACTCAGAGAAATCAGCACGAAAGATCCTCCCAAAACGAGATATCCCGCAAACCAGACTACCCGAAGAATCAAGAATTTTACAATTATTTTTCTTAAAGCTCACCTCAAAGTCGTCATTGGTAAGCTGAGAGACTGAAAGCAAATTATACTGAGCTTACTAACCAAGGCAACATCTTTCAAAATGAAAGAATCATTAATGCGCACTGTACCTTTGGCGATGACACGCCCAGATGAAGCGTCTCCGAAGGTGATCGTCTCATCACCTGGAGCACGGGCAAGGGAAGAAAACCAATGGGAATATCCGGTCATGTGTCGTGAACACCCGGAGTCTACGAGTCAAACCTTTCCCTTCCCTGCCCGGCGAACCTGAGTCAAACAGAGAGTAAAGTCTCAGTACTGGGTAAATCAAGAGTGATTTTGACACCCAATACTGAACGACACGTCGAGTAGCAGAAGTAGCCACACACGACTGACCTCTAGCTACCCTACGCTCTCTGTCACTCAAAGCAGAAGGTCTGTGAGCAGACCTGAAGCTGTTGCGGGGTCCGACTGCTACGGGAGAGTGAGTCGGAACACCGTCAACAAGCTGATCACGCCTGGTTGTAAGCCAGTAGGTTGCAAATGGATCTTTAAAAGAAAGCGTAGACCTGATGGTACTATTGAAAAGTACAAGGCCCGGTTAGTGGCTAAAGGTTTCACGCAAAAAGAAGGAGAAGACTATTTTGATACATACTCTCCTGTGGCTCGTCTACCCACAATTCGAGTGCTTTTAGCGCTAGCCGCTGCATACAAACTCCTAGTACATCAAATGGATGTAAAGACTGCTTTCCTTAACGGTGAGCTAGATGAGGAGATTTATATGCAGCAGCCTGAAGGATTTGTGGTTGAGGGGCAAGAAAGGAAAGTATGTCGATTGATTAAATCTTTGTATGGCCTAAAGCAAGCTCCTAAGCAATGGCATGAGAAATTCGATAGTACGATGACGTCGGTCGGCTTTTGTGTAAACAAAGCCGATAAATGTGTCTACTATCGGTTTAATGGGGGCGAAGGTGTCATTCTATGTCTTTACGTAGATGACATACTGCTATTTGGGACCAACATTGATGTGATCAATAATACAAAGTCTTTCCTTTCCCAGAATTTTGATATGAAAGATCTGAGTGAAGCTGATGTTATCTTAAACATTAAGCTTATAAAGGGTGAGAATGGGATTACTCTTTCACAATCCCATTATGTGGATAAAGTCCTAACCAGATTTGGGTTTAAGGACTGTAAGCCAGCAGCTACACCCTATGATCCAAATGCAAAGCTACATAAGAACACCGGGCATGGGAAGGATCAACTTAAATATTCTCAGATCATAGGATCCCTGATGTACTTAACTAGTGCAACGAGGCCAGACATCTCATATGCTGTATGCAGATTGAGTCGTTATACGTCCAATCCAGGAGATGATCATTGGATAGCACTAGAAAGAGTACTAAGATACTTGAAGGGAAATCCTAATTTGGGAATACACTATTCTGGTCATCCTGCAGTCTTGGAAGGATTCAGTGATTCTAACTGGATCAGTGACTCGGATGACATGAAGGCTACGAGTGGTTATGTATTCACTCTAGCAGGTGGGGCCGTGTCATGGAAGTCTTCTAAACAGACTATCATTACACGGTCCACTATGGAGGCTGAATTGGTAGCGCTTGATTCAGCAGCTGTAGAGGCAGAATGGATTCGAGAACTCCTTTCTGACCTACCTGTGCTGGAAAAACCTATTCCAGCTATTTTGACCTACTGCGATAACCAAACCGTTCTGGTTAAGGCGAAGAGTAGGAAGGACAATATGAAGTCCTCAAAACATATAAAGCGCCGACTTAAGTCGGTAAGGCATGCCAAAGAGACGGGTGTTATTTCTGTAGAATACATCCAGTCTGAAAGGAACTTGGCAGATCCTTTCACTAAAGGATTGGCGCGAAAGGTCATCCAAGCAGCATCACAGGGAATGGGGCTTATACCCGTATAAAGGATCACATTGGTGGTAACCTATCCTAGGAGATCGGAGATCCCGTGAACTAGGCTCTAGGACAACATGATTGGAGAAGAAGGGACATACTCAGACTCTCAAAAAACCATCGAAGGGGACACAGAGGGAACACAACTTTGCCTCCTCCAACAACTCACAACAACTAAAGCCTAAAGTCAAAGCAAACTCTAAAGCCTATTTTGACTAAAGGAAACCCTAAAATCCCTTGAAATGTACAAGTGGACATGCAGCCACCACCTCATATATATAGCCCTCGGCTAACGGGTCTCCACCCCGTTATGCCCGCTAAATCCAACGGAGCCCGCTCCCGCTTGTGCAGCCTTGCGAAATTTCCGATTCGCCCCTCCTGCACCTTCCGGGAAGCTTCCGCGCTCCTTGTCGTCCACGAATCGCAACCACATCGAATCTCCACCGTCTTCGACACATCCGACCGTTCTGACCTCGACACCTCCCTGTGTCTAGTCAGGTCACCTCGTGTCTCACCACGGCTCCATCTCGACGTCCTGCAGTCACACAGACAAGAAACACGTCAAATAGCACCGCTCGATACATGAAAGCGTAAATCACATCATACTTACTCATGATGAAGTCCAAACCTGTCGAATCATCGAAATATACATCCTAAAACTATACGACAAAGTTGACCAAGTCCGACCGAGCCCGATTGCGTCACGCAACGACTCGACTCCGAACCACTCAACCCAAACTCGACTAACCTAAACCAATGTCAAGTACTCATCACTCACATGTGGTCAGCTCCACATAGTCCATCACAAAAGACATTCTGTTAGCTGCCTCTTGTACCAGGATCTTAAGAACATGCAAAATTGTGCTCAGAACACTTGCCTGCCAAAACTTCGAAGTGCAGAAGTCTGTTACAATCTAATGGCAAGCAAGTGGTGGAGCACGAGGCCAATGCGGCGTGCGAACAATGGCCGCCCCTGCATATACATCCAAGGTAACAAGAGTCTCCTTATAGAAGTAGGACTGCGTCTCATAGAATCTGTAAGGTCTGAAGTTTAACAGCTTCACCTCCCTGCTGTGCTCAATCTGCAAATTCTGGCCATGCAAATCGTGGCAGAAAGCATTACTGTCGCGATCATGCAGTAAGATCTTCTCCTTGTGGGATGAAGCATGGCTGAGGAGCATCCTGATGCATAGATGGCAAGTGGATGCTATATTTCAGGAACCACTTATGTTCGATTTGATTTTCAAGAATCCAAATATCCATTCTCCCAGAAAGCTCTGCATTGTAGCGGCGCCACCGAGGTACATGGTCATGGAATGGAGAAGTCACTAGACATACCTTCCCGTCAATCTCTGTTAGATAGTAAGCAAGTGCGGGGGTGTCACAAGAGACCATCTCTTTTACTTGCAATGGTGGGGGTTGAATTGACGCAAACGTTTCTTCCTTGAGATCAAATGACATAACTGCCACACCACATTTTCTTCCTTCGTCTTCTGTTAGCCAATACATTGCTCCATCCACGTTAACAGCTCCAAGATTCACCAAGCAACATTGTCTCGGAGATCTAATATCTCTCCGTTTGGCTTCACCAAGCATGTACACTTGAATGACATACACTTGAATGACATCGAAACGGAAAGGCTGTCCTGACTTGTAGTGCTGGGGTTCACGGAGAAAGTGTATAAGCTTGTATGCTCCTGTTGTCGGGTGAAATCCAAAGCTATATAGATTGTAGAAGTCGTGCAACAATATCCTGTCAAGTTGTGAGAGATACAAGCATTCACCGGTTGCAGGGTTGGCTATCTGAAGGATCATGTGAGAGGGTACTGGAGTTTATTGTGATGAACTATTACAATTAAATGTTAGTTATGTCATACATGTATTAGCAACGGGTTAAAAGAATGTATTTAACTACTGTTTAGTAAATTAGTAGATGGATCTGACCATACATGCACGTGATGTCATGCATGATTTTAAATCACATTGATAAGTACAATACCGCTCAGAATTGTTGAGAGCTTTCAATGCATTAATTGATCAGCATGTTGTGATGCCGTACATGTTGAGTTGCTTTGATGAGATCGGAGATCGTCAAAATCAATTGATCAATAGAAACTTGCAGCGGTTGAACCAACAGAGCATTCTGGTTTGTCCGGTTCATGGCAGTAGTTTGACCGCTGAAGCAATGCGGTCAGACCAGCTGGGCAAGTCCCTCTCGGCCAGGTTATGAGTTTTGTGATTTTGAGTCACGGAATGAGTTTTTGTGATCAAGATCAGTGGATATTGTTGTATATGAGAGGGGCATTTTGGGAATTTCCCAATTGAGTTCATGCCACCAGGTGGAATCTAGGGCGGGGCCCACCTGTCTGTTGCCTGCGCAAGAGATAAGGGGGAGGAGACAGAGTCTCCTCCCCGCGGTGCGTGCGGCGCTTGGGCCTCTCCCGTGGCGGTTGCGATTCCCCTCCTGAGATCCGGATTTTTGGCGAAGGGAGGCGACGATGGAGGCGAGCGTTGGAGGCGCGGCTGGTGCGGGCTTCTCGGGCCCGACCGCTGGCATCACCCCTCGCAGACCCCGCCTCTTCTTCTTAAAAAGGCCGAGGCTCTCCATGGTGGGATTTATCTTCTTGCCCCGATCTGGTTTTTGCATTTGAGTCTTCTTCCTCCTTTTGCTTCGGGTGGACTGAGGTTGGTGGCTTCGGCCATTACCGATTGAGGCTTGTCTTTTATTTCCTGCGCAAACCCTAATTTGTGTGTGGGGAATTTGAGACCGTGGTGTTCTACCCGAGAGGGAGAGGGAGAAGACGCTGATTCCCTGCTGTGATTGATTGCTCT
Source organism: Dendrocalamus latiflorus (assembly GCA_017311315.1). NCBI lineage: Eukaryota > Viridiplantae > Streptophyta > Magnoliopsida > Poales > Poaceae > Dendrocalamus > Dendrocalamus latiflorus. The sequence continues at coordinate 30,746,797 of CM029625.1, forward strand.
CGACCAGAGCAGTCAAGTGGTCTTGTGCGGCATCTCTGTACCTCGGCTTCTTCTTTGATGTTCGTCTAAAAGGAGGAGTGCGGCATTGTATCTCCGTGAATCATCCACTCGCTTGCAACAGCGGGTTGATAGATTTTCTGGGTCAGCGAGTTATTCGTGCCTTGCCATATTAATTGTGATTTTCTTCGGTTGATTGCTTCAGGACAGTTTCGAATACTGTCTGAGTTGTGAGTATTATTGGTTCCTTCTCTTTTACAGCAGTTTATCTTGATTTGCAATCTTAATCAAGTGATTGAAAACTGCTGTATATGTTTGTGGGCTTAAATGTTAGCTCTGTGATGATAATATCGAAATCTGAAATTAATCTGATTATCTGTACTAGGATTGAGCTCATTTGATTGATCTACTGTTAAGTCTGTTGATTAGTTTATTTCGGCTGGTAAGATTGGTTTACATTCTATTGTTGTGGTGCAGTAGGAGAATCTGGTTTTGTTTAGAACAGATTACTTATATCTTATTGATCTGTGATATCAGATAGATTCTCTAATTGTCCTCTGATACTGCATGTTGTTACTTTGTTTGTAAACTTGTGAACCGAAAGTTATCACTTGCTGCTCTCTGTTAATTAGCAGTCCTTTACAGTAGATATTATTTTGTGAGCTCAATTTCTAGTTTCTAATAGTCAGATTAGTCGTGATGAATATCGATATTAGCATGGGAAGGCCAAAATCTCTGATTTTGCGCAACTCTGTTCTGAGAGCAATAATGAAACAATTATTTTGTCATATGCTAGATTTAATTGTTTCATGGTTCTTAGGACTGATCTGTACATTGTTATTTTCAGCATTGATGATGTTATATCCTTTGAATATATATGTGAAGTTGAATGACATGTTAGAATTTCATGTTTATATGCAATTAATGTCATTCTTCTTATGCTGGAAATATATTGTTTATATTATGTTGGCTGGAATTAAATATTCAAATATGCTTATACCGCACTATTTACAACAGATATAAGTTGTAAAGAATTTATATTCGAAAATGATTTCTTTATCTTTAGATTTGCAGAGTTATTTGGAATCAACCACGGTCGACGGCGAGGATTAAGGCTACGCTTATGGATTTTACCTCTTGAAGTATGCTACAGATGAACAACTAGCAAATCTAGTGTAAAAATAAACGCAAGACGGATATGCACTTGTTCTATTGAGAAGTTCTCAATTCTAAACATTATTCTTGGTGGGCCTGAAAAGCTGAAATCTCCGCAGCGCATCTAACAAACCACAAGCATCCAAATCAAGTTTTTTTTTCTCCCATAAAACTTGTGCACCTCTCCAATTTTGCAACAGATTCCACACATCTTTTCATTGGTGAAGTCTATTTCATCGATGCTGATCCATATATCCCTTCTCTGTGGTTCTATTCCCAATTCTTTTGCCAATTGACATTTCAACAATGTGATGACATCAAACACACAGAACAGCCCATCTCTCCTATTTCTCAAAAACTAAACATAACCTGCATATTACTCCATCCAATGTAAAACAGTAGCCCGAAATGCGTGTGCAAAAAAATAACTAGAAATCCACAATGTGGTTGCTCCCTGTTATTCCCAACCAACAGCACATCGCAGACCCGATTCTAGGCTGGATTTTAGACCTTTTAAACTGAAGTTTTCACCGCCTCGTTCCTCCCAGTTCCTAATCTGGTTCAGGATATACCCAACATGGCGGCAGAATCTCACATGTCGCATGCAAAGCAATCGATACAGAGGGCCCAGATGGGTCGCGAAAATCTGAAGAAAACTTATAAAGAAAAGCGAGCCACGTGGCAGCCACGTGACCGGGCGGGGGACGGCTCACCCGCCGCGCTGGGTGCACCGCACTGCTCGGGCGGCGCCGGAAAGCAACGCCGCCGCACACGTCAGCAGCGACCCGTCCGCCTCCGCCCCAACGACCGCGCCGGTGGATGCGGGCCGGGCCTACCAGTCACCCATCAGATCACGAGCTCGGCGATCTGGGCCCTTTATATGGCCATGCTCATCGAAGCTTTTTGCTTCTGGAGGCCATGCTCATCAATACTTTTTGCTCCTCCCTTCTGACTTTTAGTTTTTTAATGATATGGTTTTTTTGGAATTTTTTGTTTTTATTATTTTTTATTGTCTGTGATAATATAAATTTTTTTTATTTTTTAAATTTAATTACGCTAAAAAAACTGCCAACAGTTACAATATATTTTCAATCACTCTACTAAAAAATAAATTATAAACTAAAACTTTTAAATCCAAATAAGCACCACATAAGTCAGGCCCTTCGCTTTCATGTACTAACGCTTGATCGACTTCATTTCATTGCATGGACTAATCACCGATTATCATCATCTCAAAATAAACTAATCATCGATTATATACATACTTCACTGAAAACCTTTGCAAAAGCAGCTAACTAGACGCTTCCAAATCAAAATTTAACAGATGAATAATAAGCAGTGAGGAGTGTACTAGAACGACGACTACGAGCACCAAATGCGTGCTAACTAGATGGACCCAGCAAGTTTTTTACGCTTCCATTTTTGCTTTTTAGCCCAAAATTTGAAATTTTTTTACATATGAACCTCTGAAGAAAAGATTTGCAAAAATAGACCCCTAGCACGGCGCCAACTCACATGGCGCCCAGGTGTAGGATCAAGGATACCGACTAGAGGGGGGTGAATAGGAGGTTTTTAAATTTTTCTTGTTTACTAGATTAATTCTTCACAATTTTAAGAGACAAGGATGTAAAGCAATTAATCCAATACAATTCTAGTTAACAACTTAGGTCTAAACAAATAAATGATCATAATGAAGCAAATGAACAAGAGCTAAAGAGACAAGAGACACAACCGATGTTTTTACCGTGGTAATCGGAAACTTGCCGGTTTCCCCTAGTCCACGTTGAGGTAAGCCCGGACATATCGGACCGGCTCCATGAATTGAGCCAAGCACCTCGATCACTAGTGTAGCTCTTCCCCACTCCGGGTAGGCGAGCTCCAACCTTCACAATATGCCGGGTCTTCTCACAATCTTCTTGAGAAGATCACCGAGCCAATCCTTCTCCGGATCGTCCAAGTGCCGGCAAGCACTAAGAGTAAAAGATCCCAGTGTTCACTTGAATGCAAACCTAGTGCCAAATGGATTTGCAATTTAAATCTAGCACTAAATGCTCAACCACCTCACTTTGATGTGCAAAGAAAGAATTGAGGTGAAGTGAATGCTCTAGGGCTTAAGAAATGTGCAATGAGTCACTAACTATTGCCCTTGTGCAGTGGTGGAGGTATTTATAGCCTCCACCAACCAAACTAGCCGTTTGGCACAAGTTTCCCGCAAAAATCAGGATGAGCGGTACTACCGCCCTTCTGGGGCCGGTACTACCGCTCCCAAATCTTGCGTCAGAACGGCTCTGTCAGACGAGCACAGTGACCGTTGGATTTGGCGGCGCGGTACTACCGCCGTTGAACTTTGCGGTACTACCGCTCTCCGGTAGTTCCGCAACGTCGGCGCGGTACTACCGCTTTGGCCAAAATCCGAAGGGTCCTCAAAATGCCGCTCTCTGGAAATTACGTACCGCTTGAGCTTCGGATCAACCGGACTCCGGAAGTACCGCTCTGAATGCGGTACTACCGCTTCATGCGGTAGTACCGACGTTGTAAATGCCGGTACTTCCGTTCTGGTTAAAATCCGAGATCAACCGGAGGCACTCTCTGGAAAAAGCATGCCGCTCATCCTCCGGTTCTTCCGGACTCCGGAAGTACCGCTCGAAAATGCGGTACTACCGCTCGCAGCGGTAGTACCGTCGTTGAAACGTCCGGTACTTCCGTTTCGCCGAGCTCCAACCGAGTTCGAGAGGTACTCTCTGGAAAAAGCATGCTGCTCCAAAAACGGAGCTACCGCTCTGCGGTACTACCGCATCTGAGCACGGTACTACCGCTAGCCGGTAGTACCGACGTTGTAATGTGCGGTACTACTGCTTTTCCAGACAGAGCACAAACTTGATTTTTGAATCGGATTTTCATGAATGCAAGCTTAACAAGATAATCCAAATGGCACTAGATATATGCTATCAAGTTATTAACCAAGATCCCTCTTGATGGTACGATCATTTAACCTAAAATCCGGTCTTCCACCATTCACCTAAGACCGGTAAAATTCAAAAGGTGTCCTATTCTACTAATACCTTTGTCTTGAGTCAATTTGATCTTCATACGTATCCTTTGGCTTGCATCTTGTCGCTCATGTGTGGACTAACCCTTCTCAAGCTCACAAAACACGTTAGTCCCATATTTGCATAATTTCATTAATTACCAAAATCATTTTTAGGGGCCTAGATGCTTTCACCAGGGTACACGGCACGGCGCCATATGCTTTGGCGCCGTGCGTGGACAGGTAGGATCCACGGAGGCATAGCACGGCGCCAAAACACATGGCGTCATGCCATCCATACACGGCGCTAACGGTCGTGGCGCCGTTTCCTGGGACTTAAGACCGAGCGCAGCCCCCGCCCCCCACCACCCCCTCAGTGCTCTGTTCGAACAGACCGAGCAGAGAGCAGCCTCCGTCGCCGCCCGTCTCTCCGCTCCCCAAATCCATCCCAATCCATCGAATTTTCTTGCGATTTTGCTTCCAAACCGAGCAAGCAAGGTGAGCTCCATCTCCTCCTTTGATTTGTTGCAGTAGATATGGATTATTTGAGGTACATTTCGTAGGGCAAAATTTGAAACCCTAGATGAAATTAGTTGGATTTGGCTCGGTTTTAGGATGGATTTGCAATAGATATGCGTAACGTATTAGTAGTAATGTGTATAGATTCGTTTCTACGGTTTGATTATTGTACGTAATGACTGAGGTATGTTTGTTTGTTGTGCTATAGATGGATAAGGTTGTGACTTTGCACCATGGTGGTACTGTGAAGAGAAATGACAATGGGGGTGTTGATTTGGAGGGCATGGAAGAGACCACATTGCTATTTAGTTCACGTCCGTCGTATGGTGAGGTCATTTATCGCTTGAAAGAGAGGTTGGGATGGACAGATGAGCATGGTGATGTCGTTATGCAAGGATTGATTGATGTTGGGTCGTCAAAGGGGCCGCGTATAAAGAGATTGGTTTCGATTGGCAGCGACGGTGAATGGGATAACTATGTGGCCATTGTTTTGGACTCAGAGGTCAGAGCACCTGACTTGTTTGTACAGAGGGTGGTGAGAGATCAATCACCTCTAGGGCTGCATTGGATCCCAATGACTCACCGTTGGTTGGGTCACCGGATCATGAAGAGATCGAGGTGCAAGTTGTATCATCGGCTCAAGTATGTGAGGTTCCATTGACTCAGGTAGAAGCTGACTCTGAGGATGTCGATGACCGCTTTGTTGGTGGATTCGACGAGGAGACAATGTTTGAGGATCCCATGGTTTGTGTAGCATCTAACTGGGTGGATGTACAGCTTGCAGGAGACGAGGCTGCTTATGAGGATGCGAGGGCTGTGGACTCAGATGATGACAGACCAGTCATAGGTTTGACGTCTAGCGAAATTGAGATGTTGAGAAGAATGTTTCCTGGCCGTGATCCACTAGTGTCCGATTATAATGACCTGAGCAACGCACATAGATCTGTCGCGGATGGAGGGCAAATGCAGAGGGACGTACCTAGGCCTGGGGCTAGTATCATAATTCAGAAGGGTCATGTCTTTGAGGATATGTCGGCATTGAAGATGTGGTTGAAAGAGTACTCGATCGTGCACAACCGTCCATACCGGGTTAAGAACTCATACGCCAAACGTCGGTACACCATCAAATGTGAGAGCACAGGGTGTGCATGGAAAGCCTGTGCCAGGAAGGTGAAGGGTACGGAGAGGTTTAAGATTACAACTGTGGATGGACCGCACAGCTGTGGGTCTTCCGAGCCCAGCCAGAAACATCGTCAGTTGACTTCTCGGTTCATTGCAACCCGCCTGCACCCCATGATAAAGCACATGCCGACGATGCACGTGGCAGCAGTGATAGAGGCCGTTAAACTAAAGTGGCACTACACAATCAAGTATGGGAAAGCATGGAGGGCGTAACAACGTGCTTTGAAGTTGATTTATGGTGATTGGGAGGAGGCGTATGAGCGTTTGCCGGCCATGTTGAACGCAATGAAAGCGGCCAATGCAGGAATGCAGTATGAGTACGTGCCTAAACCCGATGTATGGGTTAATGGAAGACAGATTTTTTTTCGAGCATTCTGGTGCTTTGGTCAGTGTGTCGAGGCTTTCAAACATTGTAGGCCTGTTCTGTCAATTGATGGGACGTTCCAGTTGGGCAAGTATGAGGGAACGTTGTTGATTTCTATTGGCTGTGATGCGGACAACTCGCTTGTGCCGTTGGCTTTTGCTTTGGTGGAGAAGGAGGACAAGTCTAGCTGGGCTTGGTTTCTACGGCTTGTATGGATCCATGTGGTTGGCCCGGGGAGGGAGGTATGTGTGTTGTCTGACAGGCACGCTGGGAATCTTGAGCGCCGTTAAGGAAGTGATAACAGGACATTTACCTGTACATCATCGTTAGTGCACAAGGCACCTTGCAGAGAACTTGTTCAAAAAAGATGGGGTGAAGGCCAACTTTGCACTTTTCGAGGAGGTATGTCGCCAGAGGGAGGTAAAGCTGTTCGATGAGAAGTTAGAGGAGTTGAAAACGAAAACTAATGCCGAGAGTCGTGATTGGATAAAGGGTTTAATGAGGGATGTGCACAAAATGGTCAAGGGCTCATGACCCATTGGGAAGGAGGTATGGGTTCATGACTAGCAACATGGCAGAATGCTTCAACGGGCTGCTTAAGGGGGCACGTGGATTGCCAGTTACCGCAATTACGGCGTTCACTTTCTACAAGTGTGTTGCATGGTTTGTCAACCGGCACCAAGAAGCCTCAGACATGTTAAAGGCACATGCACGTTGGCCACCTCGTCCTCACGGCTTCATTACCAAAGCGAATATGCAAACCAATGAACAGGAGTACCACTGTTTTGACCATGTGACGGGCATGTGTGAGGTTGTTGAGGGTGGAGTGACAACCGAGAATGGAGAGCTCCGAGAGGCCCGAAAGCATAAGGTCGTGATTACATCCTTCACATGCACATGCGGTGTTCCCGACAAGTTCCATTTTCCATGCTCCCACATGGTGACCGCATGTAGGGCCCGGAATGTCGATGTTGAGACCAAAATCCCGAGACTATTCAGCGTGGATGCGTTGGTGAGGACATGGGCCCCACGGTTCGAGCCATATCGTGATGAAAGCGAGTGGCCACTTTACTCGGGTCCCAGGTACATAGCGGACGCGAGGTTACGTTGGCACAAGAGGGGCAGCAGGAAGCGGTCAAGGTACAAGATGGACATGGATCGGATACCTGGTCGCACCAAGAGGGGTAGGGCAAATCCCTTCGTTGAGGACCCACAGGAGACACACTGCGGTATGTGTGGTCTAATGGGTCACAATTCACGGACGTGTCAACGTCGTTCCACTCAGGTTAGCAGCGTTAGGTCTAGAGAGCATGATTTTTAGATATTTTGTTATTTTTATCACTAACGTAATTTTGAATGCACAGGATGGCGAGGTACCGGCTGTTGGACGAGTTCTACGACAGAGAGCACCGCGGTAAGCTCACGATGATTCCCATACTGCGTCCTCCAACCCATGATGATGAGAGTTGTGTGTATGTGTATGTGTATTTTATATGTGTGCATGACGATGTATGTGTGCATATATGTATGTGTATGTGTATTTTATATGTGTATGTGTGCATATATGTATGTATGTATGATTTGAGATATATATATGTAAAATGTATGCATCTAGACTTTATTGAGAGTTATGCGTATGTGTTTTATATGTGAATGTATGTATATGTGTGCATGTGTTTTGTATATGCAGAAACAGACAGCTCTTTGCTGTTTTTTCTGTAGGTTTACCTAGCACGGCGCCAAACACTCTGGCGCCAAGATATTGAACAATGGCGCCAGGACCTTTGGCGCCATTGTGTGGCGCCAAAGTTTTGTGCGCCGTATTTCAATATCTCGGCGCCAGAATGTTTGGCGTCGTACTATTTATATACGACGCCAGGGTGTTTGGCGCTGTGATTACTGCACTTGCTTTAAAAGTGCAAGCTCGGCCTAGTTGTTTCGTTCCATCCGCACAAACAATACTAATTGACATTCACCAAATTAGGGCTGTAAAAAAAAGCTCGAGGCTCGCGAACTGCTCGAGCTTGGCTCGCTCTAGACTCGATTCGAGCTTGGCTCGAGCTTCAAAACGAGCCGAATTCGAGCTTCATCTTAAGCTCGCGAGCTTAAGATTTTTTAACCCTCCCCAATTCCCCACACCCCCTTCCCGCCTCTCCTCTCAAAATCCCCCACCCCCAGTCCCCCACCCGGCCACCCCCACAGTATCACACCCCCTCCCTCCTCTCCCCTAGTCCCACTCCCACGGTCCCCACCCGCCTCGGTGCCTCCGCCTGCCCAGCTGTCCCCCGCCGCCGCCCCTCCTGCCCCCCGCGCCCCTCCTCGTCGCCCCCCCGCCGCCGCCCGCCCCCCACCCCCGTCCCCCCCCCACGGCCTCCGCCTACCCCCCGCCGCCTCCCCCCGCCCCTCCTCCTCGCCGCCCCTAGGCCCCCGCCGCCACCGCCCCTCGTCGCCCCCGCCGCCGGCCACCCCCCCACTCTGTCCCGTCCCCCTCTTCGCCCTCCTCCTCTCCCCCGCCGCCCCTCCTCGTCCCCCCCTGCCGCCGACCCCCTCTCCCGCCCCCCCCCCCCCGTCTCCCTTCCTCTCCGCCGTCGCCGTCGCCGTCGCCCCTCCTCCCCCCACCGGCGCCCCTCCGTGCCCCCCCCCGCCGGCGCCCCCCGTCCCCTTCCTCTCCCCCGCCGCCGCCCCCCCCCGTGGCCCCGTCCCCCTCCTCGCTCCCCGGCCGCCACCCCCTCGTGGCCTCGTCCCCCCCGGCGCCCCTCCTCTTCCCCGTCGTCGCCCCTCCTCGAACCCAGCCCGCCGCCGCAACTCCTTGACCCGGCCCGCCGCCGCCCCTCGTGGCCTCGTCCCCCCCGGCGCCCCTCCTCTCCCCCGCCGCCGCCGCCCCTCCTCCCCCCGGCACCCCTCCTCTCCCTCGCCGGCGCCGCCCCTCCTCGACCCGGATGGCCGGATCCGGCAACTCGGCGCCTCGGCCAAGGCTCTGCAACCGCAGGTACTCCCTCCGAGACTCCCCACCGAACCTACATGAGCCGAGCTTGAGCGAGCTCAATTTTTGTCCGAGCCGAGCTCGAGCCCAGCTTGAAGTTTGATGTCGATCTCTGGCTCGCTCGAGCTCGGCTCGAGTTTCTACCGAGCTCGAGCTTGCCAGGTCAAGCTCGCTTGAGCTCGGCTCGTTTACAGCCCTACACCAAATGAATAAGCATAGCCCAAAATAACATACTGAGTGCATACGTCCACATACATACATAGTCCACATACATAGTTTATAAATTTTCAGAAAATACATACGTTCGCATACATCAAACATTAAATATACATAGCAATAACCTACTGAGTGCATCAAGGCCACTTCCCCTTCCTCTGAGCATCAGGGTACTGCTCAAGGGCTTGCCTTGGCACGCCGCGCTCTCTCTAGCTTCTTCTGCCTTTCTCCCTTGCGCTTTGCCGCGGGCCCTCCTACGCTCCTCCTCACGGTGTTCCCTCATGGCCCTCCTCCTGTTTCTTGTCCCTTTCCCACCTCTCCTTTCGTTCTTCATCCACTTCTTATTGGCGTCAAGATATTTTTTGTCATCCTCAGCGATCGCAGTGTCGATCCACTGCTCAAAATCACAAAGCGGTGGAGGCTCCTGCAAATGTACTCATTCGTTAAACCAACAGAATTAATACCAATTCGATGAATCGACAATACAACATACCATCTTGCCGAGGACAACGGCGGCACGTGGCGGATCGAACGCCCAGTTGGCGCACATCCAATACCTCTGCCTATATGTATCCGGATCATCCGACCTTTCCACTTTGCAAGGATCGCCGCAATAACACATCGGCACGGGAACACCGGAAGGAGGTGGGCAAACGAGTGAAGCCCATGACAACCTAAAATGCCGAAATGAATAAGATTTATAATTTTTCTCGTTTCTAACCCTAGGTTAGCTAGTTACCCAAATCAACCCTAATCCAACTAATGTCAACCTAAAAAACGGATCTATACACATTATTACTAATACATTACGCATATCTATTGCGAATCGAACCTAAAACCGAGCCAAATCCAATTAATTTCATCTAGGGTTTCAAATTTTTCCCTACGAAATGTACCTCAAATAATCCATATCTACTGCAAAAAATCAAAGAAGGAGAGGGAGCTCACCTTGCTAGCTCGGTTCGGAAGCAAAATCGCGAAAAAAAAATCGATGGATTGGGGTGGATTTTGAGGGGGGGGAGAGAGGGGCGGCGTCGGCTGTTCTCTGTGTCGGTCTGTTCAAACAGAGGAGTGGAGTGAGGGGGCCGGGGCTGCGCTCGGTGTTAAGTCCCAGGAAACGGCGCCACGACCGTTAGCGCCGTGTATGGATGGCACGGCGCCATGTGCTTTGGCGCCGTGCTGTGCCACCGTGGATCCTATGTGTCCACTAAAGTAATGCGCGTAGGCTACGAGAGCAGAAAACAAAAATTTCTACCGCGCACACCAGGACATCATGCTAAGGAGGGATCATGATCGTTACCACTAGACGCGCAGCGCAACGGAAGAAGACTTGGAGAAGCCGATCCAACCACGCGCGTCGAGGTAGTAGTGGAAGTAGCCGATCGTCCCGAACAGATCGTCTCCTCCACGCGATCAACCACACCACGAGCAGATACAATCTGTAGGTTTGTTGATGCCGATCAACGCCGCAACGAGCAGCGCCTCCACCGGTATCCACACGTCCGGGGCTGGAACGCCGATCACGAGTGTACTAGCACTCGTGAGCGGCTAGGGTTTGGCTCGTGAGGTGGCGGCTAGGGTTTTGCTCGGGAGGAACAGAAGCATGCATCCCTCAGCCCCTCGCCTCCATATATATAGACCTCCTCACTTGGGCCTCGTGGACCGAGGCCCAATAGGAGTCCTATCCGGATCTCTATCCGAATTGAGCCCACATCCGAATCACATTCGAATTAGTGTTCCAACCCGTTAAGTGTGTGACCCTGTAGGTTCACGTATACTTGGTCGTGACCCGGAAACGTCTTTCCGGTCACCCTGTTAATAGCGGCCTCTAGTAAGACATATTAACCCCAAAGTATACGTAAAGATCATGTCGGCTGAACCTGTAATGTTCTCATGTACGAATCCCTTTGCCTCACGATATAGATTAAGCTCAAGGCGAGACCTGTGTCATCCTCTTAATAGGCTCAATCACTCTCTCGATTCCGTGATGGATTATAAACTTGTGATTGACTCCTCAATCACCTTGGCATGGCCATGCACTTTCATAATCCATTACATCGAGGGGCCCAGAGATATCTCTCCCATAAGGAGGGGGCAAATTCTATCTTGATCATTCATATCCCACTACATATTTCATGGCAAACCCAAAGGACTACTTTTATGACTACCCAGTTACGGAGTAGTGTTTAGTAGTCCCAAAATAAAGCTACTACGCATGTTGGAAACCATGATGATCTCAAGTCTAAGGATTCCACATAAACACTACTTGAGACCAACTGATGACACATGGAATCTCTGCAGTGGTCTCATGGCGGGTCTATCCAACATATGTTCACTAACACATGTCTATATTATTGATTTGGTATCTCCATACCATGATCCATGAGACATGATCATCAATCAATACATATGCTGATCTTTGAATCATATTTGCTCCTCATATGATATATAATCGGGGATCATTTAGAAATAGCAACATTTTGGCATTAAGAGTCTCATGAATAAGTCACATACTCATTGATCAATAATGATAATGTCTATTTCAAGGAACAAACTAATGCATCATAAACATAGTATGTGATATATATAACATCTCCATGTCGCCTCTAGGGCATATCACTAACATCCACGCACGGCGCCAAAGCATATGGCGTCGTGCCGTGTACCCTGGGGCGCCATGTGAGTTGCGCCGTGCTAGGGTCCATTTTTGCAATTCTTTTCTCCAGGGGTCCATATGTAAAAAACTTTCAAATTTTGGGCTAAAAAGCAAAAATTTTACGCAAGTTGGGCAGAAAGGGAGCTTAGGGTGCAATTAGAAGAACGACGCCGAGTGCACGCCGGGTTATATAGTACTAGCCCGGTGCCGGATGCTTGACGCAAGCAGGGGTGCAATCGTCACAGACCACGGTCGGTAATTACTTATATTGTATTCTATATCATGTTTTTTTATCAGAGTTAGAATCGGACATGGATAGTACCGGATACGAATACGAACACGGATAGTATCAGTCACGAATACATAACGAATACGGAGCGAATTCGATACAGTAACTATAGTTCATCGGACAACACACGAAAACAAAGATCCTAAATAATTAAATATATATCATGCATATCAAGATAAATAATTAAATATAATATAGAAATATCATGCATTTAAAAGTTGAGTACTGAGAGTAACTTGTACATATACCAACAATAATGAACAGAATAGTCATCTAAAACCACTTCCCAAGGAGTATTACTATGGCATCCCAAAATTTTGTTTTTTACTTATTTACTTATTATATTGGTTTAATTGGATTTTCTCTAGAAATTAATTTCCTTTTCCCTTTAATTAAAGCCTAAAGAGCAAGTTATTAATTTAGTTGAGTAAATTGTGCCTAAAACAAGTTTGAACTTATTTATTTGGATTCCTTACCCTTTTTTCTGAATTTATGAGAATTTTCTGCTATTTTCTAGCTTTTATTTTAATTTCTGGGTTTTTTCTGAAAATCAAAACCCAATATAAAAAATTTAAATCCTTTGCCAATTCGGGTATTACCGAATAGCTATCACCGGATATTACCAATTATATATCTAGATATTCTTCTATCCGTTAAAAACTACTCTCCCGATTTCGATTCTGACTCTGACAATCACTATTTGATTCCAATGCCATATTTGGTAAAACCATCTGGTTACCAGGGCCCGTCCCTGGGCAAGTGCGGCCTGTGCGACCGCACAGGGCCCCCAATATCTTGTGTACAGCCCAATACTATATAGGCCTGGTCTCTATTTTTTGGCCCAAGTCCTATTGATGCGTAGCTGGTAGCCCAAAAACAACACTCGCGTCTGTTCGACTTCCTGATACCATCGACTCCTCTCCCTCCCAATCGTGCGTGTCTTCGTTCTTCCCGATGAATCGTGACTCGCGAGTCGGCGACTCAGCCCTAGGCACTTCGCACTTGTCGCACTTCAGCAGCGGCGCCGCGGCGGACGGCGAGGCCACGAGCCCGCGAGAGGCCGAGCGGGACCGTGCCAATCGACGAGTGTTTCGTGTGGTACGTGAAGCTGGGCAAGCGGCCAAGACGGAAGCCTGATCGTGATTGGTGAATGCCTGAAATCTGAATGGTCATTCTGTGAAGCCGTGCGGCAAGCCGGCAAGTTAGCAAGCAAGGTAATTTTCCTTTTTTCTTTTCTAAAATTCTACTAAATTATTAAATCAGTAGCACGTGCATTTGATGTATATGTGCCGTATGTCTCTAAATTTGTTCTTTTCATCTTTTGTATACATGTGCATCTACTCGTCTAGTGTTTTCAAGATCCAAAACCATTAGCCATGTGACCATGTCTTCTGCAAATCGATCCAGAAAATATGAGTCGGATTATCAGAAGTGTAAAAAGAAACAAAGATTAGAGGATTTAGCTCAATCTCATAAAGGAGCCATTGATAGGTTTATTGTCAAAGAGTCCCAGGTGTCATCCGATAATCAGACACTTGATCCGGGGCCCTGCAATTGAATAGTAATATTGACAATCATCCTATAGATTCTCCAGAGATACAAAATAATGTTGAGGTTGGGGAAGTTCTTGTTGACAACACAAGTTTCTGAAAGATAACATAACAGGAATGGACTCTTAAGTCAGTGTCAGCTACACGTTGGGGAGAGTCGTATCGAACAGGGGCGGACCCGCCCTTTGGGCATGCTCGTGCGACCGCCTGAGCTCCGTCGTCGGCGGATCCCCACCCACCTCCTCCAGACTCGGTGCCACCGGCCGCCTCGGCGGAAGCCTCGTGCGTTCGTGGAGTTAGTTCGTGGAGTTAGTTCCCTGGGAGGGGTCTCATGTCCAGCCACCATCCATTTTGGAACACATGCACACCAGGTGCTCGGACTTTATGCTTGTGTGATTTCTCGGCCATCGTCGCGGCTCGTGCGCAAGCTTAGCGCCGCCCCCCGGGACATGGGGAGGTCCGGAGGTGCCAGGGGAACATCTACCGCATCGTACAGAGCTCATCCGAGAGTGCGCCGGTGCACCTACACCGGAGCGAGAGGAAGACCTGCTAGCCATCCTCCTGAGGCTGCAGAAGGATGGCGGGCTTGCAGTTTGAACTCACCACCGAGATCATCAGCATTGTCATTTTCGTAAGATCTTAACTGTCCTTCAAATGCATGCATACGACACTACACTGCTACAAACGTTTCAGTTCATCGGTGGTTCAATTTGCAATATCTTTCAACGTGGTAATTGCAGGACATTTTTGCTGCTGGGAGCGAGACATCGTCCACGACTATATGCAGAACTTTTGTTCTATGTTATCTTGAGACCTTTTGTTTCTGAGAGCCTTAGAGTGATCAATTACTGCCCATGGCTTTCTAGTTCTCTAGAATGATATCTAGCCAGGATTTTGAAGTGGTTCCTTCAACAATATATGCTCTGTGTGTGGTAGCAAAGTGGACAATAATTGTTTGCTTACCTATTATGACACTGATCAACTGACATGGAAAACCTACTCTTTGATAGTTGAGGAATGAATTAATTTTCATTGCTTTTATTCAGGTACTTCATAGCTCTGCAAAAATGCCTTGGCCGTACTCTGACAATGACCAATATTTTGCTAATGATGTTGAATGTTTGTGTGCATTGAAGCTCGGGTAGCCAATCCTCTGGCTCTTTGATCTATTTTGTCCAAGTGTAATCTCTGTTATGAGTTATGAGAATATATGGCGGAACGGCGGAAGGCTTTCGCCCTCCCTAAATTTTTTTCCTGGGTCCGCCACTGGTATCGAAAGTGTCAAAGCTATTAGATTTCAATGTGCAGACATTCGTGAGGCTCTACTTCAGGTACCCAATATTGTCATATTGATAATAATGTATTTCCTTTAGTTATATCTAATTTTAACACATATTTTCTTTCTTTACTTTTCAGGTATCAGACATGGATACTGATGTAAAAACGAGCAGTGAGGCTAAAGGTTTGGCAAATAATGTACGTGGGGAGTACGAATTTATAGTGGCAATAGTCATTTGGTATGAGGTACTGTATGCTGTTAATTTACTAAGCAAACAATTGCAAGCAAATGATATGCTTATTGATGTTGCTATTGAGAAAGTGCAAGGGCTGATTTCTTTCTTCAAAGGGTACAGGGAAACTGGTTTCTTAAATGCACTGAAAATAGCTAAAGGAATTGCACTCGAGATGAATATTGGTACAACATTTCGTAAAAGCAGAGAAATTAAAAGAAAGATGCAATTTGATGAGAACCCAGATGACACAAATGTTGCCACACAGTCTACAGAGGAATCATTTAGAATCAACTATTTTATACCTATTGTTGATCAAGCTATTTCTTCACTAACAACAAGATTTGAACAGTATCAAGGTTACCAGAGAATTTTTGGTTTCTTATTTACTTCGATATATTGCAGTCATTGGATAATAATAGCTTGAGATCTTCCTGTGATAATCTTGAGGCCGCTCTTAAAAGAGATGGAAAATCATATATTGATGCTAATGAACTATATATGGAGCTGAGGTTTCTTTAAGATTTTATTCCAAAAGAAGATATGGGCCCTGTTGATATTCTAAAGTTCTTGAAGCGACATGACTGTTTCCCCAATGCAACTATTGCGTATAGAGTTTTGTTGACCATTCCTGTGACTGTTGCATCAGCAGAACGAAGCTTTTCAAAATTGAAGTTATTGAAGAATTATTTGTGTTCTACAATGACGCAAGAAAGGCTTACTGATTTGGCTACAATAGCACTTGAGGGCGACATGCTGGACAAGATTGACTATGAGTCTATCATTGAAGATTTCATTTCGAAGAACACCAAAACAATGATGATATTCAAGTAAACATTATGCGACGAAGGGTTGAATAGGTACAATTCATAACATATTACATTTTAATGTAATAAATTATTGTTTATATATTATTTATGGTCCTATTTTGCTAGCCTACGAGGTCCTGTTTTAGATTTTGTATAGGGCCTCGGTTTTGGCCGGGACGACCCTGCTGGTTACTGATTATTTTTTCAAAATACCGTTAACTGATTGCTCTTCTAGACGCAAGCAACACCCTTGATTATTCGATCGAGATTAGGCAGCGGAATGGAATCATGCGATGTATTCGCGCTGTCGGGACGTACTCCAACCGCGAGAATTGCCGTGACCCCTCGTCGCCAGGCAAAGGTTGGGCAAAACAAGCTTATGCACATGCAACCTCGTTAATGGATGTACTTTTGTGCCATAATCTTTGGGCCAAGATATGAATGTTAATTAGAGGATTAACATTGGTGGGCGTATGAACAGAATTTTTCGGTTATATTTCGCGAAACTCAGTCTCTTGCTATATGAACCGACATAGCAATGGGCATTTCAAAAATCCCTTTGAGATGATTGTTTGAGGTAGCTAGCTAGCTCCCCAAGTCAAGCCGTCGGTGGTCAAGTTCAGACGCAACACAAAACACTTGAGTTGCACGTACTTAATCAGTAGCCTAATTGGACCTGCAATTACTTATTTGGTACATAGCATGCCAACAAATCAAAGATTAACCGGATAAACCGAAAGAGGTAAGACGGTTCACACAGATTTAGGGGTGGCTCCATCTAGCTTATATCTACTGCTTACAGCTATTTGCTGAAATTACACTATAGTGACCGTTAACTTTTTTGAATCATTCAATTATAAAAGAAAAATAAAAATATCATTATTATATCTATAGACAATATAAAAACAAAAACAAAATAACTAAAAATCCTAAAAAGCTAAAAAAACAAAATTATGAAGCTACTATGTTTTAATAGTTTCTATCTTTTCAAAGTAAAAAGTTGAAAACCGGAAGCCACCGAAGCAGGGCACTCACCGGTCGGTCCATCACCCTTCGCATCACTCGCCCTCCGCCCTGTCCTCTTCCGCCCTTTTCCCTGCTCTTATTATCATCGCGTCATTTAAAACTGGGGCTCCGAGGAACGGGCGCGTGACAGGTTACGGCATCCTGGAGCGCCGGGCACCGCCGCGCGGGGCGACCTGGTGAGCATCCGCGCGCCGGGCCGCCGATTCGATCGGCCTCCGCGGTGGCGCGGCGCGCGGGTCCCTCCCTGTGTGGCTGTGTCCGCGCACCCCGCCGCGCCCGCGCGATTGGTACGCATCAGTCGACGTCTCGCGCGCGCGTTGAGTAGTAGGAGCCGCCCTAGTTGCAGTTGAGTGGACGTATAGGAGTTTCCGGGGGGAGGGACGCTAGAGATTCACTCGGATCAGCTGCGGTCGTGCAAAGAGCTGTGCGTCCAGTGGATAGTTGGGCGGCAAGTTGACCCTTGAGTAATCAGATCGATAGACAAAAGCATTAAGTGCAGCCTAAAAAAACAGGACTCCACAGTTTTTGATCAATAAGAATGATAGTAGCAACAAAGCCCCATCTGAGTTATCGAGACAAATTATGCTGTATAATGTTTGGTTGCTAAGAAGAAGAAAAAATGAGAGCATTGCACATCACATCGAGCTTGCTTTCACTTTTTGATTGGATTTTGTCTGAAGTTGTTCCCTGTTGGATGTTCCCTACTAATCCATGCGCCTAAATAAGGGAGGGCTAGCTAACGGTATACCGTTAGAAAGGTTTATAACAGTATAGGTAAGTTTCATCAGATTTCATCTAAGTTTTATGAATTTCACAAAGTTTCATAGAGTTTTGAACATGTATAAAAGTTAGTCAACTTAGGTATGAAACCTCCTGAAACTTTATGAAATCTCATGAAACACTATACAATTTAAACATAAAACCATATAAAACTTTAGTTAAATTAGGTATAAAATCTCCTGAAACTTTATGAACTTAATGAAACACCATGAATCTTAGTCATGAAACCGCACGAAACTTAGTCATGAAATCTCATGAAACTTTATGAAAACTCATGAAACTTATTGTTTGCTGCTTGGAGCCATCAGCGACATTTAATAGTGAGCCAATCCCAGAAGTTGCATTCAAATTTTAAAGAAGTTTTGGGCAAGATTCAAATCAGACATCATGTTTCAATGAGGCTTCAAAACCACTTAACCAGGTTTTCAAACAAAATTCTTCCGAGAGCTCATTGCCCAGAGACGAGATGACGACCTTTTTGCCTTCGCACCAACTCGTGGTACCACTAGATGGCCATCCTCACCTCTGGAGCTTCCGCGTCGTCGTGCCCAACCTTCGCAGCTACGGCGACTCTGACACCCCATGTGGTGCGGATTCCTACATCACTTTCCATCTCGTTGACGGCCTTGTCGCCCTCATTGCTTACCTTACTTGGATCTATGCTTGAGGTTATGGATCTGAGTGGTTGCCTAGCAGCGCTATTGGTTTGCTCGATCTGTGCATCCTCAACCAGGTTGGACTTCCTCGGCCTCGCTCGTGCTAATTGGGCTTTGTTGCGTCACGCACCTGCCATCAACTCACCCTTCTTTCTTTAGTCCGGTTGCAATCAATGGTGAATCGATACAGCACAGGGATTGAAATAGGAGTTTGTTGTCTTGTGGAGATGGGGATCACAGTAAGAGATGTGGTTGTGGAAGGGGAGATGAATGTGTCCTAGTTGTAGTCTGGAAAAGGATAAGATTGGTGAAGAGGCTTCAATGTCAAAATTAGATGGTTACAACCAACTCTTATGTTTTGATGAGACGTAGGGCCTGTTCTTTAAGTCAAAAGTTAACGGCTTTTGGCTTTTGCTACAGTACCTAACTTTCAAACGGAATATTTTCTTAAGGCGGGGTCTACAAGTTAAATGATCTACACGTTAAAAATCTAACATCTGTACCAGCTAAAATTGTAAGTGAGTATCTGTCTCTCTATAATCTGTATCGTAAACAGTTAAAATTCAAAAAATTTAACCAAAAATTATAAGCCGTAGCCGAAAAGAACAGGCCCGTAGGCTCTCGATTCTGTTAGAACGTGGATAAACGTCGTAGCGTTTATTAGCTTTTCTGCCTAAATAATTGGGCCTCCCTGCCGGACAAAACCATGCGCATTATTGGACGCCACGAACCAAAGTCGCGAAATTATTGGCCGCCCACGAGGCACGAGC
>CM029626.1:3600000-4002276 GCA_017311315.1 Dendrocalamus latiflorus
AGGGACTCCACCACCGTATCAGACAAAAGAGAACCATGTAATTTTTTTAAGACAATGCAAGAAAAACAAAAGAAAGTTCTCAAGATTGCTATAAGATGTACCCTCGCTTTGGTTTGGTCTTTGACATTATCTGCAGAGATTTATTTATGTCCTTGATCATATCATCAGCAATTGGAAGTCCAAGCTCAGCCATGGACCTCACAGCACAAATAGAATCCTCCATGTCTTCAGTATGCAATGTTACCTCATGAATCTTTTCTGCAACCATCCCCTGATGAGGGAAACAAAGGTCATTTTAGAATTCCAGAACACGATATCATCAGTTCATTCGCAGCTCAGATTGGTTTGTGGTAAGTGGTAACCAGTAACAAGAACAGATCAAGTTATCAAACAGCTCATAAAATTAACAAATATCAGCTAATTTTGAAACTTAACAGTGCTAGATGGAAATGGAAAGGTTAGAGCATTGAACAAAAAAAACCAAAAGAAATGAATGGTATGCCAAACAATAAGCCTTTACACTTGAGAATGAGTTTCAGGCATACTAAATTCAAATTTTACCTGGGGGTTCCACTTCCAAGCCAACTCTTGACTGAAAATAAATAACACAAAACTAAATGCTGAAATTGGCTCATTTCAATCCTGGTACTGCCAGTACCATTCAGAAATTGGTATTGCTTGGCTGTGGAGTCTGAACTAGTTACCATATTGGAGGCTGGTCTAAACTCTGAAAAGAGGCGCTATATCACGAGATATCACTCAGGTGAAAGAGTCTATGCCACATGTTAAAAATGAATTGTGAAGAATAGGATTACAACAGTTCCATCATATTACTTTATTGTTCCATAAATGATAAATGTGTATTAGTTCATTAAGCACATGGTTCAAGATTGGCACGTACCCGAATAATAGGAATTAGCACTAAACAGGGAACAAATTAAGGAGAAGAGGCACTGGATAGATAGTAGGACCTTGACGTCTAGGAGGCGGGGCATGGACGCCTGGGCGTGCTGCTGGACGAAGTAGAGCCCGACGGAGGGCTCGTTGGCGACGTACTTGATCATCTCGTCCACCCCGTCCTTCACTGCTCACCCCCACCCACCCCCAAGAAACAACCAAATCAGTCACGCGGGTAAGCGAGGGGCTCGTCGGAATTCCCTAGAGGAGCGAGAACAAGAAAGAGGAAAAGACTGGCCGGGGTTGTTACCGCAGAGGAAGCCGTTGGCGGGGGAGATGGACGACGACGACGACGACGCGGCGGCGGAGGGGTTGTGCATGTCCGCGTCCGCCGCAGAGCGCGGCGGGCGACCATCACGGACGGACTCGCTGCCGCCTCCGCTCCTCTGCTCGCCGAGGAATTCAGATTCGCTGCCGCTGCTGCTAAGAGAAGAAGAATAATTCGCAGAAGTGGTAGGGGTAGTGGTTGGGTATCGGGTAAAAGTGTAACACCCCGCACCACCTCCTACCCGGAAATACTTACCACTGCTTACTGCCTCTTTGTACACATCACCATCTTTACAAAATTTCGGCAACATCACCTCAGTGAAGTAGTAAACAGCATTCAATTAACAATAAGTGTTGAGAGTGGTCTCACCTTGGTCCAGTCAATTCACTCCACAAGAGATCCGTTAGATGTGTAACTATGTAGCTGGCCTAAAGTAAAGACATACTTCTTCTCTAATTGTATATCTCGATAGAGACATTTATATAAGTGATCTCCTTATGGCTATAAATATATACCTTTGGGCGCCATATAAGGGAGAGATTCATTTTTTTAAAGAAATGGACTAGATAATAGACCACACGTTCATGCATATATCTTCTATATCCTATCTCTACGGCTTCTTGGGCTTCAGGAAGCCTGTATGGCCTCCATGTAGCCCTAATTAGTTACTGTTTGGCCCGTAGCCATATCATTTGACACCATCCATGAAGAACGACATAGAAGCTGTGAGTCGAAGAAAGATCGTTTGGACGTAATGGCACCAAAGAAAGCAGCGACGTCAACCCCAAGAAAAAGAGGAGCACCATAGTCGAGACTGCTGTGGTGAGAACAAAGTAGCTGGTCTACGAAGGCCCCCTGCCCCCATAGCAACGACACACCGACACAGCAACGTCTGGAGCCGCGATAGGTAATGAAGGCGGTTCTTCAGCAACTGCGCCAACGATGGAGCAAGGAGTATCGCAAATGGAGGACCCGATCCCGGCGGCCAACCGAAACATCAGAGTTCGTACCGCCCAAGCAGTGGTCTCCGCCGACATCGTCACAGTCAGTGTCACCACGCAGGGAGTGGAGGGTGTCCTCCCCCCACGTTGAATGTGGGCAGACGCGCCCTTGAGGCAATCTGTGAGACATTGCAACGAGAGTTGGTGGACCTACAGATAGCCATGCGCGAGATGCAGGAGAGTTGGAGTTAGCCGGTGCTGACTGTGGCAGTAGTAGAGGTGGCCGCAAAAGGAATGGAATGTCATGAGGCCAACACTAGAGCCCAAGTGCGTCTTGGTGGGTGGACCCCAAGTCCCCCCTCTACATAAGCCTGCAGCAGAGCGCTTGGTCGGAAACCGAAGGCGGGACACCAATGGTGGCAAAAAAGGCGGGAAACTGAAGAGGCAGCAATCCAGTGGGCCGAAGGGACAGAAGGGGCCAAGGAATAAATGGCATGGTCTCGGCCCACCAGAGTCGAGGCCCTGTACCATGAGAGGCTACTTTTGAGGGAGTGATCCCACCTTAGCCTAGTCAGCCCACTGCACAAAGAGGCACATTAGGTATATAACCACATGGCTGGCCCAAAAGGGCTGTAGATTAGGGAAATGGTATATTTGTCCTTATAATTGTAGACCCCGATAGAGACGTTCATGTAAGCAACCTCTTCATAGCTATAAATACGTGCCTCTAAGCACCATGAAAAGGAGAGATTTATTTTTTTAGAGAAAGGGGGTAGATAATAGACCACACATTTGTGCATATATCTTCTACATCCTATCTCCATGGCTTATCAGGCTTCAGGCAGCCCATGTGGCCTCTCTGTAGCCCCATTGTTTACTATTTAGCCCGTAGCCACAACAATAAGCATTAAAACAATTATGCTATAAATAAGATTCGTTGACCAGGTAAGAGTAAATAATTCATAAAATAAAACTTGGGTTACCTGCGCCTAAAAATGCTCGAGAACGTCTAGAACCATACTTCAGGAGCAATCTTAAAATATCATAAAAACTCCCTAACATTCATCATTAGTTACGAGGGTTCTATTGAACAAGTTCTAGATTGACAAGCTACTATACTACGGCAACAGTAAGGAAGATAAAGGTGATGCACTATGCCATTATTATTATTAGGTGTGATGCAAAGATGCTACTCACGTCCCCGATGTATGATGCCTCATCGGTCATGTAAAAATAATAACAAAGCAATCGTTAATCCAAGACTCAACAATCACATAATAGAATGATAAACACTATCATAAGCATAAGCATTAACCTAGCCATGACATTTCTCATATGTTTCAGCATAACTATATCATTCTCCATATGTCCAAACATAATCATAATCATTCTCATGTCTCATCATCATCTCTTTCCATTAGCGCAATGCAAAACTAATCTACATGCTCATTTGTTCATCACATTGCATATATCAGTATAGCCAAGTGAACACCCATCGATGTTCACCCATCATGAGCACGTCCTTGTCGGCACGGAGATCTCTCCACTCCTGTGGAGGCCTACCGAAGTAGATCTTACTTATTCACCTACGGTGGATATCTTTCTCATCATATGAGAGTGCACATAATGCCAATGCATATGTCCATTATCGTAAACATATTCTATTATTATCATCATTAGTAGATAAGCATTATTATTTACCATGTTTTATCATTATTATCATCATCAGATAAACAACATCATATAATATAAACATCGCAAATTACATAACATTTACTGTCTACCGCTGTACCATACACTTGCCTGTTCAACCTTACAGATGATGCGTGGATAGCACCAAACCCAAACCTCCACCTGAATAAGTATAAACTAATCTCAATACATTATAGCAATACATGCACACATATGAACGACATCAATCCTATGCGCAAACCCGACATATACAACACTCTTGAACCAGACGCTTTCCCACTGTCCCGGTGCTTAAAAGACTATGACTTTCAATTTTGAAACTTAACATAGCAAGCAATACGAGTTCTGGAATATACATAAACTTATTCATGTAATCCTAGTTATCACAATTTAAAGATTACGTCATCTAAACCCATGTTTTCAGCCCTAAAGGCCATGCTGTCCTATACCGGGCAGCAGTTGTCTCGAAAGCATAACTTTCAAACCATTCCACTAAATTCGGCATTCCAGCATTATGTAGAAAACTAATAACATTAGCTACAAGTTTCTAGTATATCATATTATCCCCTTAACATGCCTAAAACCTCCGTAGAGGGCACATCACACATAATACACCTAATAGCCGTGTTCTAACTATTTCATACGCATCAATCTCACTAATTCCCACTTTGACATCTACACAAATTAATAAACAAGCGGGAAAAAAGAATTCGAAGTGTTACCCTAGCCAAGAATAACTAGATCGGGGCATTCTCTTTCTCTCTTTGGCCGGATCTAGCAAATCAAGCATCGTTTGGCTTCTCCCTTCTTCCTTTTCCCTTCTCTTCTTCTCTTCTTCTTTTTCCTCTTTTTCTTCCTTTCTACTTTTCTTCTTTTTATCTCCTTCTCTTCTTCCCTCACGACCGGCTCCTTTTTCTTTTTCTTCTCCTTCTTCTTTTCTCCGTCTGAGCCCCTCGTCTTCTTTTCTTCCTCCTCCCGGTTGACCCCTTCCCCTCTACCCTTCCCTCTCTTTCCTCTCTTCTTTCTCTCAGCTGGCTAGCTCCTCTCCCTCTCACGACTGACTCCACTCTCTCCTCCCTTCCCTCTCATCTTGGTTGGCAAGAGGAAGGGTGGCCAGGGGGCAACGGCGGTGAGGGAGCAATGGCGGTGGTTGGTTGGCGCATGAGTGGGGCGGCGACGGGCGGCACAGGTGCGCTCGGCTAGTGTGGTGATGCGTCTCATAGAGAGCGAGGGTGCTGGCGGCCCGTAGGGATGTGCACGCAGAGGGAGGCATGATGGCGAGGGAGCAGTGGCGTGGTTGCAGGGGAGCGGCGGTAGTTGGACGAGCAACAGGAAGAAGAGATTGAGGGTGGGGGCAAGGATAAAGCTGCTATCTTTCCCTACTCTAGCTTAACCTTATGTGTGGTTAGCGTGGGCTAGGTCGGCTCAAGCTTGGACCTCTTTCTCTTTTCTTGTCTTTTTTTGGTATTATAAAAAGAAAAGAAAAAAAGAGAAATCAAACACGACAACGATGATGAGGAGAGAGGGGAGAGAGAGAGAGAGAGAGAGAGAGAGAGAGAGAGAGAGAGAGAGGATGCTGCCCTGCGCTGGCCGTGGGGTGATTTCGGATGGGAGGGTGAGGCAGACAGCAAAAGCAAGGCGCGACAAAATCAGTGCTAGGCGCAAATAATTGTGAGAGGCGCGACAAATGTTACTTACAGGTAAGGTGGGTTATCGGCAGTGTTGATCAACTTTTTTTACTGATTACATGGTAGACTTACACCACCATACACGTACAGTGCTGACCCTGACCAACTTTGGAATTTCCAGAATTTGATTTCAGTGCTAGGCGTGAGCTATCAGACCAACTTCGCACGACTTGGCAATAGACGTGGAATTCTCTGAAAAAAAAAGGCAATGTTGCTTAGTACCGTAGCAAAGTTCACAAGTTGAAAAGTATCGTCCAATATGCCACCGACACATTATACTTACACAGGATGATATTTTTCCAATTTCTCTCTTTTTATGATAGTACTGAGCTAATTTTATCTAAAGAAACGTGGGGA
Source organism: Dendrocalamus latiflorus (assembly GCA_017311315.1). Classification (NCBI taxonomy): domain Eukaryota; kingdom Viridiplantae; phylum Streptophyta; class Magnoliopsida; order Poales; family Poaceae; genus Dendrocalamus; species Dendrocalamus latiflorus. The sequence continues at coordinate 3,605,904 of CM029626.1, forward strand.
TCATCATCAGTAAGAGTTCAATTGGTAGGCCATGGTACACTGTTAATTTGCAGGCGTCAAGTTTATTTATATACATCACTAGGACCATACGGTTGGAATGCAACTTGCAGATAAAGTTTTTGGCCTTCTCACTCAAAATTCCAGACTTGAACACGTCCAATTCTATGGGATCCAATTGTGAAGTTGCCATAGGCTGGCCGTTACACCAATGATGTTAGCATCAGTGTCAGCCAAGCAAACACAAGGGAATATAAACCTGAACCTTCCAGGTCGATCCAGAGGTGCAAGCAACTATCCTTTCATGATGCCTATCTGTTAGATGTAGCTTTCATCACACTTCAGGCACTCTCTCACTCTCTCACTTTCTTTATCAGCATCAGATCCTTTGTGCTACTGCACTTTCATACAATTCCTCCAGAAGAGAATGGGGCACACATCTCAATTTCTGGATTTTAAGGTAGTTCAGTACTTCAGTTTATGTACAGAGTGATGCAGTTTGTCTGTTGACCAGTATATATAATTTTTACAGAAGATGTGGGGGGCAAACAAGCCCCAGGACTATGATAATCGAGAACTGCTACCTGAGACTGAATCATCCTAAGAACGAATTGCGACAAAATGCTGAACTGACATATTAACCCCAAGGTCCCCAACCAATGAAGATACCCTTTTGATGGGAGATCAAAGCTGTATACATCTCTAATAAGGGATTCATGAATATCTGCAAAAGAGAAACACATTATCTCAGTATTTCACATGATAGAGTATCGTCGATCATGAGAAACATGTTGTCTACAGATTCTCTAAACTGTAACAGAATGATAGAAAGATAGGGGCATGACCATTCATTCGAGCAGGCTCCTCAAGATAACATAGAAAAATGCTGTCAAAAAAAGAAAATAAAGTGCTTGACTGTTCATGAGGCAAGTCACAGCTTATCAATGGATCTCATCCTGTTGCGATTGTTTCTCAAAGTTGTATGACAGGTTTTCTATTCTTTTCTTCTTCTTCTTTTTGTTTCAAAATGAGCACACTACAGATATTTTGTTTATCTGTTAAGGCAAAAGTCTAATGAAAAGCAATTTACAGGACACTAGCTAAGCATAACAACTGGGTCCATTGCACTTACCATTTAGTATTCTCATCCGTGTCTTCTTTGTGCAAGTTCCCATTAGTATTTTGTGAAGTAGGGGATGGCTCCTTTGAGTTGCCTGGGTTGTGTAACAGTTGAGAAAAACCCTGCCACAATCTTGCAGGCAGAAAAGGAGCACTTTCCTGTTGCTCTTCAGATGGCACTTCGTACACACCAGCTGAACCTGGATTTAACTCAGAGAACCTTACAGCTCCAAGAAGTCTCTCAGGAAGCTCTGATTCAGTTTGACTCTCGATAAGAAATGCTAAATCTACAGTTAGTGTTGTGACATAACCAAACGCCAAATGAACAATTGCATTTGCAACTATAGAAGATCCAATATCCACATCAACTTCAATGAAGTTTGATTCTTGAATATACTTGCATGAAAGAGCTCTACCCAGTATGCAGATGGCTTGTTCACCCACAGCTGTTCGAACAATCCAAGGCCCCTTAACTATGTTCGCTATCAATTTAAGCCTGGATTTCCGGAAAGCATCATCCCCCTTCAAGAATTGATCCATAAGCGAGCCTTCAGGCGCAGGTTCTAGTGAGACAAAGTAGAATATCGCGCTGTAGTTCTCCTTGCTGGGCAGTTGCAAGTTAAAAGCCCAGACAAAAGGCTGATTACCACACGAAACTTCCTCATCGATGACTTTCCTCACACGATGATTCTTGTTTTTCAGGACCTCACAGATTTTCGTTGGGCCTCTTATCCAATCAAATCCAAGAGGCTTTAGAAGATATTCCCCGCCTGGTATTTTTACCTTACTTGTAAGATACTCTGGGCCTCTGACCATAAATGTGTCACCAGGAGGAGTAGCCCAGCCATTATAACAGTCTTCAGGGGCTAGACAAGGGACTGCTCCTCCTGACTTGACATTCTCTATCCATTGGTGCTCAGCCTCACCATTCGGACAAGCCATCTACAACGCCAAGTCTAGTTAGTCCTCACATGAATATAACAGACTGTGATATAAAGGTACTAAAGAATTTTCCAGATGTAAGCAGAGCAATGTTAATATTTATTATTTATGTTGCACCAACAAAAGAGATGCTGACAAGCAACCCACTTGGCAGTCATCTGCTCAAAAAGAAAAAGAATGATGTCTTGACTTTATGTAGTGAATAAGCATTTATCACCTAAACACTGTTAAGGGTATTAGAGATAAGGGTATTAGAGATAGAGTTTGTATTCTATTCCATATATGCCTTATCTCTATATGGCATATCCACTTGTACTCTCCTATATATATGACCCTTTGGGTCTCATATCAATACACACAATATTCATAACATGGTATCAGAGCTTAGGTTAAAATCCTAACCGATCTACTTCCGCTGTTGCTGCTGCCCCTGGGAGGATCGATCTCCTCTCCCGGGGGCGGCCATCTTGTTGGGGTGGTCATCTCCTCGACGCCGTCGCCGACCGCCACTGTCCTCGGGTCGCTGATCGACGAAGAAGCCGCCGACCTGGACGAGCCGCTCCTCATGGCCCCCCTCCCTCATGGAGGTCAACCCTGTCTCGATCCGCCGCTGCTCGGGTCGTCTCCGCCCGAGCCGCCGTCGCCGCCAGATCCGACGCCGTTCGCCTTGCCACCGTGGTCGCCGTCTCCCGCCCGGATCCGTCCGCTCCTCACCGGATCCATCAGATCCGGCTGCCTCCACGCCGGATCTGACGGTCCAGCCGTCGTCGCCCGCGCCAGCGCCCGCCCGGATCCGCCAGATCCGGTCGCCGCGCGCCTCCGGCCGTCGTCGCCCGCGCCAACGCCCGCCCGGATCCGCCCACTCCTCGCCGGATCCACCCACTCCTCAAATGCCGCCCGGATCCGGGGCTCCCCGACAGCGCCACTGCCTTCGGACGCCGCTGCGCCTCCGCGCCTGCGCCGCCGCCTCCTGGCCGCCGTGCCCGATCCTCCGCGCCCAGCCGCCGCCGGATCTGGCCGCCTTCTCCCGGCCGCCGCCTCCCGCTGGAGCTCGCCGCTCCCCTCCTCTCTGAGCGAGGGAGAGAGACGGGAGGCAGGGCGAGATGGGCGAGCGTGCGTGCGGGAGTGAGGGAGGGGGGCCAGCGGGCCGCATGGGCCAAATGGGCCATTCGGCTCTCGTTGCGATTTTTTTTTTGTTTTCTTCCGTTGCGTCCATCCAACTCCGTAATTTCTAATTTTTAGTTCGTCCAAGCCGTGCGAGTCCACAAATTTATTGTCAGTCATAGAAGTATAGGAATTTTATTTTGCATGGCAGCAGCCGCCGCTCTACTCTCTGAGCAGCGTGCAGATCGTAGAAGTCGTTATGATGCCGCCGCTTCTCTAGCCGCCGCCCCGAGCTTCAAAGGCCGCCGCGTGTCCTCTGTGCACTTACGCCGCCGCCTCTTGGGCTTCGATCTGCGCCGTCATGCATCTATCTATTCCTCTTCGGCTTGATTTGACAGTTTATTCAAAAAAACTGCACGCAACGACGACATCATCAAGACTCGGACTTCGGATTTATCTTGTTTTAGTATTAACCCTTTTCAAATGCAATGCTATTGCATACGCCTTGCATTTGAGGGGGGGTTAAGGGTATTAGAGATAGAGTTTGTATTCTATTCCATATATGCCTTATCTCTATATGGCATATCCCCTTGTACTCTCCTATATATATAGCCCTTTGGGTCTCATATCAATACACACAATATTCATAACAAACACAACATTAAGATTTACATGTAATTCATCTTTCATATACCTTTTGATATATATAGGTGGCAAATGAACCAAGGTTTGATAAAATTTGCAAAGCAGTTAACATATCTTCAACTCCCGAAATGGTGCCCATGCACTGTGAGAGCTTGTGGCTTTATAAATAAAACACACAGAGGAACTACAAAGCATTGCTTGGCTGGTTTCTAGCAATGGCAGAGGACACATCATCTCCCACGTTGTGGTAGAAAGGATCTAAACTGCTCCGGACTGTGGTAAGCATTGTAATAGCAGACTTTGCTGCATTAGATAGGATGCAACCCAACCCTGAAGCTGCTTTTACAGCAAATGAAACAAAAGAATCAAATTGACCACTAGGAACATATAGCATGTAACTTGTAACACTTCTCACCCTTAATCAGGTAGTGATCACTATAGTTTAACTCTTCCATAGTTCCACTACTTCAATTCTTTGACCAAACTGCAAACCTACATGCTATGGTTCTTCAATGGTAGCGGAGACAAAGACATGCCGATGACCGCAACCGAATTAGCTCAACGCCCGGAACTAGTCAGTAGCTACAAAATAAGCTGGTAAAAAATTAAATATCCCACAGCAGGCTACACAAACAAGTTTTTTTTCGGGCTCTTTTACAATACCCTAAAATAACTGTGAGCAGTCCATTCTTTCTTAATTCAGTGGATCAGATTAGTTAGGATTTAATTATAGTACCACCGGCAGTACTACTATTAGAATCCTTAGAAGGGTAAAATTGTAAAAGGAACATATAGCGAATGAGCAATTTCTATAAGCACCGTGGCAGCACGCGTACGAGAGACAGCGGCGGCGGCCATAGAACGGATTAATAATAGGTTTAGAGAAAAAATCTATAATACCCTCACAAAAAATAAATTTATAAAAAAAGTCTATTTTACCTTCACAAATCAATGATCAGATTTAATTTCTACTACCACTCTTTTACTATTAGTATTTAGTAGAATATACCGTAAAAATTTCCTTTTTTTCGTTGCTAGAGAATCCAGGCCCAACCGTCCAGCTCAACTAATCCATAGGCGAAAATTCGTTCACAGCCAACATCAAACCAAGAGGGTTTAGATACAACAAACTGCCAGAGAATCAGATTAGCTTCTTAGATCCGGCGGATTCGACTCCCCCGATCCATAAGCACCAAAATTTCCCACCCAATTCTTGGATCACTCCAGAAATGCCTCTAATCAAAAGGCACTTGAAACCTACAGGCTCCAGTTCTTGAATGGATGAATCACCCTGCCCTGACGATTAAACAAGAAGCCACGCACGCTCCAAGAAGCAGCAAGCAAACCGGACCGGACCAAACCAAGCAAGGAATTCAGCTACTTGAGGAGCGACAAGCAGGCTCACCTGGAGGCTCTCGAGATGCTGGTTTGGTCTCAGATTTTCCAGGTGGGACGGATCAAATCTGGAACGGAGGCGATCGTTCGGGAAGGTAGACCCGAATCGCGTGTGGTTTTGAAGGTTTCTTGGTGTTGGTTTGGTTTGTTTAACAAGTGCTTTGCCGTTTTGCACTGGGTAAGCTTTGCGTTGGAAAGGCGCTGCGTGGGAGATCAACAGGTACGAGCAAAACTGCAAGAGCCAGGCATCGATGAATAATGATGAGTCAGCGTATCATTGATTGGCATGGTAAAAAAGACATTCTTTTTTTGTTTTAGAAACCGTGTGTTTAATTTTTCTCTTAACTTTTTTATCGCTAATTCTACTAGACAAGATGGGAGGAAGTGGGATAAAAATAAAGTATAAAAGCTTTTTCACGAGAAGGGAGTAGGGACTGTTTGTGTTAAAAAAAACTATGGAGTTATTTTTATTTTTCTCTGCTCCTATAATTTGCATTCTTTCTATTTCACGCCACGTCGAATGAGTTATGGACAGTTGCATAGTATTTATAAAGTATGTAAATAAATACATATAGGAGGAGCTTAATACAGGGTCCCTTCTTTTCAGCTTCTGGTTTTGGCTTTTCTACGGTAACTCGACATATTCTTTTTAACTTTTAAAAGCTGTTTTTGACTTTTTTATAGTAACTAACTTCCAAACAGGGTATCTTTTTGAACTCTTTTACGGTACATTAAAATAAATATGAGCCATCCAATCTTTACGAACCAATGGTTCAGATTGGTTAGAATTAAGTTATACTACTACCTATACTACTAACAGTAGAATCTTTAAAAGGGTAAAATTGTAAACAGAATAAGTTGTAGAAGATTAATATTCGCAATTGCAGAAGGCTAAAGTTTGCCCGTTCAGTTGGCCCATTAATTGAACCGGCCCATGCCGGTTAGGGTTTACTCCCTCGAGCACTCCCCTATTCTCCCCCCCCCCCCCAATCCTCTTCACGTCCTCCATTTCCTCGTTCCTCCATCTCCTCCCGTGTTGTAGCCCTAGGTAGGGCCACCTCATCCTCCTCCACGGCACCAGGCCCGTCTCTATAGTTACAGAGACCCTTGGGCGAGCGCAATACTATAGGCTCTATAGGCTAACATAATAATTGATAAAACATGTATTATAGTACTAGTAAAATTAACTTGCAGCATGTATTTGGTTCATAAAAGACAATGTCAATATAACAATAGAAGAAAAACTAAGGAATAACAAAATAACTATTATGGTTACCTCAATTTAAGACCATAATGCTTCAATGCTTCTTAAAAAAAACTCCTTCGGGCATTTCTTGATGCAAAATCATTAAGCACAGTATCAAGATTAATGTTGTCCAAAATATCTGTCTCAATGGAGCACATACCCAAGCCATTCAACCTTTCTTGTAACATGGTTGACCTCAAACAATTTTTCAATAGTTTCAATTTGGAGAAACTTCTTTCAGCCGATGCTACTGTCACTGGAATAGTTAATAGTATCCGATAAGCAATAGAGACATTCGGATAGCAATCTGCAGCTGTCACAAACTGAAGAATCTCAGGTGCTGACATCAAATCATTTGGCAAAGTTACTTGCAACACTTTTAGTTCAGAGAAAAAGTCATCTAACTCAACATCGGACTTGTTATCATGAGAAAAGGTGTCAACAAAAGTAGTGCAACATTTCCGTAGATCAGTATCATCCAAGGATTTCAGATTTGTTGAGTTGAATAAGAAACCAAATATTTTTTCAAATGTCTTCAGCTGATCAAATCGACTAGTCAATGAAGCAATTGCAGCATCAACAATAACTAGAAAGTAATTAACTCTGAAGGATTCTATAGCTGATAGCTGGACTTCTTCACTTTCATCATTTTGTTCATCAAAGTGCTTCTTCCTTTTACCGGAAAGAATCTATGTAAAGCACCCCTTTGAGATTCAATAAACTCATCCTCTCGTTTTCTTTTTTTTTCTTTTCTCAGAACCAGACAAATGCTTCTTAGGCAACATTGTAAGTTGTAACACCACCTAAAATATGAAGGAAATTAAGTACGTAAATACATGGCCAAACAACACAGTAGCCGACGTCTAGACTCGAGCGATGTCACGAACACGAACTCACGAGTCACGATGCGCGGTGCGCCGTGCGCGGAGCAGGAGCTGCGGAGCCATGAGCCGTCGAAGCGGAGCTGCCGGCTGCGGAACGGCCGGATGCGTGGAGCCGCGGAAGGCGGACAGGCCGGCGTCGATCGGCCGGTGTGCGGTGGCCGCGAGCCCGCGATCGGCGCGACTCCAAGGGCGTCGGCGCCTGATAGTCGCCGCAGTACGCGGGGATCGCGATTCGTCTTCCGCAGCACGACGTAGCGTATCTCTTCGATCGATGGTATTAGCGTTATAGCCATGCACATACGCCGGATACCGGTACTGCACGGACTCCTCACATGATAGGGATCGGAAGGCTTCCCCGTTACGGATAGCAACTGCACTTTCAATCCTTTCAATGTTAATCAATCAATTGCGTATTCTACGCTTTCAGATGGGCTGGAGCACATATACTATGATGAAGGAACACATATACACTATATTTGCTCATGGGCCCCCCTCTTGCTTGGGCCCTTGGCCGGCGCTCCTGCCGCCTAGCCCCAGCGACGGGCCTGCACGGCACCACCTCCACCTCCTCCTCTGCCTCCCCCACTCACCGCCTCTCCTCTCCCCCCTGCCGTGCATGTCCAGCCACTCAGCGAAGGCTCCGATTACGGCTTCCCCCAGTTAAGGCTCCCCAACCGCCACCCATGTGAGGCGCCCTCGTGGCCTCCTTGCCGTCGTCGCCAGAGTGCCTCCTCCACCGACACATCCTCAGTTTGCCCTCTCGTCTGTTTCGCTAAGGTACCTTGTGATGAGAGGATTTGGCCCGATCTTCCGATGAGAATGATAACTATGATTATTTAATATGACGTTGATGAGGAGGCTACTTGACAGAAAAGACCAAGTCTGTCCTGCAATTGCTACACCACACCCTTGTCATTACCAATTGTCTCCAACACGGATGATCTTTCCTGCAAGCAATCGAGAATCAAGCAAGAAAGAAATAAGCGCGATCTGAATTTGTGAATGAAACACAAAGTTTCATTGAACAATGAAGAGGTCTGAAGTCGCCGTAGTACATGGAAGTACAAATGCAAATGTAATCTTAAGCTTAGTTCTATTCATTATCCTGATCTTTAGTCTGAAGTACAGTTTGAATTCCTCATGTCTTGTTCTATTTTTCAGATATATGTATGAAATTTGATTTGGCTGTATAATCTGAGGATCTGAGCACAGTCGGTTTGCTTAAAATTGTGGCACAAATAAGCAAGGTTAGCTGAGCTCGAATCATATCTAAAGCTAGATCATGAGCTTGCCCAGACAGATTACATATGTAGTAACATTTGTATTGTGCTACTTCTCGACCGTGTTAAGCTTCTAGCTATAGCGCAGCGGTGGCTTCACCAATTGGCAGTTGCGTTATCATTATCACTTTATTTTTCTTTCTTGATTCTGGTCGTTCTTGGTGTCTGTCTGATTTCCATTGGAGACTGTAGTTAAGACTGGACGAAGCTGCTTTGATCAGGCACTAAAAATGTTCTAGCTTTCCCATCTTAGAATGAACTCTAATTTGTGGAGCCTTGATCATGAGCTTGCACATTGGTTCGCTCCAACATCTCAAATTAAAATAACTCCTTCAAAGTCTCTCACTTTATCTATCTATCGGCTAAAATGGGAAGACAAAAGGGAGAGAAAAAGGTAGACCCATCCATTCAATATTCATGCGTTTTACATTTCAATCATGAATTTGTGGTAGTAATGCACAAGGGCATGAAGGTTTCACGTAACTTCTGAGCAAACATATTCGCTGATTACAGTTCCTTGCCGGCAATTCCAGAGTGGTAAAATAATAAAAAAATCATGGATGCAACTTATGATGATTGCCAGAGTGATAATTGCGTCATGAAATATCTATTTGCAATCCATAACTTCCGGCCAAACATGGTGTGAGATCGACCAATGATCCAATTAACACGAACAGACCTGTACAAAACTGAAGTTCCACAAGAATTTAAGCACTTCATGAAGAAAGAAAAGGCCGGGCCACAGCTTGTATACAACTTCACTTGTTTGATTCTGACAATGTAAGCCTCGCAATAACTATACCGGGAAAATTTTGCTACATCTTACAGTCCTAAGTTCATCTAGCCCACTCGATGTTCAGAATTTAAAGGGAAAAAAACATGAACAGTTTATTCTTGATTACCCTCAACCTAAGTCCATCAGCAACCTATTTGTTTGATGATTACATGAGCTTTCACAGAGATGGTCAGGACTAGGAGCTGGTGGCCAAAAAAACTAATGCTTTACAATGGTGATAAGCCCTGGTTGAACATGGGCAATGTTTATAGGATGGGGGAACTCCTCTGTTTCAAGCTCTGGCTGTTGAATTTGTCAGCGATGAGCCAGTTGGTGAGGTGCACGTGTCCAGATCCCGTTTGCTCTTGGATTTCTTCATCTTTGCTTTGAACCTGGACTTGGCCATCAATGTGTCCACTGTGTTTGCAAAATTACCTATTGCCATTGCAATCAGCAGGACCCCACAGACCACAACCTGTGACAGCATACATAAGTTAATGACATGGATCAAATATGAATATATGATAGAATCCTGGTTGCATTAAGAGCCAAAAAGTTCCTGACCTGCCACTCAGGGATGATGCCTGTATGAGCTGTGCGAAGAAGTAAAAACCCAACATAACCCTCAAAGCCCTGGACAAAAGGGGGTGAATCAGATAATTGAATAGAATGGTCGTACATTTATGAGAAGGTTATAACTAGATGTTACATAATGCCAGCATGTGCACTCAATAGTATGTAAATACTATCTAGATAAATGACCTGACACTATCCTTCAAGTAAGCAAAATAGGAAATTTTCAGCACAGCATCATGTGTTACGTTTTTTTAGAATACAACAAATACAGTAGGAAAAGACAAACCGATCTATTCTTTATGAGCTTGGCTAGATATTTGCATGTTCAATACCTACTACCATGAGCATAAATCATACCTGCAAGAGAAAGAGGAGAGGACACAACAGCAATAATTGACCTTCAACACCAGCAGTTTCTCCCCACACGACGTCCATTCTATTAGCCTGCCGAAAAAGGAAAATTCGAGTTATGGAAAATTACTTCGACTAAAGTTTCAGCACATGACTGCAAAGGTAAATGAATGTAGCACAAGAGCGCCACATGATGCTTAAAATGCCATGCAACTAGTACAAGCTAGGTGATGCAAAGGTAATGCCATGCCAATGGTGTAAACTTCATCAACATCCTGAAGTTCTTCAGAACAACAGCTACTGATCAAGAAAATAATAGCCAAGATCACTAGAGTAAACATATAAAGAACTAGTTCTTTTCCTATTTTTTTATCAGCATATGTTACCTTCCCTAAAGCAATCCGAGTATACAGTCTTTGACGTTGATATCTGTTCTGCAACATCATGGCAAAACCTTGCATTATGGCCCAGCACAGAAACAGCTCAACACCTCTCTGTGAAGAATGATACAGGTTAAGCACATGCATTTGTGCACACTACAGAACAGAAAGATCTAAAATGCATACCTGTTTACATGCACAATCAGGTTGTCCCTTTATCTCCCATGTGAGACTAATAAGAGCCATCAACATGGCACAATAGTGATGGCTTATCCACCTTAAGAATAAAAGCAACTTTAAGTTCCAAATGCACCAAAGAAACAGACAAAATCATGACGAGGAAAAAGCAGGCAGACAACATGTTGTAAGTGGATATGTATTTTTTTAACAACAGAATATTTTTATCATCACCTATCATCTGTATAAGATAACTTAAGGCTTCAGAACATCATTATGTTCCCTTGAAATGAGATATGAAAATTGTGGAAAACACAGACATGCATAAACTAAACAACTTGAATCCACAGCATTCATAGTTTTCTCGAATGTGAGTAAATGCCAGAGCTTCATTATTCCTTACCAAGGACGGATATCACTTCCGTTAACTCGCAATATGTTCTCCCGCAAAGCTAAAGTTGTATACAGGAACAACAGCCAAGCCTGTTAAACATAAGATAAGTTGAGTTGTCAGTTTATCTTTGGCATGGCATCAAACATGGCATTAGTTCATGCTGTTACTAAATTGACATGAACAAGTATCACTGCATCAGATTGTAGATTGTACCTGGTATAGCTGAACTGGCAATGCTGGAAAGCATCCATTCCATAACCATGATCGAAGAAACAACAGAATCATCGGGAAACCAAGAAACAGTAAGGCAGTCCTATCCTGAAAAAAATGGGGAAAAAAGAAGGATTATGAACATAACGAAATTTCTATCTAGTCAGGATATCCATATCTATACACAGTTCTCCACAGATCATAAAAGCTGAAGTAACTTTCCTTCCGCACAGGCAGATGAAAAGCAAATGTCAAACTATAGATAGGTATACTCAAAAGACGATCAAACATAGAACGATCCAAATAATATTGTTACAGTGACATAGGCAAATCAGAGTACATTAATGTGACTCTCTTTAATTGAACAACTTGAGAGTACGTAATTTATCACAATTTGCACAAGTTAGACTAATATATAGACCACAGTTGACTGGATGGTGTCAGATACAAATGGAATAATTAAAAGTAGCTATTATGTCAGTTGAGCTTCATCAATTTGTACTCAAAACACCTTTTTGTACCTCCCCAGCTGACTCGGATATCATTTGAAGCTCATGGTGAAAAACTTGTATATTGCTAAGCATGCACTTTTTCACTTTGTAGAAGCTTTGAGCCATTGAAAGACAGGGACTTGTACAGATTGTACATTTTCACTAAGATCAAAGGGCAAACTAAATTTCAAAAATCTCTATCTGCTGGTGTAGCTCAAACACAGATAGATACACTTCATCTAGAGCCCCCATTTTAGCATCAAAACTGCGATTTTACACATACCCTGTAGCTATTGTACTCTTCCTTCACCTTGAGCTGCACCTCCTTCCTTGTCGCCCGCAGATTCACCGGCCCCAAGAACATCTTCAGAAAAGTACCTGCAAACCCAAAATAGGGGAAAATGTGAAAATAACCGAATCCCCCCCCCCCCCCCCCCCCCCCCCCCCCCCCCACACACACACACACACACAAAGACGACAAAAAAGCAAGAACAAAAGCAAGCTCAAAACAACACCAATTACCATGTGCCTTGCTCGGGAGCAGCGACGCAATGTCGCCATCGCTTATGAGGCACGTCGCTCGATCCAAGTCGTCCTCAACCTGCACAAGCACACCCAAGGCCACAACCACATCAGCACAAGCAAAAGCATGCACATTGTGACGATCAATCAGCAGCAGGCACATATAATGGCACAACTATTCAGAAAGACATGGACTCGAAAGCCTCCACGTATCACAACCTCCACAGGTACATCTTGGCACTACCGAAAGTTGAGACTTTCACAGCACACTAAATTGCAGTTCCACACATGCAGATCTCCCCCAGTGATCCGGCGCCGCCGTACCGTACCACCCGCCGCCCGCCCACGCGGCGAGCGGAGCTGAGCCAGCAGCGCACGAAACCCTAGGCGCAGCCAACACCAGCGCAGCGATCTCACTCCAGCTCTCCACCCACCAACACGCCGACGCACACGAAGGCGAGGACGACGACGCAAGAGCGAGAGCGGGATGGAGCATCAAGTACGTACCTTGTCGCTGTCGGCGTGGGCGGCGGCCTTGCGGAGCCGGGCGAGCTCCTCCTCGAGCGCGGCTGCGCGGCGGCGCAGCGCCTCCTCCGCCGCCCACGTCCGCGACAGCAGCGCCGCCGCCGCGTCCTGCAGCTCCCGCGCCTGCTCCGCCGCGCGCGCCGCCGCCTCCGACGCCGCCTCGTCCCTTCCTTCCCTCCTCTCCTCTCCCATCTCTCTCCACGCCTCTGCTCGCCCCTCTCTCGCTACTCTCTATGGAGGTCGCGGGAGATGTGGGCCGCAGAGGCTGACGTGTGGGGCCCGCGGCGGGGGAGCGAATTGAGGAAGAGGTGGGTTGGTGGTTTGATCCGTGCTTGAGGTTAATTTAATGCGATGCGATGTGATGTGATTTGGGGTGCTTAACTGCTTAAGTTGCTACTTCAGCTGGCTTTTAACTTAGGTGCTACTTAGGGGGTGTTTGGGACTGCTCCACAAACTCTGCTCCACAAACTCCACCGTGGAGCAGCTCCACAAAAAACTGGAGTTTGTGAAGTACCTCTTTAGGTGCTCTCACAACTCCACCTTTTTTCCTCGAACAGGGTGCGTGGAGCTGAAACCGTTTGGCTAAAAAACGTGGAGCGGAGCTGAAAAACGTGGAGCGGAGCAGTCCCAAACACCCCCTTAGTCAGGGTGAAAGAAAGCTATCTTATGTCTAAAATTATACTATAGTAAGTCGAAATAAGTGGGATCTTAAATTTATAGTTATGATTTTTGGTTTTTGGTCAAAATTATACTATAGTAACGGTTAACCTTTTTGAGAAAAAATGAGTAACAAATAGAAAAAATTGTTAAATCATCACGGATAATACAAATGAATAAGGGGAAAAAGAAAAAGCAAAAAAGCTAAATAAACAAAATAAACCAAAATTAGAAGCCGATGCGTTCTAAGTGGCTTCTAGCTTAAATAAGCCGAAAGCCAAAAAAAACTAGAAGGTAAAACCGTTTGAAATGAGACCTAAATATCCTCTCTAGTTTAAAAAGTAAGTTGTTTTAGAATAGTGCCAGTCAAACTTTTAAAAACATCGACTATCAATATATTTTAAATACTTAGATTTGATATATAAAAATCATGTGTAAATTTGTCTCAAACAGTACTTTTATAATATCATAATTTTATTAGGTTTTATAAATCTATTATGATAGTAATTGGTGGTCAAAGTTACATTTTAGAGATCATATCGATGTCCAAATCGACTAGTTTTTGTGACTAGGAGTAGCTATTTAGTTTTGGGACATGGAGAATTGGTGATGCAAATTTGGATGTGATTTGGTGATGCGGATGCGTACATGTCTTACGCTTTTCAGTTAAAAATAATATTTGACTAGAAAGAATTATTAAGACGTATTAAATATTATCGGGTGAACTCGCTTCTACTTGAATTGTTCTTAGGTTTGTATGGGATGCCAGAGACGTCAAAAGAAGAGTTCATGCGGATGCGCATGTGCTGGCCGCCTGGAATCAAAGCATGCAGCCTAATGATGGAAGAAATAGAGAGAGAATAACTATTGTGCATTTAATTGATTCGGTCAAGAAAAGATGGAAAGAAAACTATCTTGCTGATTTGATGCTACACGTTTGAAGGGACTCTTCATGTGTCCTGCAAACACCAAGGGAGCAAAGCTCACGTAGCAAGCAGAGAGGGGCCATACACATGAGAAAGGAAAGGTCCAATCTCATGGTTATCATGGCACCAATCCAAATCAATTTGGAATGCAGTCTACGTGCTGTTCATTCTGGCCAAACTTATCCATGTGTGGCCATGTATGTATCTCTTTTCTAGCTAGAAGTCCAATTCGCCTTTGGGTCCGAACCAGACTATGGTATAAGAGCAAGTCCAATAATAGAGCCAAGTGTTTGGCTATAAGTCAAGTTATAAGAGCCAAGTTATACAATAGTTTGTCTTCTATTTGTCTACAAAAGTTTTTTTTATTATTATATGGTACCAAGTCTCACATTCTCTTTCCTACTCCTCCTCACATACATTTATTATCTGGGCCCACCACTGCATAGGCTCCCGTGTGCAGCTTGTTGCTTGCATGAGAGCCAAGCTCTCCTCTCTCTCCTCTCTTCTCTCCTCCACATCAGCAAAAATGCTGACTAGCTTGGCTATAAGACCATTATTGTACTTGCTCTAAGTCTCGGTCACAAGGCTGAACAAGATTCAAGTCCGTTGGCTTTAGACCCATGCGTGAGGTGTTCAAGATGGGGCTGCCTCATATATAGCTGCACCCCCTCCATCTTGTAGGGGAGACCAGATATGAGACCACCTTTATACAAAATAATAGTTTGATTTGATATTGGTTTGTTCTTCTTGATGACTGATGTCGTCAATGGGGAAATTTAAGAGTTCCTACTAATCGAGATCGTTCAAACTTTTCGCTGAGAATTGGAAGTACGATAGGGTTTCGCTTGGTGGTCGTGAAGTTCGGCGCGTGTGTTTTTGCGAATTAAAGAGTGTTCGTTCTTAGATTGGCAATAGAGGATCACTATGATTCGAGAGGCTACATATGAGTATCTTGATCTTACGTCGAAAAAATTGAACGGCACGGTATCATTTGATTTATTGTTTTTTTTAGCTTTTTATGAGCTTGGTCCATTTGTGTTGGATTTTCTTTTGGGGTTGTGGTTTTTTGTGGGCAATATAGAGCCTGGGTGGGTGGTATGACATATGTATATGTCCTCCGCTAGTCGACGTGGTAAATTGAGATGTATGTTTTATGTGGTGCTTTATCTTTTACAGGTTTATCGTGTTTGTACTGGTTATCGGGTGTATCACTAGATATGAACGTCGATAGAACTTGAATAGGCAAGAGAGAAAGTTTGTGACACGATGCTTTATCCATAACAATAACATTGTCGCATTTGTACTTTTCAACCGTGTACATAACAAATTGATATAAAATAGATAATAGTGTGGTGACAAAGGTTGATGAAACTTGTTTCATGGCTTCTATAATGCATCATCATATTTGTACACGCTATCCCGTACGACACACCAAATTAACTGATATAAATCGACAAGTCTAAACATGGATGGAGCGATGGGAAGGGGAGAGAGAGGGCGAATAAAGTGAAGAAAACTTGTATTATGTTGTGTACGTGTAATGGGATATATTATTGTCGCATTTGCTATAGTAATCGTGCACGATACCAAAATGAAAGAAATAGACGATCCAAATTTAGCGAAGGGTGAAGCTCATCTAGTGGCTTGCCTAGCTTTTTATGCGAAATTCATAGATTTATTTGATGCTTTATCTTTAGGCTGTTGTCGCATTTGCTCTAGTAATCATGCACGGCGCCATATAATAGAAATGAAAAAAAATGTCTAAGGCCCTGTTTGGAATGCGGGAATTTTTCCCGATTCCTGTGGGAATTGAACTGTTTCCTGTAAAATTCCTGCAAAATTCCTGTAAAATTCCTCTGTTCCAAACAGGCCCTAATTAAGTGCAACTGGTGAAGTGAAGAGGAAGGGATATAAGTGATGCGATCAAAGGAGACATGCACCATTCTATAAATGAGTTACTGAACGAATCACAATGTTTAACATGCCTTAAATTTGGGGAGGGGATCATCGGTTGATTACATGGGTATGGCACCTTAACAAAAGTAAAAACCGGCAGTTGATACTTCACACGTACATCTATGCTTACTACAAGTTGTAACCCATGGTCTAATTTTTTTTAAAAAAAAAAGAATATTGAAACTCCTGAATAAAGTTGTAAACACATGTAGAGAGAGACATTGGGGTGCATCTACATTATCCTGGATTGAACATAGGTGACGTGTACAATATTCATGCACAGAATAAGGCTAAGTTCTTTTGGATTTATGACTTTTGTCTTATGCTACAGTAACTAGCTTTTAAACAAAGTGTTATTTCAAGACGGGGTTTATAAGTCGATAATAGTATACACTACATCGAATTCATTTATATTGATCAAAATTACATACGAGTGTCTCTCTCTGTACTTTTTCTTACGAACAGTTAGAATTTAAAAAATTAAGCTAAAATCACAAAACACAGCTTAAAAAAACCCACTTAACTATAGCTAGAGCCTAGAGAAAGTGATGCTCCTACGTTGGTACGAACCATGCATGTTAGACACTTGAAAGATTCCAAGATATCAGAAATGTGTTTTGCTCTTTTGTTCAATACCCTCTGACGCATGCATGCATTAATCAGCAGGCCAGCGTGGTATTATGATTAGTGGAGACAAAACAAGGGAAAATGGAAACGATAAGAAAGAGCTAATTAAGCTGCACGAGTGGCGGCGGATTAATGAAGTTGCTAATCTTTCGGCCATAGATCCGTGTATTGATGGCTTTCATTTGTTTTCGCTGCTGCCTGCGTGCTTATCCATTCTTCGTTTGTTTGCTGGTACTACTTTCTGTGGTGTTTGCTGGTACTATTTTGTGTGGTTGAATAAATTTGACTGGTCAACAGATCTGTATGGTCGTTACGACTAATGTCTATGTGGTCGTAACGATTGGTGTCTGTGTGATCGTCACGACTAGTTTCGATGTGGTCGTTACGACCAGTCTATGTATGGTTGTTACGATCGATGTCCGTAAACCTCTTTGTGGTCGTTTCGATCAGTCTCTGTGTGATCGCACACGATCGGCACTGTAACAGTCGTTGGATTTTGCAGCAATCAGGAGGTCCCTATAGCAGTCGTTAGCAGGTTTCCTGTAGAAGTCGGTGAGCACTGTAGCAGTCGGCGGCGGGGTTCCTGTAGCAGTCGGCGGGCACTATAGCAGTTGTCAGCATACTGCGCGGTGTCGGTAGGTGACGTTATAATTGAGGCCGAAGAAACTGGATCTCGATCGGTCTAGTGTTTTGTAGAAAGAAAAGGAGTCTGTAATATAGTCGACAATGTAAGTTACAGTTGAAAATTGATAACAAAAAAATTGCCCCAAACACTCTCCCTCTTAAGCTCTGAAACTTTCTTGGTTCTAGTCATCTGTTTTCTCTATTCTTTGTTAGACAACATGGAACTTCCGCTTAATATAGGTGTGTTGATCTGTGGCCATATTCCAACACTTTCCATCGAGATATGTTTCAAAAAGTTGGTTTTAGTTTACAAATGCTTGTTATTTTAGTTTTTTCAAACAATATTTTTCATTATATCCTCCTATGAAATATTTATCGGTAGTTGTACTTAGGGATACGTGTATACAAATAGGGACAAACTATGTAAAAAAAATCAAGGTATCAACTTCTGCCCTTTATTATGTGTATAATTATGTGTATAAGACTAAAACGACCTCTATCTTGGACCATAAGTGGCAGTAATCCATAGGCCACGTAAATGACCCGGTGTACGAAAAATAATCCCTGGTTTTGTCGAAAAAGGTCACTTTCTTGGTGCGTTCAATCTTCTGAAAACAACAGCTTATTAAATGGAGGCACCGGTCAGCACTCCGTGGAGGGACTAGCACTCCACTGGTAAGAAAAGGCAAGATTTGCTAGATTATTGAATCCAGTAGACAATGACGTGTTCTTTTGTTTTTTGTTTTTTCTTACTTCAGCTTTTTGGGAAGCTAAAACAACACTACGATTTTTTTAAGTGATTTCTCAAAACCGTTTCTTTAAATGGCATGCTAAGTCTGTCGGTATGTGTATCATTCGCGTCAGCATATATTACCGTCGGTCTGTTGATATATATACATGGTAGTGTTTGGACAAAAGGATTTGGAGATCTCAATTTAGAATGCAAAATCTTTTGGAAAATTCAAACTTGGCCACGGAGCAATAAGTGCTAGCTAGATGGATTTGTGTGTGGACAATTAATTTTTGTGGCGCCAAAAGGGGAGACAATGGCAGTAGAGGCCCTTACCCTACAGGACTGCTCATCCAGTAACTTGTGTGTGTGGAGTATCCATTGATTGGATGTTTGCCATTTTATGGCATGTGGTGTACATGTTCTCCGGTATTTGTTCATGTGGTCCGGAGTCCGGACTATGGAGTAAATGGTTGCCATTTTGTGGTGTACATGTTCTCCGGTATTTGTTAATGTGTCTACGGATTATGGAGTAAATGTTTGCCATTTTGTGGTAGCATATGTGATGTGCACTGTACATGGTCTTTTTTTTTAAGATGTTGGTAGGTTCTTTTCGCTGCGGCTTTTGTCTTTTGGCTGAATTTTTGAATTCTGGTTGTTCACGAGAGAGTACGAAGAGGGAAACTCGCGTACAATTTTGACTGATATAGATAAAGTATGTATATTGTTTACTACAATCGACGTATAGATCCGTCTTGAAAAGGCACTTCGTTTGAAAGTTAATTGCTGTAGATAAGCCAAAAGCCATAAGCAAGGGCGGAGCTGACCGGGGTGCCCAATATGCCTGGGCACACCCAAAAATTTCAAACGTGCAAGATTAACATTGTAGCTATGCATATTCTAGCCAGACCAGCCCACTCAAGCATAGCTCAGGCCAGCCCACTCAACTGCTCAAGCCTCAAGCTGTGGCGTTGTGCGCTCAGAGTCTCAAACTCATAATTCACAAAGCTGGCCAGCCCAGGTGGCCTAAGTGCCCAACCGATGAACCGAACACACACACTATCTAGTCATCTACTCATCCAGACATGAGACAGCACTAAATCCTTAATCTCTCCCCACTCCTCCTGTCTCCTGTCCTCCACGAAGACATGAAGCAGCTACTCCGCTCGGTGAGTGGCGACTCTACAACCAGTGGGCCAACATTTCGACGCGCGGGGCTGGAGAGCAGGAGCAACGGCCATCTAAGGGGAGCATCGGAGCAGGTTGCAACCATCAACGATTGGGCCGCTGAGGGCCAGGGGCCTAGGGAGCACTAGAGCAGCCGAGCAGCATTCGATTCTGAATCTCTTATTTATGATTTGGGATTTGTGAAAATGGAATGTTGTGATTGGAGATTAGGAGAGTTGAAAACATTTTTGTGATTTGTGAAATGTGAATGTAGAGCAACAGAGATCAACAAGTTGAATCATTCAATTATTCAAACTGCCAAACCAGCCAAGAAGGCAGGGAGCACTGGAGTAGTCCTACATCCCGCCAGTGGGTAGTGGCCAGTGATCAAGAGGAGTAGCATTATAGCAATGTAAACATTCCATTCTGATTTTAGAAGAGAAGTATATCTGGACATTATTGATAGTGTTCTTCAAGAACTTAACAGTCGGTTTGACAAAGTTAATATGAAGTTGCTTGTTTGCATGTCTACCTAAATCCTCTCAACTCATTTGAAGCCTTTGATAAGGAGAAAGTACTTAGTCTTGCCAAATTTTACTTCAATAAGTTTTCAAATACAAATTTCATGAGACTTTCTTTTCAACTTGATAACTTTGTTAATGACATGCGAAGAGATGATAGATTTAAGAGTCTTAAGAATCTTGATGAGCTTTCTATTAAGCTTGTCCTAACAAGAAAGCATGTAATCTACAAGTTGGTGCATTTGCTTATCAAATTAGTGTTGTTCCTACTGGTGGCGATGACGAGTGTTGAAAGAGTATTCTCCGCGATGACTCTTGTGAAGAACAGGTTGAGAAATAGTATGGGCGATCAATTCTTGAATGATTGTTTAGTTATATTTATTGAGCGTGATATTTTCTTGAAGGGGATCTTCATCATATACCCTCCCTTGAATTGGGGATTTCAGGATTTACCCTCCCACCTCAATGACATGTGGGGTCATCATAAGTCACTGACACGTAGGTCAGGAGGGTAAATCCTGAATTTTCATCTATGAGGAGGGTATATGATGAATAAATCCTTTCTTGAAAGTTAGTGAAGAAGATATAATCAAGCATTTTCAAGGGATGAAAACATGTAAAGTAGTATTCTAACTTTTATTACATATTTTGTAATCTCCTATTCATGTAAGACCTTATTTGAACTATTTGTATTGTACTTTTGACAAATTTTAAACTTATATATTGCAGTTATGATGTTACGAAACTATTAGAATTGTGCGCGTGAAGTGTGCACACCCATTGTAAGTTTTCTGGCTCCACCACTAGCCATAAGCCCAAAAGAAGGCAGCCGTATGTATGCATGTCATACGCGATTGTTGCCATGTTATAATCTGCAAGTGCAAAAGAGTTATGTGCTCAGTTCTCTATTAGGGGATGTGAAAAAAGACCAGCTAGCTAATTGTGATATCCATTGACCACTTAATTGCTAATATTATGGGAGAGTGTAACAATGCATGTATAGAGATCCTGAAAGAATTTTATTTAATAATATAATTTTATTAATATTACATAAATATATCACTGCTTAAAAAATTACAGACATAATCTATTGTCGTCATTCCAAATGGCAACAAATCTCTGTCGCCATTTTAATTGGCGACAATCTTACATGGAATCCTACATGGCAACATGTAGATCTCTATCGCCAATTGGATTGATGATAAAGATTCTATCACCAGATGAAATATCGACAGTCTCTATCGCCAATTGGATTGGTGACAAATATTCTATCACCAAATAAAATGTCGACAAAGTCTCTGTTGCCAACTGGTCGACAGAGGGTGCGGGGCCTCTGTCATCATTTAAAATAACAATTGAAGATGTGGAGGCTTCTATCACCATTTTAATTGACAATTGGTTTCTCTATCGCCAATTGAAATGACGACAGAACCCGTGGCACCGACGTGGCAATTTATTGTCTATTCATTTGGCAACAAATCTTCTGTCACTATTCAAAATGGCAAGAGAAACTCTTACCCAGATTCAAATGGCGACAAAAGATTCTGTCACCATTTCAATTGGTGACAGATAATTATTTCTGCAATTTTTTAAAACAGCGGTATATTTTTGTAATATTAATAAAAAAAAGTGTATTATTTTTTAAAAAATCGATCTTAAAACATACCTTCAGGGGGAACTGAGGGAAGCCATGTACAACAAACAAATTAGCAGGATTTTTTTTAAAAAAAAACGGAGGTCCACAAGAAAAAAGTGTATATGCAGCTTTCCAGGTATCATTCTCATCCTAACCTTCATGCAATTTTGTGCAAAAACTTCTCCAGCAAAAATTTAAAAAGAAAAGGAAAGGAAAGCCTCTCCAGAAAACGACATGACTCGTACAACAATAGGCGAACAACAAATCACAGTATGAGAACAAATAAATAGGAAAGGGTGTTGGTGTAAAGTGGAACCCACTCAACACAGAATGACAGAACAGAACAGAGACGGAAAATGGGCCAGCAACTGGGCCACCAAAGGTCAAGCCTGAAGCAGGTCCAGGAAAATTCAGAGTTGACAGGCACAAAGTTGCCTGGAACAGCCGATGCCTGTTGCCATGATTGTTGTCAACTTGTCACATATTCACCATTAACCACCAATTCTGACCAATCAACACAGCTACAGCTCAAGATACTGAAACCAAACCAGGAAATTAGGAACGCATTTAGTGTATAAAAGCTGTGAAAGTTGAGTATAGCACTGAACATCCCTGTTCAGCAATGTTATGAGTTAACATTGGAACAACGGAACAGTGCATTGCCATTTATAGTGGTTGGTAGATGAATACTTCTGTGGTGTACCTCCAACGCTAACGACAGCCCCAACTGAAATGGCTGGCATTCATTTTCTGTTGCATTAACAGAACCAAAATGAGTGGAAAGACAAGGCATACGAACGAACAACCATCATGCTAGTGGTATAATCAGGCATTCAAACCTAAGGCAAATACATAATCCGTGTTATTACAGTTTTATATGAAATTAGAAATAAAGGTATGAATCCGCAGTATTGTTGTTACTTTGGACTACAAAATTTTTATGGAAGAACCCCTCACTAAAAGGATGCTACGTATATTCACACTAACAATCATAAAATAAATCATCAAGGAGTTTACATATGATGTACAACATGACCACACCTGGAAGAAATTCAAGAACTATTTTACACTAGAATACAACGCATGGATGCAATTTTGCATAGATCTGAGTATCTGACTAGCTGCCAGGAGATTGTGCATGATGGCCAAGATCTGAAATCGCCCAACTCAGCAGCTTCGTTGGGTTCATGGAATATATCACTGAACAAGTCATGTTGCCTCTCTTTATTGGGAGCCTTAAGAATCAATTGATAGGTGGGTTGGCTTTCCAAGAGGAAGACAGACAAGATCTTGCAGCTTGTAAATGGGGTGGAGATCACCATAGATATTTGCCATTCACGCTATGCTTCTAGCCAATTGCTCAAATCTCTGAGCAATAGTTTGCTGATTTCCACTTGTATATACGTCGAGCAAGGACTTCATTGCAGAGGAAAGCATAACTTTCTGTGATACGTTTGGGCTCAAACCATCTTCATCATTTATGGTCTCGCTTGCCAAAGGCTGGTCCTCAGCATTATTGAACGATGAGCATAATGACTTCAGCCAGTCTTCTAGAAACGATGCTTTCTGCTCAAAATGGCACACAAATTAGATAGGATAACAGAATAATAAATCTGTCAGTCAACTACAAAGAAATTGAAGCATTAAACATTTAAACCGTATAAGAAAATTAACTGTAGATTGCAATAAAATGCCATATCCACCAGGACAAAGCAGCATCTTAAGGTAATTCTTTTCTTTTTCTACGAACTCTGCAGATTCAGTGTTCTATGTTTCATGTTTCCATACATGACAGGACCAACAAATGCTCCTGACACTCATGTATCCAGGTTCTAACAATATCAATCTGTCCTGAGACTCCTGACAGATATTTGCCACTGAACAACATTGTAGAGATAAAGACTTACAGTGTTAAAAATCACTAATACACAGACTAAGAGTCCCTTACCTTGATAAGAAAATCTTTCAGGCTTTGATCATCCTTTGGTGAAACAAAACCAAGTAAATGAAGAGCAGTAAACGTAAGCTGTAAAAAAGCAAGCAAAAGCTTCAACAATGCTGCAAACATGCTTTGGTGCAAATAAAATCTATATAAGCATCAGCAACACTAACCTGTTTCTCAAGGTTATCTCTTTGTTTGAAATTTGAAGGCGACGATGAATTATTTGAACTCAATGACTCAAGAACATGCTCAAGGCCTCGAATAACATCGGGAAATGAGCTACCATAATCTATACAGAAGAGGGAAAAGGTAAGCATCCAGCAGCACCATGGATTTAGCTGCAGAATGAGTGCACAGTCCAGAACTCCAGATACAAATATCCAACAAAATGAAGTATGCAGCAGCTTCATGGATTTATCCAACAAAACAAAGCAATCTAGTATATAACATGGGCAAATACAGTCTAAATAATAATGGAACAAAGCTTTAGTACGTTGGAATGATATGGCATTTGTAAAATGTGAAAGGCCAATGATTAAACAAAGGTGGAAATTAAAAGCAATCAGGGGACTAACCAAGCCTTGAGACTGGCACTGCTAAGGCAACAGCTGCATGCATCCTTATCTTATAATTGTTTGAGTCACGGAGGAGTAGTAGAAGTATGCTATAAACACTTGATGCCCTGTTACACAGAATACCTGAAAATCAGAACCACTAAATACATATGAAGTTGGAGCATTTACAGAGGTATATCATGATCAAGACTTCATAAGATGACACCAACATGTCCTAATTTAGGAGGCAATGTCAAAGCTAAATATCTACGAAGTTTAATTTGTAGAATATCATCAGAAGATTCTTGCAGCATGATGTCAGTTATACTCAATGTATTTTGCTGTGAGCATGTGACATGGGCAACCACTATTGCTACAGTACTCCAGCACGGAAACCTTAGGTACTATTATCATACCACACTTCAAGTTGAAAAGTTTGACAATGACAGAAATAATTATTGTGCTAATTTCTGACTGTTTAGTTCCAATGTTTTAAGACAAATAGATGAAGAATAGAAGATGTGGGTGAAGGTTGTCTTTGATCAGATTTAGAATATATGAAATCAGGGATCCAAATACCGGCGGTAACCGGCCGGTTACCGCCGGTAACCGGTCTTACCGGTGGCGACCGGGAGAAAAAAAACCGCCGGTTTTTTATTTAATTCAAATTTAAACTTTTGAATGTAAAAATTAGTTTCTCTAATGATATTTATATTGTTTAACACTAATAGAATGTATTAGGAAGATGCATATATTTCCCGTGCTTGATTTCATACTTTTTGCCGTAAATGTATTAGGAATTTTCAAATTTTGAATGTAAATGTTAGTTTCCCGAATGATATTTACATTGTTTAACACAAATATGATGTATTAGGAAGATCTATACATCTTTTGTGCTTAACTTTATACTTTTTGCCATGAATATGTTAAGAATTTCCAATTTCAAATTTGAAAAACCGGGTTTTAGCGGTTTTTCCGGTTTTTAGCGGTTTTTCTCCGGTTTTTTGGGCGGTTACCGGCCGGTTTTTCCGGTTACCGATTTCAAATTCAAAATTTGGCGCGGGAAATTCGGCCGGATTTTTCCCGGTTACCGGCCGGTTTTTCCGGTTACCGGCCGGTAACCGGTACCGGCTGCCTGGCGGGATTTATCCCGGTAACGGTATTTGGAACCTTGTATGAAATAACCTCCTCCTTTTCCCATTGTTCTCCATCTTTTGTAAGCATATAGTACATAGATCTTTTAATTCAAAATGCTTTCAAAAGATGAAGAAAACATGTGATGCTTGTGCAAGGGAAAGTCTAAAGAAGAAAGGAATGCATGAAAATTTCCAAGTATTTGAGAGAAATACACAGCACAAGTTTTTTGAAGCAAACTGGAACAAGGTTATTTGATATTTTGATGTGTACAAATACATACCAAGGCATATCTGAAAGTCTCAAGGTGTCATTCATGAATAAGTTGCTAAGAGCATGACAAACATTCCATTGAACCTGAATAAAAGACAAAAGACATGTCAAATGGAACCAGTTATTCATGTCAAGAATCTTTACATTCAACTATCACTTCAATTATCATAAGAATTACAAAAATAGTATAGGCAAATTCTTGAACTTCTATTCCTGGTAATTGAGGTGTTCCTCATAAGGATAAAACAAGAAGGCAAAAATGCATATCTTTACTCTCGCCTTAACACAAGAAAATAGCTCAGAAACCAGGATACTGCTGTGGAGAACAAAAAGGCATTCAGCACATGAATTTTCAAT
This sequence comes from Dendrocalamus latiflorus, assembly GCA_017311315.1. Lineage (NCBI taxonomy): Eukaryota > Viridiplantae > Streptophyta > Magnoliopsida > Poales > Poaceae > Dendrocalamus > Dendrocalamus latiflorus. The sequence continues at coordinate 3,632,021 of CM029626.1, forward strand.
TTTTAAGTGCAACCATTTCTTGTAGTACCTTTACATTTCCGGTTGTCACACAAGACATCAAAGCTTGTACCATTCTTTCAAGCCAGACAGGATCTCCACAGCAAATGGAACCACTGTCACAAAAGTCCAGAAAATTGTAAACTGAAGAAACCAGCTAAGAAAAATAGCGATTGATGCATACAGAATGTTAAGCAACCTAGGGTCATTAACTGCTTCAGAATGATGATTGAATCTGATAAATCTTGAAAGATACCCAAGGGCTCTAACGGCGTTTGATTTTACCTGAATGAAAATAAAACAAGAAAATATCAATGTTACCCTTTATACAGAGTTACAGACATATACAGGCAGCCTCCATTTCTTTTCATTTTACAATTAATAATTTCTCTCCAATAAGCCCTTCACTCTTCAAAGCTAAAACAGACATCAGAGCAGTGAATAAATTAAAAGCACATCAGTTGACTAAGACAAGCTTACTTTTTCACCATCTTTGGCCAGGCGCAAAGCAATTTCAACCAACAAAGAAATGGTTGGTTTATCTAGTACACCTGCACTTGAAAAAAATAGTGGCAAGATAAGCATGTTATATTGGTATATATTGTAGATGCTGTAAGCCTGTAACCATCAACATTAAATTCATACCTGCAGAGGCAACCGTATGCAGTTCCAATGCTCTAAAACGAATAGAAGAACAAAGATTTGCCAAAGCCCATGAAGCAGTGATACGAACCTAAACATTTACAGTGATGGTACAGTATTACGTTATATACTTGATACAAAATGAGAAGAATTGATAAGCATTAAAGATAAGAGGGAGACATCATACTGGAGTTGACGAATTTTGTGTGTTAAACTCAATGGCTTCTATGAACTTGACAAGTAGAATAGGACTGCAGGAGGAAATAGTACGTTATGGGCTAGTAACCATCTTCATTTAAGTAACTTGAATTCAGCATTTGAGGCTGCAGTGCAACCGCAGTTCTGAAAATTACCTTGATAGTATTTGGGGGAAACATGCAACAATACCAATGGCTCGACATGCAGCCGACCTCACAGCAGGAACTGCATCACTCAATGCTGCATGAACCTACACAATGACAATGTCACAATGACATTTCTAAACAGGATAGGAAAACACAACGAAACATACAAGTGAGACATTAGACTTACAGATGAGGAAGTCACATAATCTCTCTTGTTTTCCGGAAGGGAGAAGAAAACATCAGAAGTCATGCCAGCGAAACATGTGAGTGATGCTGTCCTGACCTACAAATAAAAAAGTATTTTATTTAGTCCAGTGAAAACAAAAAAAAAAGAAATACATCCGGCTTTACACAAAAGCATTTACACAAAGTCCATGCAATACAATACTCTCTATATTTACTGGCAAATGTCACAAGAAAAATCAGTTTTCTTCCATATTGCACATAAAGCACAACTATCTGAACATAACAAAATAAAGAAAAATAATGAAATGTTAAATTAAGCATCATAAATGGTAGCACTGATTCAAATATAGATTAGTTGGCTGCTTTCAGTGAAGTGGCAGGCATGTCCATTCTACATAATATCAAAATAAATGCACAAGTTCTAGAGGTGGTAAATTACCATAGCAGAGGCATGGGATAATCCCTGAGGGAGATGTGTTTCTATCACCTCAATCCAACGATTAGTTCCAAGTGTTATGTCCAAAGTGCAATTTTCTGCTGGTCCAGGGACTTCGATTTCAAAGTGAGGTGCAGATTTAATAATTTTGTTTATGGTACAATCAGAAATTTGTTGAATATCCAGCAATCTACATTCTTTGAGGTCATCCGTTCCCTTGAATCCAGATGAAACACGCAGACACTCATCCATTACCTGACAAACAGAGCCACAAATTAACAAATGACCAAATGACTGAGTATGATCATGACAAAAACTGAATGGTTTGTTCACATAATAAAAAAGTTCTAAGACCCAAATTCAATATGCATGTCAATAATAACACAATAATTAATGTAAAATGGATAAAGATCAAGTACCACATAACCACATACATGTCATATAACAAGTAATCAAGTTCATAAAAATCTGAACCCAGGATATTCAGGTGTCATATACCAAATTATCAACAAAATAATCTAAGCACAAGATAATGCAATTCAAACGTTATGGATCTTATATTGGGAAAAAAGGTTAAGTATACATCCAACTTCACGTACTATATCCTATACACTATATTGATATTATTAATAATCAAATTTAAGCATTCTTAAGTATAGTAATTTGTAGCAAATTGATCTACATACAAAATCAAGATGAATGCAATGTTGGGAATAACCCAACATCGAGAATTTATTCACTTGGCTTCAAGGAGAAAAGGTTAATGTTCATAAATGCGCAACAGACTCCAATGTGATGTGACATAGAGCAACAAACTATTAAGCAATAACATGCCCAATCGAGTTTCATCCGCAAGGTTTTGAAACACTTAACAGAAAGCATTACCTTAATGCCAGCCACAAGACATTTTCCCATAATTGATGATTCTTCTTTAGAAGGCCCAAAGTTTGCATCACATCTTTGGTCTACAAAGCTTTGCATTTGCAATAAATCAAGAACGATGTCTCGAACTTTTTCCCAAATGATGTTTGCACAGCTCGGATAATTATGAACCACTGATCTCAACACCTGAACGCAAATAAAAAAGGATGAATAGTGCCAAAAGTGTGTCAACTTGTGGAGCAACTGCAAGGACATTCAATATAAAATGTCCCACAATAAGGGTGCCAAGCAATTTATTCCTATGGCTACATGCACATACACACCAAACGTACATGTAAGAATGTATGAACAAGTATATCTATGTGGTGATATCATATTAAACGGTTCATATTTTCCTATTTCATTATCCAGACATATATCTTATGTTAATGCAAATGATTGTTGCTATGAAACAACATCATTTACGTTGTATAAACATGGAATATCAATGACAACTGCATTACTGAGATATAGGGAAGCTTAGCCTTCCCCATAGCTAATGAGAAATATCAGCAAGATATCCAGTATATGGTTACAACTTGCAACTTAGAAGAATACGACAAAATCTCTATAATGGTCGCAAGATCAAAATATCAGAGAAGCAAAGAAACAAAAAAAAGGGGGTAGCAACATTGAGTAATACCATAATAGAGTTACATAATACATCAAGTCTCCAAACAGATATTGGAGAAAAAAAATGCAAAAGCAATCTTTACGCATAAAAGAATGATGACTTGCCTGGAGAGCTCCGCATCTAACGCTGAAATGCATTTCCTGTTCTATACAATGAAGAAGTACATCTACCGCACTTAACTTTTGCTGAGCATGTGAGGACCCTGAAAAGCTCGCATTGGTACAAAAATGTAACAGCTCAGTAGTTACCCAAACCCATTTTGCAATATGATCAACCCTGGAGATCTTCTAAGACAACAACTTACTTTAGTAGTATGCAGCTACTAAAAAATTGAGACAACTAATGCAGAGAATATATCCAAAACATTAACTTGAATTTGAAATTGTACGGGGGTCTAACCTGAACAACCATCTTGAACTAGAACTCCAAAGACATCTGAAGAAGGTGGCACTTTTGAAAATGCTGCCTCCAAGCAATTTAGAACATTAACCTGTTGCATACTCATGTAAGGTACAGGGCACATGACCATTGGTTCCTGAATAAAGGAATTAATATTCGAAAACTAACCAGCAAGGCATAATGTTCAGTCTTATTAGAATGCCTGTCCAATAATCTACTGCACATGGCTGTAATGACGGTTGGGAACAATTCCTTTGGCATGCGAGCATACCTGTTCATCTAACATACTATCAATTATACAAGCATATCAATTAAAGGAAACAGAGACACAATGGAAGATTTAGATCATACGGAGTAGCAGATATCAAAAGGATGAGAACTTTGAACAGTGCCGCAAGCAACATAGTTTGAATTTCACGCTGTATCAAGTACAGCGTTCCTGCCAATCAGAAACAGGAAATGTCATGTAAAACTTGAATAAAAAATAAACAAAATCTCTTTACAAAATTGCAGAAGGATCAGGTGAATGGAAGGTAGATGGCTAAGAGCAATGACTGAAGAAATGGAAGGGTCTCAATTATGGCCAATGAGTTACACTAAAAAGAAAGGGCCTCAATTCTGGAAACGAGTCCCCAGATGTAGAAATGAGGCTATGATTAAAGTTGAATAAGTTGGTGGTGGTGGTGGTGGTGATAGGAATGTGCTGTTCTGGGGTGATGTTTGACGTGGTGGGGCACCAGTATTCTTTTGAGTAACCACTGACCACATAGAAGTCATCCATACAAATCTCGAACTTGTGGCTTCCAGAATACATTTATAACATCCCCAAATTTCATATGTGAAATAACTCAATAAAAGTTATTATTTGCTTTTGGGCCTAGTGGGCTAAGAGTTGGGGTGAACGAGTTTGAGTCGGACTCTAGTGAAGAGAAAACCGGAGTCGGTTTGTGAGAGAGGAGACCGTGTGAATTATATCTTCCATTGAACTTTGTTGGTGCATGCGAGGAAAAAAACAGCAGTGCCTCTTCTTTTCTTTCTTTCCTGGAGCTGCTAACCCTAGCTGCCTTCTTCTTCCCTTTGCATACACATGCATGCCGCCACTTTGCCTTCTCGTGTAGTCGCCCATGTTTCCATCAGACGCTGCCCTTTTGTGCACATCCATGCCTGCATGCATTGCTGCCTGCTGCTGCTACGCACGTGCATGCATGGCCGTATGCGGCTGCTGCTGATGGAGATGCCACTGCTTGTTGTCGCTGTGGCCGCATGGAAAGAAGGTAAGGGACCTCCCTCTTATTGTTGCTGCCGCTGCATGTTTGCTGCTGCTTGCTGACTGCCCTGCCTTTCCAATCTTCTTGTTGCATGGTTGCTACTCGAGGGAGAGGAAAGAGGTAGAACCGTAGAAGGAGAAGAAAGGTGAGGGAAGCAGCATGTGCTGCTGCCCTATTGCTGCTAGACTTTTGGTGCCATACCATGGCCAGTGGGTAGAGGAGGAAAGCAACCAAGGGGGGAGAGAGAAGCAATGGAGGAACAGGAGGGAAGTCGCCAATCTCGCTATCCGTGACGCTCACATCTAGGACCCTCTCCATGAGATTAGATCAGTGTTAGGAGGAACTTTATAGTTTTTGGGGCACGGGTAGATGCTACGGTTTGGCCTTTGATATTGGAACATGCAGTTTTGTAGATCGAGTTCACAATAGGAACTTGCATCCTACGGCTTTTCCAGGGAACATGCATATCATCAATAATGTAGGTAATTGTCTAAGCTTTCTATAGAGTGCTAGAACATTGAATTTGGTTGGGTAGATTAAAAGAGATGGCACTGGGAAGGTTGCTGTCCAGAAATGGGTTGTCAATGGTAGCAGTTGTGCTATTTTGCAAATGAAAATTAGTAGATGGTCTAATTAAATTATTGTGATAACTAGAAAGATGTAGATAATTTCCCGTAGTTTCCACTTTCCAGAAGTGATACCATTTTCTATGTTTCGCAATGTAAAAAAAGTTATGAAATTGCGAGCTTGCTGTCCTGAATTGCAACAGATCGGCCTTTAGGGCTGAAAACAAGGGTTCCGATGGGCTAGTCTTAAACTATTGATAACTAGAGAGAGGTGGGAAATTCTGTCTAGTTTCCAGAAAGTATATTGTTTTCTATGTTTGGGTTCCTGAGCTGCGAATTATTCTTGTTTGAATGCTAGGACAGCATTATCGGTAAGAAGGGAAGAGATGTGTGTTTCAGCGTAGAAGCACGTGATCTTATTTGCATGTTATGGATGTATATTGAGGTGTTGTATTATAATTATTATCAGGTTCTAATGCTTCATTTCGGTGGTTGATCGTCAGTCATCACGTCTTTCTTTAGGATTAAGGCAAGTGCATGGTAGAATAGTAAAAGTTGTTTATTCTTACTCTTAGTTATCTAAATTTACTTGCAATGCTATATTTACTTGACTCTTATTAAATATGGTGTGTATGATAATGTTATACACATGGGCCTTGGGCCAGTTGGGTTATTATTAGGAATAAGAGATTGGTTTCTATTTGAGTTAGGGATTGGTTTCCTTGTATTAGAGATATAGTTAGAGATATGATGGGAGTTAGATTACATCTGTTAGGGGGAGCCATCTATATAAAGAGGCTACCGCATGCCATTATCATTAAGCAGAGTAATAATAAAGTCTTCCTAGTCTAAAGTCTCTCCTCCCTCCCTACGCCGACTCCATCCGGCCATCTTCTTGGTGGTGTTTACCCGTTATGAACTGAGGTTCATAACAGATAACGATGAGTACATAGTATCGATGGTTAGATAGCAATGTTGGTGTATGGTAAATGATTGTTGGAAAGTATTGCATCACTTGCATTCACATCATGAAAAGTGCATATGAGTCAGGTCGGTAAGTCATATAACTAGTCCGGAGTGCATGAGCCAGGTCAGTGAGAAATTTATATGACTAGTCTGAAGTGCTCTTAAGAAAGGCCTATTTCGGTAGGCACCTTCAAAAATAGAGAGAAAGATCTACTTCCGTACTTCGATAGGTACCTCCACGGAATAGAGGGAAAGACCTACTTGGTAGACACCTTCACGGGATAGAGATTCCTCATCGACGAGTATTACCTTAGCTATAACGATATTAGCTTAAAGGTACATATGGACATTGCATTGCATCAATAGAAGTAAAGAGATGTTCAAAAATACTTAATGTTATTATTATATGGTTAATGTGAATGATATAGGAGGATATGTCTTTGCCATGCTTATGATCATCTACATTACTTCAATATTAAGAATAAGTTAATGAACTATGAATTAAGATGGCAATACATATATATTGATGTTTATTGTTTTATTATATATTTGCTAAGTCTTTAGATTCATCATTGCTTCGTTGTTTTTTTTAAGTGAACGTTGAAGGTAACACACATGGGGCAAAAGTAGCACGTTCGCTTCATGTGCAAACAATAATTCATATACCACTCTTAATTGTCATTTTCAGACTTAATGGTATGCTTAGATAGTTAGCATTAATATGGTCCTTAATAGTAGAATTTAGTCATGTGCAAATAATGTGTTTTATAACCGTTGATGATCTAAGGCAGTTGTTTATTCTTATATTGATGCTAGTTGTCTATATTAGGTAATGCTCCTGAACGCATGGTTCCGGACATTCTTGGGCGAGAGGCTCCAAGCTTATATATGTGTTGCTTAATTTCATTCTTAACGTGAATCTCTTATAGTGTAAATTGTTGATGCTATGTGGATTATCTTTTGTGAGTAGTACATTGAGGAATGGTGTTGCTAAAATCTTGTAATAGTGGTTTTAAATTTGGAATGAAAGTGGATGATAGTAGTATTTCACGCTCAGTGTTGGGGTGAGGTATTACAACATTAATCAGGTGTAGCCCAACATACCCGGTCACAGCAAAACTTATAGGGTGGGTGGGGCAATGTCACTGAACGTGCAGTCCCCTCCATGGCTCCGATACAACATACTGAAGGTGTTCAGAAGACAAAGACTGGAGCTAATGATGTACTGAGGCTGGGCATTACAAGTTTTGATGTAGTAGCTTATTGTTGCATTCTGTCCTTATGCGGTTGTGCACTCGTGTAAGCTTCTTTTGTCGTTTATCAGCTGTGCAGGCTGGTCATATAGTGTAAAAAGTGTGATTAACTCTTCTATTGGCGTTGAATTTATATTGGAACAGAAGTCATCAACATGAATTCTCTTGATCAAAGAAAGTGACCAGATATTGGACTGTTGAAATTTGAAAATGTCCCCTACCTGTATGCAGCTGCATCAAAATTTGACCAAGAGAGCAAGATAATGTAGTGAAAGATCCACGTTTGGATGTTTCATTGTACTCTGCAACTTGTGTCAAAACTAAGGCTTGTCCTTCCAGCATGGCAGCAATGGTTAACGCTGCCTCAACACGTACCTGTACGTAGTTAACTCATGTCAACTCCATTACATACACAAGAACTTCCAAGTGGAAAAGCACTAATTTGATAAGACCATAATTCATATATGTTACGAAATCTGTCAGGTAGACTACATTAACATCGGCATGACTTAAAAAAATAGAAAGAGAAAAAATAGCAGTAATCAGATAGCATATATTGTCAAAACTCTAAAGTGCCTGACTAAGTTTAGTTAGGGGTGGTGGAGACCAAGGGAAGGTGGGTGCAAATCAAGGGTTGGATCGAGTAAGGTAATTATTGTTATGAATAGCGCTTGTATTCATCATAAGGCCAATGGGCCAGTATATATACACGTACAGGTATGGCATATATGCAGGAAATCCCTCACACAACAGGGTAAATACTAAATACACAGCTATATAATACATATCTAACAATTATCAAGGGTCTAGATCACTTTTTAGCAAACATTTAACACAAGTTTATTAGTATGTGAGGTTTTCCCATTAAGCAGAATAGCAGATTAACTCAGTGGCATTAAGACAATTAAACGCCTTCAGTCACACAGCTCAAAACACAAGCGCAGTTGGCATGGCAGTGAGGTGAGGTGAGCACAACGTTGTCGAAGGTTGAACAATTAGAATAGCTAAATATTATAAACAATGGTTATGAATTTAGGTCAAAGGTGAGCAGCCTATAGTTGAGAAACTTCGCAATCGACATAAATGTAGATAATTGCAGACTTGTACCTTCGTTATAGGGTCAAAAATCAAGCATGTCATCAGAGTTGCTTGATATTTTCTGTACAAGCAACAAAAGATACCATTAGATGATAGTAAGGCATGAGAAATATCATACACGTTGTACGTGAAAGAGTTTACCTTTGTTGGAGAACGTCGTTCTCAGGCAAAAGTAATGGCCATAGTGAAGCAAGAGACTTTGCGTCAGCACGACATATATCCTTAAAGAAGTCAGAACAGGAGTGTGAGATAATTTCTTAAATAACATGAGCATGAGCACACTGAAATATTTAATATTGTCTTTTGAGTATCAGATATCCCATGACTGGCTATTGAATTAGCAAACTTCAAGAAGAAAATGAGAGTGCCTATTAACAATTAGAGGGACTTAAATATTCTCATTAGATCATGATGGACGCAGATAGCTAACTACATGTAGATATTCCTATGAATTACAATTTTTTGGTGTTCCAACAATTTACTTCAATTCGTAAAATTGAACAACCATACTACCATAGCATTAATTCTGCAAATCGACATAGGGCAGAGAAATCACCCAGCTTATCTTATTGGTCAGGTAATTTGCCTTCAAAAGCAGTAGCTAGCTATTAAAGGGTGCCCTCATCCATCCACCATTCTAAGAGAAAGGGGAACAGCCATACATATTAACTACGAAAGAGATCTATCTAACAGCCATACATATTAACTACGAAAGAGATCTATATCATGATAACTCCATTATAAAATCCAATCTAAGATGTACAAACGCACAAGAAAAACAATGACCAAAAACAGATATGTGAGAATTAAGAATGGAAACATGTGACTTAGAAATTACAACATGTTCTATAGCTACATACCTGTATACAAAGGATGGCAGCTAATCTAGCCTTTGAACTCCGGAAACGGTCTCCACTTTTTGCATACCCATCGGTATCGCTCAGATCTGAATCTGATGAGCTTAAATCAAATCGAGAAGATTCACTATCCGAACTTCGACCATCCAATGAATCATTCCCTCTTCCATCCTTTTTTCGTAAATGAGGTGGTCTATATCGTCCACGATCAGAAGTCCTGGATTTTGAGTCTTTTTTATTTTCCTTTGGTGTTATTGCAGGTGGCAAAGATGACCTTAGGCCATACACGAAAAATATTTGCAAATTTGCCACAAACCCTGCTACCTTGAAGTTTTATGCACGATGTTACAATCAGAGAGGGGGAAATGTAGCATATTTGCTATAATCACAGAAATATTTTTTTATTTTTATACTTACATGCCCTGAAAGTGTGCCTTTGGGTTCTGAAAGAACCAAATGCAGACAACGAAGAAGGGAAGTATAAAATCTGCAAGACAATGAGGCTTAGCTTTGACTTTAGCACTCATTCATTTCACTGTAATACATGAAACAACCAAAGTACTAACCTTGACATAACACTACTCTCTATAATAAGGTTCCTTGCTGTCACAAAATCCATCACTTTCCTCAAGACCTACAAAGTGAAAAAGAGAAGACTGGAGTTAAAAGAGAAGATTGAACAGATACACACTGATGTTGCAAACATCAAGCCACCGAACAGATACACACTGATGTTGCAAACATCAAGCCACAGAACAGATGCACAATATGCATCATCCCATTGCTTGATTTGTTAACATTTGGTGCATCATCAACTGATAGCAGAAGTCTAGGTGATCAATCATGGAAGAAGTGATAATGCCGTTTGCATATGAGATGCTACAATGCTGCTAATTTCCTTGTTGCAGTACTGGCTATGTCACTCGATGCCTAATGTGAAGCACCAAGCAGAATGAAGGAAACAAAAACTACTAACCTCAACAACACACTGCCATAAATCTTCTGACATACTTGATGCAATCTTACATAGTATATCTTCCACCATGGAAAATGCAGAGATTTCCATATCCCAGATATTCGAATTTTTATTATTCATTGATCCGGAAATGTGGGAAGAAATGCCAGTGCCATTAGATTTATCTGACAAGTTCAGTTCAGCTTGCAAGCATGATATAATCGAGATAAGCACTCTGAGTAAATGTGAATTCTCAGTTAATGAACTACTTCTTCCAAAATCCTTGCTCAAAAACCTGGAAGGGGAGACAACAATGAGGAGAATGTAAAGATTGTGCATGCCTGATGAGTGATGACATTTCAACTAACCATGGTGAATGATGCTAGAGTACACGTGTTGCATCAATTAATTACAGTAACTCCACCACTCCATACAGTACAGCTAAAGGCAGCCTTTTTGCAAGAAATAATATAAAAATATATATTCAAAAAATTGAGAAAACTATACTGCAACCATCCATACATTCCTAAGATTGCAGATCACAACCTTTACTTTTAATTTTGGTAATTTGCCTACCACCTATACTCTTAAATGCATTGCAATGTATGCTTATTTTCCTGATTAAATTTTTTACCAGCGCAAAATGATATATTTATGGAAGGTAGTAAGAATGCTCATATCAGCACTTACCTTACACCAGTAAGAATGCAAGTGAATGATATCATGGTCGTAACTAGTGTTTACATACTCAACTGAAAACTATAAGTGGCAAATTGCTAAAACTCAAAGTGCAGGTGGTAATTTGCAGCGAATCAAAAGTATTGGTGGGGAATTGCCAAAATCAAAATTATTGATGGGGATCTGCAACCTTGGGAAAGAACAGGTGGTGCCATGGTGCATTGCAATTTCTCGAAAATAGGCATAGAGGATTGCCCTTCTGGAAGTAAAGCTTCACATGTAACAAAGGAAGAACTCTAGTTACAACGATCAGGCTAATACAGAACAGAATCATCATTTTATTAAGTCCGTTCCAGAAGGATGTGGCCTAGATGAATGTAGCAGCCTTTTCCTTGAGGCAAGTAAGAGTCAGATATCTTTGTTTCAATGGGAGTGTAGTCAAACTATGAAAAACATCATCCCACATTGTCAATCAACTAGGATGTTAGTACTTAGTACAGAGGAAACAAGTAGAGGAAGCTGCCTGCCAAGAATTCTATAATAGTCTTAATCTAACCTGAGGATTTGTAAACATTCTGATACTGTATTCAATGCATCTGTCCTAACAGACAGGCCCTTAACACGTGCACCCTCAATTGAGCACTTCACAAGCACATCAAGAAACGTCAGCATTGCAAGCCAACCAGAAGAGTCGATCTCCATATTTGTTTTGCACATGACATCATGAATCTGCACAAGTAGACTTTCAGCAATATTAATACATAGAGCAAACAAATCATAACAATCAAACTAGCAGTGCAACCCAACAGGCCAACAGTATTAACTTCATGGTCAAATTCATCACACCTAATAGTAGAATACTAGAATTCCAGGCCATAGCACAATTTCTCACCTACAAAATGTAACGAGGGAATGTATGCAAAAGCGACTCTGAAGTAGTTAAAACCATGGCTCCAACTAGACACAACCAAAGCTCAAAACACTGCACGCTAAAGCAAAATTCGAGTTCAAACTAATCAGAATTTAAAAATGTTGTATCCCCAACTCGATCGAAACTGCTCAGCATGATCTATCTACGATAACACTAAAATTCCAAACATAAAGCAACTCTTCGGTAAATTCCACCGCCTACTGTAAGATCTCGACCGCCTGGAAGCATAAGCCATTACCAGGTGGCAGATGCCACGCAGTGCGTCGTCGGCGCCGGCGCAGGGGGCCACCGCCGCGGCCGTCTCCGCGAGGAACGCCACATCCGAACCAACCTGCACACGAACGCAACAGCGAATGAGATCGAGACGAAACGAACCGAACCGGAGCGGGTGGGGTCAAGAGGGGATCTTCGTGAGGGGACCTCGTGTGGGGAGATCACGGCGGCGGAGACGGCGAGGGAGGGCGAGGCGGGGGAGAGGAGGAAGCGGCCGAGGAGCGCGAGGAGGGCCGGAGGGGAGGGCGAGGCGACCGACTCGTCGCGGAGGGTGAGTAGCGCGGTTCGCCACGGCCGCGCGACACCTCCCACGGAGGTGGAGGAGGAGGAGGACATCGGCCGCCGCCGGCGACCACCGGTGGCGGCTGGTTGCTGGGTCGGAGTGGCGGTGGGAGGGAGAGGTGGGGTTGGTATGTGCTTCAGCGAGGGGTTTTGGACTTCCGTTACACCTCAGGAAATATGTGTAGTCCGGGAAGGGATAATAAAAGGCCCAGTCAAAATATGGGCTCGTTCGGCCCAATTAGATATATGGTCTGCCCTTCTGTGTTAGAATGAACGGCCCAGGATGATTGCCTGAAATGCAAGCAGATTTGCCGATCATTCTCAGGTTGGCGGTGCTGTTTAGGCTTTGAAGCTAAGCTTCTAGTTTTTTACTGTAGTGATTTTTTACACTATATCTATTGACTATTGTTAGTTTTTTATTGTAATTAAATTTAAAAAAATAAAAAGAAAGGCTATATCAACACAAAAATGCAAAAGAATAAAGGAGGAAAAGAAAATAAAAACCCAAAAAAATCAGAAAAACAAAATTAAGAAGTTAGAAACATAAGCCATGTTCTTTTCAGCTTCTGAGTCTGTTCTTTTGTGGCTGCGGCTTATGAATTTTGGCTGCGGCTTGTGGCTTTTGGCTGTTCATGTGAGAGATTACAAAGTAACTGAAATTCATGTGCGGCTTTTGCCAACATAAATGAAGTCTGTACATTATGTACTACAATTAACTAGCAGACTCCATCTTGAAAAGACACTCCGTTTAAAAGTTAGTTACTGTAGACAAGCTAAAAGCTGAAGCGAAAAGCCACAAAAGAACAAGCCCTCTAAAAACTGTTTTTCGACTTTTCTACAATAACTAGGTTTTAAACAGAGTATCTTTTCAAGATAGGATATACTAGTTAATTGTAGTACATACTTTACCGACTTCATTTATATCGGCAAAAGTTGTATATGAGTTTCTGTTACTCTATAATCTCTCACATAAACAGTTCAAAAGTCACAAGCCACAGTCAAAAGCTATAAGCTCCAGCTAGAGAGAACAGGCTCTATTCTTAGGAGCGTCTTACTTTGGTTCCTCTCAAAGAAAAAACATTTTTAGGCAAACTATTTGACGCAACTAATATCGTTGAAAATTACTACCGAAATCCCATTGCACATCCATAAATAGACCTAAGAATGCTAGAGCGATACATCAGGTGGGTTCTTTAGACTAATGACTTATGACTTATGGCTTAAATATTTGAATTCTGGCTGTTCGTATAAGGCAGTACGCAGAGAGAAATAGTCGTATGCGATTTTGGCCGGTACAATTGGACTCAATATACTTTGTACTATAATTTTTGTATTGACCTTGTCTTAAAAAAGGGAAAATTTGTTCAGTACCACTGAAAGGTGATCACTTTCGAAAAATACCACTAAAAATTTGGGGTTCCGAAAATTACCACCGAAAGATGCATTTTTCTTCGGGATTTAGCACTTTGGACAAAAATACCCCTCCTCCCTCACCTTCCTCTCCCTCCTGCCGCCGCCCCGTCCGCGCCTCTCTCTTCCCCCACGGCTCTGCCGCCGGTCTCCCCACCTCTCCCTCCTCACGCCGCTCGCCTCCTCCCTCTCCGCGCGCCCCATTCCCGCCGCCGTTGCCTACCTCCGCCCCCACCTCCCTGCGCCTCCTCCTCCTCCTTTCCCCGCTCCCCCGCGTCCGGCCGAACCCCGCCGCCGCCAGCGCCACCTCTTCCTCAGGTCGCCGGCGTGGAGGGAGGAAGGAAAGTAGGGAAGCACAAGCTGGTGGAAGATACTAGGATTCTCACCGTGCAGCTGGCCGGGCCGGAGGTGTGCCGAGGTGGGCCGACGGCGGGGACCAAGGGCGGCGCGAGGAGGTCCGTGGCGACGGCGGCCTGGGGCGAAAGGCAGCTCCGGGCGAAGGTTGGGGGAGCTTCGGGCCGTCGAGGTGATGCTCTTCGCGCAAGGAATCGAGGGGAGATCGCCTGAGGAAGAGGTGGCGCTGGCGACGGCGGGGTTCGGCCGGACGCGGGGGAGCGGGGAAAGGAGGAGGAGGCGCAGGGAGGTGGGGGCGGAGGTAGGCAACGGCGGTGGGGATGGGGCGCGCGGAGAGGGAGGAGGCGAGCGGCGTGAGGAGGGAGAGGCGGGGAGGCCGGCGGCAGAGCCGTGGGGGAAGAGAGAGGCGCGGACGGGGCGGCGGCAGGAGGGAGAGGAAGGTGAGGGAGGAGGGGTATTTTTGTCCAAAGTGCTAAATCCCGAAGAAAAATGCATCTTTCGGTGGTAATTTTCGGAACCCCAAATTTTTAGTGGTATTTTCCGAAAGCGGTCACCTTTCAGTGGCACTGAACAAATTTTCCCCTTAAAAAAATACGTCGTTTAAAAGTTAGTTACTATAAATAGTATAAACGTAAATCAACATTAAACCCAAATGACTCCGGCCATCATGGATCATCAACACTTTGAGACAAAAGGACGATGTGCGCGAGTTCCAAGCTCCTGGGAGAACGAGGCACGCTTGCTAAGTCACTATAGATTATGCCCTTGTACAACAAGAGGAGCTGAGGAGCTCGGCGATTCTAGTTTCCTACGCACAGTTGATTCAATCAAGACGGTTAGCATTAGCATAATCAACCTTTTCCTGTAAAAAAAACATGGTGGCAAATTCTTTATGGCTTGTAACATCGGTCTCTTTCGATTTCCAACGTGTATTGCTCCCTCCGTTTCAAAATAACTGGTGTTCTACTAAAAGTACCTTAATTTGTTACTATAAAACTAGTGAAGTTGTCCAGCGCAATTGTGCGGCCAGATACTGCTCTTCATGTTTCTTTTTGTAAAGCCTATAGTTTTATCATTTTGTTTCATTATGTAAGGCATATACTTGTGAATTTATTAATGTTTTCCCTTGTTGCTCGTGCTGTCAAGCCTTCTAGATCTGTTAGAGCATCTCGAAAACACAGCTTTCAGGTTGTAGCTTCAGGAGAGAGTGCCATATCAAATTACCACCCAAAACCTTCACTTCAATTAATAGTAGTTACAGCATGGGTTCATAAAATCCAAAACAAAGCTACAATGCCCTCTCCAGTCCACTCAAAAAAGAAAAAGTTGCAGATTGAACCCACACGAATTAGGGTGGTGATCGGTTTGGCTGAAAAGCTCATGGCTTATGGCTGAAAACATTGTAGCTGACAGAGACTTATTTAGCATAATTAAATTTAAAAAATTTAAAAATATAAAAAAATATGTTAACCCATTACGTATAATACAAACAAATACGGGGAAAAAAGAACCGGCAAAAAAGCTCAACAAAAAGCCAAAAGTTCAGAAAAAGACGAAACTTATGAATAGTGAAAAATAAGCTAGAAGCCGAAGCCGAGTTGATCAGGGCTAGGTGAAGCTTCTGTTAGTTGGCTTCGTAAAGCTATTTTGACGCTCTTCGAAAGTTATGGGCCTGTTTGGCTGCGGCTTATGGTTTTTTGTTGAAATTTTTGAATTTTAGTTGTTTATGGTACATATTACGGAGAGAGAGATACTCACCTGCGATTTTGGCTGGTACAGATGTTAGGCTTTTAACGTGAACATCGTTTAACTTGTAGACCCCGTCTTGAGAAAATACTCTGTTTGAAAGTTAGGCACTGTAGCAAAAGCCAAAAGCTGCCAGCTTCGGAGAAAAATAACCATTCTTCCCGACGTGCCATCCCTCTTCTAGTTGGAGGGCAGGCCCGGCCCTGAGGGGGGGGGCGAGCAGGGCGGCCGCACCGGACCCCCAAAATTCAGGGGCCCCCAATCCCCCATATACATAATATATATACTATGTATACTATCCGTCTATGAGTTTATCCGTCTTCCGAATTCCCGGCCGGGCCGACTTCTCGTCTTCGGTCTTCTTTCTGAAATCTGACTTTCCGACTTCTTAGTTCTTCCGTGATTCCGTCTAGCCATCTAGGGCACGCCGCGCCGAGCCGCGGAGGGTGGCCGTCTCTCTCTCCGCCGCACAGGCGAGCCGAGCGGAGCGAGCGATCAGCCGCGGAATTCCCAAACCAGCAGGTCCACATCTACATCACTTTGTCATTGCTTCTTGTAGTTTGCATCAGCTGAAAGAAGCTTTTCAAAGTTGAAATTGTTGAAGAATCATTTAAGGTCAACAATGTCTCAAGAGAGGTTAAACGGTTTGTCAACTTTATGTATTGAGAAGAAATTATTGGATGAGATTGATATCAATACCATCATCAATGACTTCGCATCTAGAAATGTTAGAAAAAATTTTTAAGGTAATATCTATAAACTCTTTGATATGAATTTTTCTTTAATACATAACGCATTTTAAGTATTTGTTGGTAAAATTAGATACATATATATGTGTATGTAGATTTATATTTAGATATTTATATTAGACCCCCTATTTCTAGTTTCACCTCGGACCCCTAAAATCCTAGGACCGGCCCTGTTGGAGGGCTAGAGCTACTGTCCACAGTGGAGAATTGATGATGTTATTGGACCCGTTATATTGATGATGTTCTCCTCGCAAAAAAAATAATGTTTCGCGATTTCTCTTGTATCCACGCGGATCGGTCACAAATTTGAGACAAAAAAAAAATACGTCGCTCCGAAGACTGCATATGCGTCAGCTGAAGCCTGAAACACGAGAAAATTGGAACCTGGAAGACAAACACATGAGATACAGATTTGAATTTTTAACAAGGCATTTGAATGGGTCATTCTTGGCGACTTCAAGACATCACCCGGATATTCTCTCCTTATCCCATCAATGAAAATGACATGGATGACGAGGAGATGTTTAGAAAGATGTAATCTGCATGCACGTCCCCGGGAAGAAACAAAAACCGAAGTAGCATATGCTGCTGCTACGTGTGAGGATGATCTTAAGTTGATCTGATCAGCAGCGCACATGAATACAATGGAACAAAAGCACTTCGGCCAAAAAAATGTCTTCCCTGCAGCTTCCAGTTGACCCTCTGAACCTGGAGGAGCCAGCTGCAGAACAGTGTGCTTTTGTTCAAAATTCTGAGAATGAACCAAATTGTTTCTTTCGGGGATCAATTTTCGCAACCAAGCAGCTGTCGGTGTGTGCGCCTCTGCGTCGTGAACAGCAGCCTGCACAATTCAATACGGTGCAGCTGTTAGTTTTTGTCAAATTGGATGAGAAATGAGCATAAGTTCAGAGAACATATAGAACAGTTTGTTTTTTGCAAGCAGGCGGCATGCATGCTCCAGGGTCCAGACCATTGCACGCGCGGTTCTCTCATCTCTGGCAATGAGGAGAAACGTTACATTCTTTCCCTTTGTACGTTCCTTCTTGGACAAAAATGCATCAGCAAACTGCTGCAGGTGCAAACAAACATTCCGGGCTGGTTGCAAAGTCATATAACATCGACAACTTTGCGTCTTATGCAGTTTGAAAAGGCATATGCTCAAATTATGCCCCAGTTATTCCCAGGCACCCACCTTGGTCATGTAATCACTCCTTAAACTATTATACGCATCAAATCTTCTTGATCTTAACAAATCATCATACTAGGAGGCAAGAAATGTATTTAATTGGTAGGGTTAGGGATCTTTAAAGTGGGATACTAGACAGTACTTAGGCTTCTGAATGGATTTTTAGATCATGGTAAAACAATTACTTGAGTAACAGTGTGCGATCGATAATAATTATAGCTTCTTGCTGCTTCATCGCGAAAATATGAGAAAGAACATACAGGAAGTTAACCCTATCTCCTAACATTTCTCATTTGCTTCACTGACCCATTCTATAGGATTGCACATAGGTGTTTTCACCTGTTTGCTCTATTCAAACAGCCACGTTTATCTGTGCCCTTTGTCCTCCATCTAGATCAATGAAAAACGAGCTTGACAACACAAAGAACAGTGTCAAAACTAAAGCAAAAACCACTACGTAAAATTGATATAATATGCTAGTGAGTCCCTTTACCAGCTCAGAATATTTTATTTTCAACCTTGAGAGTATCTATAGTGCTTGTTTCACATCATTTTGGGAGACGTGGTTGTCAGTATCTACATGTAAACATGCACGCCCAGTATGCAATGCCTACGACTATAATACCGATGCCATCTATATATCTCCTTTCCATGCTGCTCTGCTGCAAAAAGGTCGCCAAGATCACTGAAAACAATGCCCACGGTCCATGATGAAGACCACTCGATTTCACCATCTCAGCTTGATGATATGGATGAAAGGAAGAGCACAATCTCAGTATCGTCAGCAGCTGGCGTTGACGAGAAACCATTTCCATTCTTCAGGCTGCTTTGCTATGCCGATGCAGTAGATTGGCTCCTCATGGCCCTGGGAACCATCGGGTCCGTCATTCACGGCATGGCATTCCCAATTGGATATCTCCTTCTTGGGAAAGCGCTTGATGCCTTTGGAACCAACATAAATGATCAGGAGGGCATGGTCCATGCATTGTATAAGGTGAAAATGCCAAAAACATTGATATGCATGCATACCATTAGTCTTTTTCCCCATGTTGTGCCTGACCTTCAATTCTGTTGGTCTGCATGGATTTTACACTAATTTTTTTTCTACTCGTTGCTTAAAGGTGGTTCCCTATGTGTGGTACATGGCAGCAGCTACTCTTCCTGCCGGAATGGTTGGTAAGTCAAGACTGAAGGTTCCTTTCATTTCTGCCAAGATGCATGTGGTTTTTCCTTTGGTGAAAGAAATACTCCCAGTGCTCTATTTGTATGCTAGCCTAGTGCTTTCAAAGGAACAAATAGAAGAAAAAAAACGAAAACAGAGACTCCAGAATTTGTTGCATTCCATTCCTGTGATTTCTGGCCTGATTTTATGAAAGCTGGATAAAAATAGAACTGCCATATTGCTCAATGATTGGCTCAATTTGCATAAATTAGGTCGTAAAACTCAGAAAGAGATTTTTACAGGTGCCTTCTTGTCCAAACACTAGTGTTTTACTTCTATTTGCAATGAAATAAAAGCATCTTGACAATTCTAAAAAAATGTATAGTAATGTGCAGAATGAATGAGATATAGAAAAATTGTTTTTGTTATCAGTAATATTTTATGTTCAGAAATGAGCAACAACATAACAATATTGACTGGTGAAACATTACTTACCTTTTCCTCTGACCACCTGTCTGCAGAGATCTCCTGTTGGATATACTCAAGTGAGAGACAGTTAGCCCGTATGCGGCTAGCATTTCTGAGATCAGTCCTTAATCAAGAGGTTGGGGCCTTCGACACTGACTTGACCACTGCAAACATCATCACTGGAGTAACCAACCACATGAGTGTCATACAAGACGCAATTGGTGAGAAGGTAATGAACTAAACAATCATATAGAACACTAACGCTAAGATTTCTGAAATTATGTGGTCAAACTTGTATCTGACCTCACTTTCTGCAGCTGGGTCATTTCGTTGCAAGCTTCTCCACTTTCTTTGCTGGTATAATAATTGCATTTGTCAGCTGCTGGCAAGTTGCGACGCTCTCCTTCCTGGTCATTCCTCTGATCCTGGCCATTGGAGCAACATACACGAAAAAGATTAATGGCATATCGTTGTCACGCAATGCTATTGTCTCAGAGGCAACATCTGTCGTGGAACAGGTAATCAAGCAGATCAGTTACACCAGGTTATTTTAATAAATAAAACATAGAAAATATAAACGATCTCCTATAAGGTTTAAGTTCTTAATGCTAGTACACATTTGTGAACAGACTCTGTCGCATATCAAGACTGTCTTCGCCTTCGTCGGGGAGAAATGGGCCATGAAATCATTTGCTCAGTGTATGGATAATCAATACAAACTAAGCAAGAAGGAAGCAATAATAAAGGGAATAGGGCTGGGCTTGTTCCAAGCAGTGACCTTTTGTTCATGGGCACTGATGGTTTGGATCGGAGCAGTTGCAGTAAGCAGAAAAACAGCAACAGGAGGTGGCACGATATCTGCCATTATGAGCATCCTCTTTGGCGCAATGTAATAAAACTACAACTTTTCTGTTTGGTTCAGTCACACTAAACTATTTTTATTCAAACATTAATTTGTCGATATGAAAACAGTCAAGTCACAACTCAAACAAAGCAAAGTATTAACTGAGGTTCTTTGTTAAAAGTAACTATTGAAATATTTTGCAAGGCACATAGGTAGTATCTATCTATATGTATTCTTTTAATTTGCATGTATTCCAGACCAACGTTCAAGAGGGAATTTTTTTTTTACCGGTTCCCACTGGTAAATCCGGTTACCGGATGGTAACCGCCAGTTTTTGGAATCCTGTTCCAGACTTAATGGTTTTCACTACATGGATTCAGATCAATTACCTACGCTGCACCAGACCTTCAGACCTTTAATCAAGCAAAAGCTGCAGGGAAAGAGGTCTTCAAGGTGATCAAAAGGAAGTCATCCATAAGTTATGAAAAACATGGAGCAGTACTAGAAAAGATTCATGGAGAGATCAAATTGAGTAGGGTGCATTTCGCTTATCCCTCCCGCCAGGATAAGCCAATTCTCCAAGGATTCTCATTGTACATACCCGCAGGCAAAGTTGTTGCTCTGGTAGGAAGCAGCGGCTGTGGGAAGAGCACTGTTATTTCACTACTTCAAAGGTTCTATGATCCAACCTCAGGTAGGCTTCTGCCATCTTCCTATTTCAACTACATGCATGAGCTAAGTCAGTATTATATTTTGCTAAATGTAAAATTCTACACCAGAATTAGGGTCAGATGTTGGTTGTCATGACTTACATTGTTCACAAAGCATATATAGTACTTGCAAGCTAAACTAGTTAAGAATGTTTCAGTCGGTAACGAGGACTAATGCTGCAGGTGACATATTCATTGATGGTCACAGTATCAAGAAACTCGATCTGAAATCCCTACGAAGAAATATAGCTTCCGTCTCTCAGGAGCCATCACTATTTTCTGGTACCATCAAGGACAACTTGAGGATTGGTAAAATGGATGCAAGTGACGAAGAGATAATTGAAGCAGCAACGACAGCTAACGTGCATTCATTCATATCCAAACTTCCCAGTGAATACTTAACAGAGGTACGTATGTGTTCACTAAAGCAATGCATAAAAGATGCGGAAATTTTTGTGTATGTGACCAGAAATTTATCCTATTTCTAGGAAAAATATATCTTTATTCATGGTTTTGATTAAGGCATTAAATGCAATAAGACCTTTCCAAGTTAGAATATTAACAAAAATGTGGGATTATTCTGATCATGACAACTGAAAATATTTTCAGACTCATGATTGACGGTTTGGCAATAATGTTAAGTACTTATGTCACACAGAAATTGACAGCTAAAAAGATAATAATGAGTATTTAAGTATGTGACCTTAGCATGAACATCACATGGTGAATTTCTGAATCTCAAACATGAAAATGCATCGAGCTTTCACTGACAATGAAATATACTTACAACTTGCAAAGAAAGTCAGAAATTAGAAGTACAGATTAGTAAGAAGTACAACAATCCCTTTTTTGTTCCTACAATGAAACAAGCATAATGAATGCCTATTGCAAGGGATCATGTGAGAGCACAAGGTAAATTATGGAATTGACAGGAAGCATGCTGTCCCTTGATGACCATTAGGGTTTCGACCCCTGTTTTGTCAAGTGTCACCAAAATTCCAATAAAGTGCAATGCGTAATGGATATATTAAGATTAGAAGTTTGAAAGCCCAAAATAGCCACAATTTATTCCTATTGAAGAATCGTGGATGATTCCATAATATTTCATTATATATACTAAGCTATTTTTTATTAAAAAAAACCTTGTGCCTTACACCATCTTAATTGGTTCAGGTAGGAGAAAGGGGCGTGCAGTTGTCAGGAGGCCAGAAGCAAAGAATAGCTATTGCAAGGGCAATGCTGAAGGATCCTCCAATCCTCCTCCTGGATGAAGCAACAAGTGCCCTTGATTCAGAATCAGAAAAGCTAGTCCAGGATGCACTTGAGAGAGCCATGCGCGGGAGAACTGTTATCTTGATAGCCCACAGGATGTCCACAGTTGTGAATGCTGACACCATTGTTGTCGTGGAGAATGGAAGAGTAGCAGAAACTGGGACACATCAAGAATTGATCGAGAAAAGCACATTCTACTCCAATGTATGCAGCATGCAAAATATTGAGAAGGAAGCTGGAAAGAGGGTAGCAAGGTAAAATTAAATGCAGCCAGAAGAAAGCTTTAATTCACCAATATTTTATGCTTATCTTTACTACTTAAAAGAAGTAGTTGGTGGTAGTTTATTCTCCCTTCCTCTCCCCTCATGCGCCAACATGTGGGTTTCCTGTGATAGATGAGCGTTTTTAGGAACTAATCTCTCAACATAATACAATTATTAGTTAGCTATTTCAAATATTGAAGTTAAACTCCATCACCTTCGCATCACATGCGTCACAAAACCATTTAGTAGACTTATACAAGGCTGATTCAAGACCAAGGGGCAGCCGGACCTTGTAATCAGCCATAGCACCAGAGGTACATGCTATTTAGGTGCTCTCCTCACCATCAAGTTGTTATGAATATTGTGTATATATTGATGAGGCCCAAAGGACAATATATATAGAGAGTACAAGAGGGTATATGGAAGGAATACAAGTCATATAAGGAAACAAATAAGAGTCCTATTCTATCTCTAATACCTTATCTGTAATACCCTTAACACAAGTCACCTAATTCACTAATTGCTACATGCGCTTAACTCATGGCTGCATACACATGCACTTTTAAATACTTGAAAACTATGTTTAATTCATGTGAGTGCATGCATGTACTAAGTGTATTCATACGGCTCAACTTTGGTACGCACATGTAAAGCCTTGATTTTGTATATCTCTTGTACAAAAGAATATATTTACACCTCTTTTGCTCAGATATATGGTGCTAGCAGTAGATTTTAGGCACGGCAGAGTCCAAGCATGACGTTGAAAGGTGCGATGCAAGTCGGGGGTGTGGTTGTTGAACTGAGAATGTGGTGCAAGCGGGGCTGGTCTTGGCTAGATCAACATTGAAGTAAAGGGCACGATGCTGGTGCAGGTCGAGTAATGGTAATATTGAGGTGTGCCATAATCTGAGCATGACGATGCTAGTTCAACATGTTGGGTTAGGCGGAGACTAGCCCTCATGGCAAGATGAATATGGCATTAGTGGGGAATAGTTAGGCTCCGATCCTGATACGAAGGTGGGGACATGGGCCACGGCGGCAGAGCTAAGAGTGTTGAATAACATAACAAAGGCATGAACTCGTGCTAGGGCAAAGCTCGGTCGAGTGCCATAGTGCAACCGGGTGGGTGGTATAGATAGAGCATGATGACAACGGCTTGATATGTTAGTTTAATACAAATTTTTTAGTCCATAGCAAAGCACAGGCGTTGAACTAGTCACTTAAAAAATAGTAGAAAAAAGTCCATATAACACCCTAAACTTTACTCGAAAGTCCATCAAAGACTCTGAATTATAAAACCAGACATTTGATCCCTCAAACTTTACAATAAAGCTCAAATAACACTCGACCTAGTTTCGGATGGTTGTATTACTCGCGTGGCGCAATAAGTGGATGGCTTTACTACGTAGGATAATACACTGGTCAATTTTAGGTGAATGACAAGTAGAGTCCACGTGGCCTTCTTTTCTAAATCGAAATAGAGAGAGGGAACTACAGGGGACAATGCCTATGGAAGCATAGCTAGGAGCTTGGTGGGGAGAGGCCCTTGTGAGCCCCACATGTCATTGACCTAACTTGGCCAGCATATCATTCTATGTGGCAAAATCACACACTTATCACGCCACGTGGACGATATCACTATGTGAAATCAGGTCAGTACGTTATTTGAATCGGATTACAAAATTCAGGAGTTAAATATCTGTTTTCATAGTTCAGAGTGCTAGACGAACTTTTAAGTAAAATTTAGGGTGTTATATGAACTTATTCTAAAATAGTACATGCATGTTGGGTACTTAAGGATCCCTTCCTGAAGCCTTTTCAAATTGAGTTTCACTGTTAAGGGGTACTCATAAAAGCTATGATATAGAAGTTTAGTGATAATATATATAAGCAGGATTACTTCATCAGAATTTACTAATTTCTTTATTTTGATTGATTAAACAGCTCTTCTGATGATGTAATAGAAGAACAAAGTGATGAGGCATACATCAAGCAGTCCTCTACGAAGCAGGGACCACAAAACAAACTAGAACAACTAAACTCAAAGCAACCAAAGCAAGAGGTCAGAAAGGAAACACATCCTTTCTTTAGACTTTGGTATGGACTGCATAAAGACGACATTGCAAAGATTTTATTAGGCTCCTCAGCAGCAGCCATCTCTGGAATATCAAAGCCCTTGTTCGGTTACTTCATCATGACAATTGGTGTGGCATATTACGATCCGGATGCAAAAAGAAAAGTCAGCAAGTATTCTTTGATTTTCTTTGCAGCTGGGATGGTCACACTGGCCAGTAACATCTTGCAGCACTATATTTATGGTGTTATCGGAGAAAAGGCAATGAAAAACCTAAGGGAGGCCCTCTTTTCATGTATGTCATTTGAAAACCTTATTCACTAGTCTTTTCAATATCTTGCAAGAGTCAACATTATATAGCCTTTCATTGTTCGCAATATGACGAGTTTTTATTTGAATACAATGCAGCTGTTCTCCGAAATGAGCTTGGTTGGTTTGAAAAACCAAAGAATGGTGTAGGATTTCTTACCTCACACATTGTCAGTGACACCTCAACAGTCAAGACCATCATATCTGATAGAATGGCAGTCATTGTGCAGTGCATCTCTTCAATTCTGATAGCAACAATAGTAAGCATGTACGTCAATTGGAGGATGGGTTTAGTATCATGGGCAGTCATGCCATGCCATTTCATCGGTGGCCTTATCCAAGCCAAGTCAGCCAAAGGATTCTACGGTGACTCTGCTATAGCTCACCAGGAACTTGTCTCCCTTGCTTCAGAGGCGGCTAGCAACATCCGAACCGTGGCATCCTTTGTTTATGAAGACGAAATAGTTAATAAAGCAGAATTGTCACTGCAAGAACCCATGAGAATTACCAAGATTGAGAGCATGAAATATGGCGTGGTCCAAGGGATCTCACTCTGCCTGTGGAATATTGCACATGCAGTGGCACTTTGGTACACCACAGTTCTGGTTCAAAGAAAGCAAGCTTCTTTTGAGAACAGCATAAGATCATACCAGATATTCTCACTCACAATACCTTCCATCACAGAGTTATGGACCCTGATTCCCATGGTCATGTCAGCCATTGCAATACTGAATCCTGCATTTGACATGCTTGACAGAGAGACACAAATTATGCCAGATAAACCAAAAAGGCCAAGTAAACGCTGGCTTGTGGGGAGAACTGAGTTTCAGGCTGTTAGCTTCAACTATCCATCAAGACCAGAGGTCACCATTCTGGATGGGTTCAATCTAGTCATTGAACCTGGCCAAAAAGTAGCATTGGTTGGCCCAAGCGGTGCAGGAAAATCCTCTGTACTGGCTCTAATATTGAGATTTTATGATCCTCACAGGGGTAGAGTGCTAGTTGACAACAAGAACATAAGAGACTACAATCTCAGATGGCTCAGGCAGCAGATTGGGCTAGTTCAACAAGAACCAATCTTGTTCAATTCATCCATCAGAGATAACATTAGCTACGGAAGTGAAGGCGCTTCAGAAACTGAAATCATCCAGGTTGCAATGGATGCAAACATTCATGAGTTCATTAGTGGCCTGCCAAAAGGGTATGACACAGTTGTTGGAGAGAAAGGAAGCCAGCTTTCAGGAGGGCAGAAACAGCGGATAGCTATCGCAAGAACTCTACTAAAGAGGCCAGTCATTCTGCTTCTTGATGAGGCAACTAGCGCACTTGATGGTGAGTCTGAGAGGGTGGTGATGAGTTCTTTAGGCGCCAAGGAGTGGAAGAACAGAGATGAGCGATCAAGCAAGATTACAAGTATCACAGTGGCACATAGATTGTCCACCGTCATGAATGCAGACATGATTGTTGTGATGGAGAAAGGAAAGGTTGTCGAACTTGGTAATCACCAAACTTTGATCTCTGCAGATGATGGCGTTTACTCAAGGCTGTTCCACTTGCAAAGCAACATGAAAGATTGATCCCGCTGTCTGATGAAGTCCCATTGTGACCAAGTGATTAGTTGAAATTAGATTTAGGTGCTTTTTGTCGGGAGTTGTGGTATTGCTTAAATGCATTTTCTGTCAGTTGACAGATTGTAATAACATAGCTATCTCTTCATATACTGAAGATGCATAGTCCTTGAGTTACAAAAATGAGTCGTGTTATCCTCCCACTAAAAATTTGGTACCTATGGATAATCTCATACTAAAATAATTTACCAATTACTTGGAGAATTTCCACTACCATATGTAAGTACACTCAACTTATTATTCCTAGACAATACAAGACTAACCAACAGAGGCATGCTAGATCGATCACCAGATTTGGAATGTGCTAGTTCCCCTGTGTGCTGGCCATCAAGTATTGAACTAAGCTCTCTTAAGAAACTATCTGAAGACCCTTGCATAATCTATTTTCATAAATAAATATTTTAAGTAGAAATATATGCCATGGAGAACAGGACTGTATTAAAATCACACATGGTAACTTTGCAGACATATCACCTTAGAGCGTGGATTAAGATTCGAACAGAAACTACCTTGCTTATTACTATTTACTAGACACCTTGATATTGTAGACCTAATCTTTAAATTATTCTGCAACAGAAACTTCGAAGATGTTTAGCGGAGCATCATGTGTTTGTACAAGGAAGCTAGAAAGTTTAATTTATCGGAATTTGGAAGGAAATAGGAATATGTAAAGTAAGATCCAATTCCGATAGAATAGCTTTCACCAAAAACCAAAAGTTGCATTGCTAATTTGGATTAGACTGCCGCTGGCCTGACTTTGTAGCTATATGGTTTACTTCTTGCGAGTTCGAATACGCAGGTTGACATGCTGCATCATGTCAGCAACACAGTTTTGATTGAGAACGGTGTTAGATTGATCTCTCTCCCGATTAGCCCAATGGCTAATCTGGGCCTTGATCCGCGCCCTGATCGGGGGCGCCCAGCCCATATATTGGCTGGTGGGCCCTCGTCGCGCTGCGCAATAAATAGAGGGGTGGGGGCCGGCGGCTCGAGTAACGAGGTTCGCCTGAGCCGCAAACCCCACCCGACAAACCCTAGACCGATCTAGAGAGGGACGCGCAGTCAGCGGCGGGAAGCTCCATCGCCGTCCCCGTCACCGGATCTCCGCCGCCGCCACCGCCCTCCTCTTCCCCGACCGTCGCTGCCCGTGCGCAGACTTCACCGACGAACCAGCGATGGCCAGCTCCTCCTCCAATGCATCCAATGCATCGGACGGTCGGTACCCCTAACCCTAATCCTCTCTCCTTCTCCCCTTCTCTCTCGAATCCGAACAAGAACACCCTCAGATCTAAACCTAGAAGATCCTAATGGGACTAACAATGGTATCAGAGCCTAGTCTAGGCGTAGATCTAGATGGGGAAAGAGACCGCCGTCGGTTGACCGGCGTGCGGAAAAAGAAAGAAAGAAAGAGAGGGGAAGGACTCGATCCACCCAAACCCTAACCCTAACCCTAGAAAAGAAACGGCTGGGACTTACCTGGCCGTCGTCGCCGGGCCATCGTCGCTGGCGTTCGAGAAGACCGGCCGAGCCATGGGCTCGCCGGCGCTCAAAAGATCCAACGTGCGGGCTAGGGCGCACGCTGAGGGGCACCGACACGGAGCCGCTCGACGGCGGCGCGCTCCCTCTCAGGGGAGCGCGCACACCGGCGAGAGGGCCCGCGTTGGCGCCGGTCTCCTCCTTCTCCGGCGGGTGGACGAGGTCGCCGCCGCCGCTTCGTTTCGCTCGGGTGCGATGCTGAGAGTGGGGGAGAGGAGGAGAAATGAGCTAGGGTTACGGGGGCGTCCGCCGCGAGCGGTTTTGTTCCGCCGAGTTCGCCGCCGAGCCGTCGGATGGCGTTGGACGGCTGAGATCGCGTCGAGACAGCCGGGCTGGCTTTCGGCCCAGGCGCGCAGCGACTTTCTCGGCCCAGGCCCAGGTTGTGGCCTGCGGCGCGGGGGAGCGCGACTGCGCGAGGCGGCGCTGGCTGAGCGGGCCGCCTGGGCCGCGGCCGCGCGGGATGGGCCAAAATGGCCGTTTGAACAGTAAAACCCAAAAATGTTTTTTTGTTTATTTTCAGAAGCTTTTTTGAGTGCATTTGAATGAAATTTGAATCAAATCTCTGTAAATTTTTGCACCAACGTGTTATTTTTCCAGAGATTAGATGAGTACAGTAATAATGCTTCTAAATATGAATTATTTTAGAATAATTTCATGTTTCCGCTGCAAAAGTTAAATGTTGATTCTCTTTCAATTAAATTCAAACCAACGAGAGAATTTAATTTTTTTTAGAATTGTTGTGAATTATGATATTGTTATTTTCTGACCAACGTTGATAATAACAGTATTATAATTTTAATTGATGATTTTATGCATTATTTCGATTTCTGCCCAACGGTGATGTAGATTTAACGTATAGATAAAATTGTATGTCGTATTTTGACCAACGTTGGAAATAAGGCATATAATTTTGCTGTTAACAGTATTATAATTTTTTAATTGATGTTTTTATGCATTATTTCTATTTCTGCCTAACGGTGATGTAGATTTAATGTGTAAACAACTGTATGTTTTAATTTTAACCAACGTTGAAACCAAGGCATGCAGTTGTTGTTATTATGTTTAAATGTTCTCACTGTATATGAATTGTGTTTTCAGGAGGATACTCTCTGATGGGCTACATCAGGGATATCCCGGTTCTCAAAGGAGACAACTACGGTGAATGGAAGAAAAAGATTGACCTGGCCTTCATCTTGGCTGAGGTGGACTGGGTAGTCACCACACCGTGTCCCACAGAACCTGTGGCACCGGTGAGGGATGAAAATGAGGCTGATGTTGCTTGGCAGACCAGACAGAGGGACTATGCTCCCATAAAAATGTCATATGATCTTGATCATAAAAAGTGGATCACTGCCAACAAGAAATGTTTGGCTGTGATAAAGAACACGATTGAGCCTGCAATTGTGGGCTCAATCGCAGAGTGTGACACTGTCACAGAGTACCTTAAGAAAATAAAGAGTCAGTTTACTGGCTCTTCAAAGACTTATGCTACACAGCTGATTAAGCGGCTTGTGACAGAAAGGTACTCTGGTGGTGGCAGTGGCATAAGAGAGCACATACTAAGGATGAGCAACTTGGCATCCAAGCTTAAACCAATGGATTTGGCTCTCAAGGATGAGTTCCTTATTCATTTGATTTTTGCTTCCTTACCGAAAGAGTTTGACACCTTTGTTGTCAACTACAACATACAGCTCGAGAAATGGGACTTAGAAAAGTGCATAGCTATGTGTGTGCAAGAGGAGGAAAGAATTAAATCCTCACATGGTGGTTCTATAAACTATGTGAAGGACTACAAGAAAAAGAACTTTAATCATTCCTCCTCAAAGACAGGAAAGCCTTAGCAACAAAATTTCACAGTGGAGAAAGATCAGTGCCTTCATTGCAAGAAAAAGGGACATTACAAGAAAGATTGCCCCGATTTCTTGAAAATGATTATGTCAAAGAAAGGTGAGAACATCATTACGTTCATAAATGAGTCCCTGTATGTACAATATTCAAAATCTACTTGGTGGATTGATTCAGGTGCAACTGTTCATGTTGCCAATAATTTGCAGGGATTCCGTTCGACGAGGAATACGCAAAGAAAAGAAAGATGCATTAAAGTTGCAAATGGAGTCCAAGCTGAAGTTGAAGCCGTTGGCGATCTTTCATTAGAGCTAGCTGATGGCTTCACTCTTTTACTTAGAGATGTTCTTTATGTTCCCTCTTTACAGAGGAATTTGATTAGTGTTTCATGTTTGGACAATGATGGTTATGATTGTCATTTTGGAAATGGCAAGTGTGAAATAATGTTTAATAAAGAAAGTGTTGGTCTTACCATCTTACAAAATGAGCTTTATTTGTTATCATTATGTGATGATGTGAATGTCGTATGCGATAATGGGAACGTCGCGTGCGAGAAAGTGATTGAATCCTCGTCTACGAATGCAAACAGGAAACGAAAGAGAACTCTAGATGCGTCGTCGAAATTATGGCACTGTCGTTTAGGCCATATTTCGAGTGGGAGAATAGAAAGACTAGTTAAGAATGATATTCTTCCTCCATTAGAGTTCTCAGACTTAGAACAATGCAGAGAATGCATTAAAGGAAAATATGTACAGAAAATTAAGAAAGACGCCAAAAGAAGCACAGGAGTTCTACAAATTATTCACACAGACATTTGTGGTCCTTTTCCTGTGAAAAGTGTGGATGGATATGACTCGTTCATAACATTCACGGATGATTACTCCCGTTATGGATATATTTATCCAATCAAAGAAAGAAATGAAGCCTTGGATAAATTCAAGATATTTAAGGCTGAAGTTGAAAACCAACACGATTTAAAGATTAATATAGTCCGATCTGATCGTGCGGGGAGTACTACGGTCGACATACCCCATATGGACAAGTTCCTGGACCTTTTGTAAGGTTTTTACAGGAAAATGGCATAGTGGCCCAGTATTCTACACCGGGCGAACCTCAGCAAAATGGAGTAGCTGAAAAACGCAACCGTACCCTCATGGATATGGTGCGAAGCATGATGAGCTATTCCACACTACCATTGAGTTTATGGATGGAGGCGTTGAAAACCGCCATTCATATTCTCAACAGAGTGCCTAGTAAGTCGGTGCCCAAAACACCGTACGAGTTGTGGACAGGAAGAGTTCCCTCACTAAACCACTTACGTGTGTAGGGGAGTCCTGCTGAGGCTAAAGTATTTAACTCAAACCTTGGGAAGCTTGATCCCAAAACAGTAAGTTGTCATTTCATTGGCTACCCTGAAAAGTCAAAAGGTTTTCGTTTCTACTGTCCAGACAGATATACAAAGTTTGTAGAAAATGAGACATGCTGTCTTCTTAGAGGATGAAATGATGAGGGGAAGTATGGTAGCTCGAGAGATTGACCTTGAAGAGAAGCGGGCGTATGTGCCCACTCCGATGATTCAAGAGCCATTCTTCACACTACCTGCTGTCGCTGCACCGACGGTGCAAGACACTGTGGTGCCAGCACCTGTTATTGTTCCTCCTGTGGCAACAATGAATGAGAATGAAGAACCTGTTCTTCAGGATCCTATAGAACATATTGCCACAGATGAGGGGGAGCAACAGCAGCCTCAAACAGAAGATGTACCAAATGAGGAGGCCCCGAGGAGGTCTCAAAGAGTAAGAAGATCAGCTATTTCTGATGATTATCAGATTTATCATACAGAGGAATTTCAAATGGAGGATGATCCCACCTCATTTGAAGAAGCCATGAGAAGCGAAAATTCTTCAAAATGGCTTGAGGCCATGGAAGAGGAAATGAGGTCCATGAAGGCTAATAAAGTTTGGGACTTGGAAATTATTCCTAAAGGAGCCAAAACAGTAGGCTGTAAATGGGTCTACAAGACAAAGCTTGACTCCCAAGGGAATGTAGAAAGATACAAAGTGAGATTTGTGGCAAAAGGCTTTACGCAAAGAGAAGGGATTGATTACAATGAGACCTTTTCTCCAGTCTCATGTAAAGATTCCTTCAGAATCATAATGGCATTAGTAGCACATTATGATTTAGAGTTACATCAGATGGATGTAAAGACGGCATTTCTTAATGGGGATTTGGAGGAAAATGTTTACATGGCACAACCGAAAGGTTTTGTCGTGGAAGAAAATGAAAGAATGGGATGCTGCCTAAAGAAATCGATTTATGGGTTAAAGCAAGCTTCAAGACAGTGGTACTTGAAGTTTGACAGTACAATAAGAAAATTTGGGTTTAAAGAAAATGTAGATGACAACTGTGTTTATGCAAAGTTTAAAGATGGTAAGTTTATCTTCCTAATCCTGTATGTAGATGATATCCTACTAGCTAGTAGTGATGTCAGTCTGCTACTAGAGACAAAGAAGTTTTTGTCCTCAAACTTTGATATGAAAGATCTTGGTGAAGCTTCGTTCGTTCTAGGGATCGAAATTCACCGGGATAGAAACAAAGGGACATTGGGACTGTCACAAAAGACATACATAGAGAAAGTCTTAAAGAAATTTGGTATGCATAAATGTAGTCCTTCACCTGCACCTATAGTCAAGGGCGACAGATATGGGGATTTTCAATGTCCCAGGAACCAGTACGAGCTCGAACAAATGAAATCGGTTCCATATGCTTCAGCTGTCGGAAGCTTGCAGTATGCTCAAGTGTGTACGCGCCCTGACTTAGCGTTTGTTACCGGGTTACTTGGCAGATTCTAGAGCAATCTTAGAATAGAACATTGGAAATTGGTAAAGAAAGTCTTGTGTTATTTGCAAGGAACAAAAGGCCTCATGATGACATACAGAAGATCAGATTCACTCCATATAGTGGGGTATACAGATTCTGATTATGCGGGAGATGATAGAAAGTCGACATCCGGATATGTGTTCACTCTCGCTGGAGGAGCTATATCGTGGAAAAGCTCAAAGCAAACCGTCACTACATCGTCCACAATGTATGCCGAGTTTGTAGCATGTTATGAGGCTACGGGGCAGGTGAACTGGCTAAAGAAGTTCATATCTGGTTTAAAAGTGGTTGACGACATCAATAGACCACTTAAGTTGTACTGCGATAATGAACCCGCAGTAACGTATGCCCACAACAATAAATCAAATGGTGCTGCCAAACACATTGACATAAAGTACTATGTTGTGAAAGATAAAGTCCGGGATCATATCATAAGTCTTGATCATATAAGTACCACTAAGATGTTAGCGGATCCGCTTACAAAAGGCTTACCACCCAACGTGTTCAGAGAGCATGTAGCCGTCATGGGTTTAAGGGAAAGCCTATGATTCCTGGACTATAAAGGGCCCAAAATTAAAGAATCTGTTTCAGAACAGAGATGTGTATTGTAGCTGTTAAATCTATCGGCGATTGACCGTGACGATGAAGCATGCTCTATGCACTAATTTGTGATGAAATGGGAAAAGAAGAAAAGGTATGATATGAGAGGAGATCAAGGGGGAGAATGTTAGATTGATCTCTCTCCCGATTAGCCCAACGGCTAATCGGGGCCTTGATCCGTGCCCTGATCGGGGGCGCCCAGCCCATGTA
Organism: Dendrocalamus latiflorus; assembly: GCA_017311315.1. Taxonomy (NCBI): domain Eukaryota; kingdom Viridiplantae; phylum Streptophyta; class Magnoliopsida; order Poales; family Poaceae; genus Dendrocalamus; species Dendrocalamus latiflorus. The sequence goes on from CM029626.1 coordinate 3,665,953, forward strand.
TTGGCTGGTGGCCCCCCGTCGCGCTGCGCAATAAATAGAGGGGTGGGGGCCGGCGGCTCGAGTAACGAGGTTCGCCTGAGCCGCAAACCCCACCCGACAAACCCTAGACCGATCTAGAGAGGGACGCGCAGTCAGCGGCGGGAAGCTCCATCGCCGTCCCCGTCACCGGATCTCCGCCGCCGCCACCGCCCTCCTCTTCCCCGACCGTCGCTGCCCGTGCGCAGACTTCACCGACGAACCAGCGATGGCCAGCTCCTTCTCCAATGCATCGGACGGTCGGTACCCCTAACCCTAATCCTCTCTCCTTCTCCCCTTCTCTCTCGAATCCGAACAAGAACACCCTCAGATCTAAACCTAGAAGATCCTAATGGGACTAACAAACGGCAGCCGCTAAGACCGATCCAATAAACTAATGTTATCGGATCCCATGCTGAAGTGGTTCAACATACATATGAACCTTGAGAGCACCAATGGAGTGTCCTTCCATTTCTGTAGCTATATGGTTGTCTGTTACTATATATGTATAGCTGTCTTCCTGCTACTCTTCTGCAAAGTATCGAAAGGCTCACAAAAACAATGCCACTCACCACTCATCAACGAGAAGGACTGCCCTGTCGAACCGTCTAAACCCGACAGTGTGGACGACGAGAAAGGCACCTTGCCGCCAGCATCACCGGCGCCAGAAATACCCGACAGCACATTCCTGTTCAATTCCTGTGGATGAGCCATTCCTGTTCTTTGGCCTGTTTTGCTATGCCGATGCACTAGATTGGCTGTTCATGGTGTTGGGGACCATGTGGTCCTTCATTCATGGCATGGTGCCTTCAGTGTCGTATTACATACTTGGGAAAGCTGTCGACGTGTTCAGGGACAACATAGGCAATCGGGAGGCCATAGTCCATGAATTTTCTAAGGTCACCTTCTATCCACAATAATTTCAAGCTATCTTATAAAATACCATTTGGTTTTGTTGAATGGTTTTCTTTGATTTTATTGAAGGAAAAGACTGTCGGTTATGTCATTGACAGTGTCTATTTTTGTTGTTCTTGTTTGTAGTTAATTCCATATGTGTGGTCCTCGGCAATTGTTACTTCCTGCTGGAATAGTTGGTGAGTGCAATCTTCTAACTTCGCTATTTTTGACAATGTAAACAAAGGAATGCAAGTTATTAGCTGCTTATGCCCTAAAACAGAGCATAGTGGAGGTCTGAAGGAATCTATGTAAGTCCGAAAGTCGTAGTGAACTAAACTATTTGACAAGCATGAGTGTATGTGAAGAACAACAGAGTTACTTCAAGTCTTCAACATGATAGAATAATAAAAGTGAATATCTATATATAGGATAATGGTTGAAAGCAAGGACGGAGAAGAAATTCTGAAGCTTAGGCTTTCTAGTTTTTTTCTTAGTCCTTAAGCTCTCTTTCTTGCGGTTGTGTACTCCTCAGTGTTGAGGCTTTGAGCCTAAGAGCTCGTGTAACTTTTGGCTGTATATATCCCAAGTGGATATAGAGGTCGGATTTTATATCTTTTATCTAAAAAAATATAGGATAATGGTTGTTTTGGGAATATGTGAACAACAGGAACTAATACCCGACAGCACAGTTACAGTGAAAACATCTGTATAGGAATACAAATTAACATAACATCCAATTTTTGGTCAAATTAGGTACGGCCTGAACTAGCTTAAATTAACTTCTGCCTGACATTATTTGCAAGTTTACATGTAAGTCAGAGTTTGAGCAAGTAAACGCTGGTACCAAGTGACTTTGGGGTGAGCTTAGGGCCTGTTCTTTTCGGCTTCTAAAAGTTGATTTTCGGTTTTTCTATAATAACTAGTTTTAAACGGAGTATCTTTTCAAGATAGAGTCTACTAGTTAATTGTAGTACATACTGTACTGACTTCATTTATATCGGCAAAAACCACACGTGAGTTTCTGCTACTCTGTAATCTCTCGCACAAATAGCCCAAAAATCACAATCCACAGCCAAAAGCTATAAACTTCAGCTAAAAAGAACAGAGAACTTATCAACATTTGAATTTTTTTCCCACACAAATGCATGTTTTGCATGAAATTGTATTGCTGCTACTGTGGCTTCTCTATTCGTAAGCTATTAAATTGCATGAGCAGGAAAACCTAACTACATACATGCTATGGGCCTAGGTTCTTAATGAATTGAACGAAGGAATTGTTACAAATGTGAACAATATTTTAATTCCAAATTTTACGAGGAGACAAAAAACAATAAACTAGTGATGCAAAACTTACTACTAACAGCAAGCTACTCATCATACTTCAGAATATACTCAAGAAAAATATAGTAACAAAGTCGTACGTGCGCGCGAACGACTTACTTGTTAGCCTAATGAAGAACAGGAAACCGCGCAGGCTTGACGCAGTGCAGAATGTAGATGATGCACTGCAGTGAGCGGTTGCGTAGTTGTGCTGCCCAGAAACCTTATTGCCGCCCGTGCAGGTACTCTCTGCGGCAACGGTTCGGAGATAGCAGTTCTCCCTCCTTCCAGGTGCACGCCGGGAAGAAAGGTCGATGAGGTTCAGACAGCACAGTACTCGAGCATGAAATCGCAGAGAAGAAGAAAATGGAGGCAGTGAGATTTTTTTTCACACTCTGGACGTCTCCAGGCATATATATAGACAGATTGACAACTGGCATGATTAAAACAACTATTTACCCACTGGTCCGAACAGGCCATTTATCCAAATCCCCCAATCCAAACAGGCCCTTAACAGTTGAGGTGATTGGTCGTCATGTGCCTTTGTAAGATTTGGTTTAGAGTGGGCCGTAGAGTGAGCTCCTATTGCGCCACGATTTGCCCTTTCTCTTATGTTTGAGCTCCCTATTTAGAGCATGGAGTTGCAAAGAAGCTGTATGCATGTAGCTTTCTCGCAAGAATAATACAATGCTAGAGTGATCACTGTTCCACCTAGTTGTAAATTGTCTAGCATAAGACAATTCTTTCTTGAATAAAAAAAAACAAATTCTAATGAGCGCTCATATCCTGAGAAATACTGTACGGCGAGGATAACAACTGCATATGAGCCTGCGCTCAGCTGAATCTTTCCCATACAATAAACTGTCTTAAGCAATTGAAACATCCATGAAACCAGTTTGCAAGGGCCATAATTGTGCTTGAGCCACATATGCCCTTTGCGATGGTATTTTTCAAATCGTAAACCTTTGCGACGGCACTGAACAAATTTTCTCTTATTATTATTATTATTACCATGCGGTAACTTGTAGATGATGCATGGCAGCAATATATCCGATCACACACCAGGAGGATTACGGTTTGGTCGGCAAATAACGAATTTTATGCTGCCGAAATAGACATTTTTGGTCCATGTGAAAATCGATTTACTTCGAATTGGAAACATTTTTTACACGAAAAATTGAAACAATTTTGAGCCTGACGATATTTTTTTCCCCTTTCGTGTTTCTAATAAAACAATCTATCTAATTGCGTTTTAATTTAGGAAGGAGTTCGGCCCATTGCTATCTGGCCCAGCCCAGATGTGACGGTTCCCATATTCCTTGCGTGCACGCGGCCCGGACATCTCCTCGGCCCGCTTCTTTCGTCCCTCTCCTCGGCGACTCTCGCCCTCGCCGGCGATTCGAACGGCCGCACTCACGCTCCTTCCAGTCGCTGCCTCCGTCTTCTCAAACGTTGCTGTGCGCGCCATGTCAGTCTCCAGTCCGGGTGCCGAACGCACTACACACACATGATCGTGCGCCGTTCTGTTCTGGGTGACGCGCGCTCCCTCACCACGGCGGCCGTCGTGGCAGCCGTGCGCCTCGGGGACCTCGCCGGTGCTGCGGAGGCCTTCGCGTCCACGCCCCGCAAGACCACGGCCACCTACAACTGCTTCCTCGCTGGCTACGCCAAGGCGCCCGGCCGCCTCGCGGACGCGCGCCACCTGTTCGACCGAATCCCGCACCCGGACGCCGTCTCCTACAACACGCTCCTCTCCTGCCACTTCGCCAACGGCGACGTTCATGGCGCCCGGGAGCTCTTCTCCGCGATGCCGATCAGGGACGTCGCGTCCTGGAACACCATGGTGTCGGGGCTGTCCAAGAACGGGGCCGTGGAGGAGGCCAAGGCCGTGTTCCTGGCGATGCCGGCGAGGAACACTGTTTCTTGGAATGCCATGGTTTCCGGGTTTGCCTGTGCTGGTGACATGAGTGCGGCGGAGGAGTGGTTTAGGAATGCGCCGGAGAAGGAGGACGTGGTTCTCTGGACCACCATGGTGTCAGGGTATATGGATGCTGGCAATGTGGAGAAGGCCATGGAGTTCTTTGAGGCAATGCCAGTGAAGAACTTGGTTTCATGGAATGCGGTGGTTGCTGGGTATGTGAAGAATTCACGTGCGGAGGATGTTTTGAGAGTGTTCAAGACAATGATCAGGGAAGCCAATGTGTGGCCAAATGCTTCAACATTAAGTAGCGTGCTCCTTGGATGCAGCAACTTGTCCGCTCTAGGATTTGGGAGGCAGATACATCAGTGGTGTGTGAAATTGCCATTGAGTAGGAGTGTGACTGTGGGCACGTCGCTTGTGAGCATGTACTGCAAGTGTGGGGACTTGGAGGGCGCGTGCAAGCTGTTCAGTGAGATGCGTATGAGGGATGTGGTTGCATGGAATGCGATGATTTCTGGCTATGCTCAGCATGGGGATGGACGGGAAGCTATCAAGCTGTTTGAAAAGATGAAGGGTGAAGGAGTTGAGCCTGACTGGATTACTTTTGTGGCAGTATTGACAGCTTGTATCCACACTGGATTGTGTGATTTTGGAATACAATGTTTTGAGACAATGCAGGAAGTCTATGGAATTGAGCCCAGGGTTAATCATTACTCTTGCATGGTGGATCTTCTCTGCCGTGCCGGTTTGCTTGAAAGAGCTGTGAACTTGATTCACTCGATGCCCTTTGAGCCACATCCTTCTGCCTATGGCACCCTATTGGCTGCTTGTAGAGTTTATAAGAAGTTAGAATTTGCCGAGTTTGCCGCTGAAAAGCTGATCGAACAGGACCCACAGAGTGCAGGCGCCTATGTACAATTGGCAAATATTTATGCTGTAGCAAATCGGTGGGCCGATGTCTCTAGAATAAGGAGGTGGATGAAGGATAATGCAGTTGTGAAAGCACCTGGGTATAGCTGGGTTGAGATAAAGGGTGCAATCCATGAGTTCAGATCGAATGACAGATTGCATCCTCAGCTTCATTTGATTCATAGAAAATTGGATCAGTTAGAGCTGCGGATGAAGGCAATGGGTTACATTCCAGATCTTGATTTTGCACTTCATGATGTAGAAGAGAGTCTGAAGGTGCAAATGCTAATGAGGCACAGCGAGAAGCTTGCTATTGCTTTTGGCCTGATTAGTACTGCCCCTGGGATGACCTTGAGGATTTTCAAGAATCTCAGGGTTTGTGGAGATTGTCACAATGCAGCCAAGCTCATCTCCAAGATCGAGGATCGAGAAATCATCCTTAGGGATACTACACGTTTCCATCATTTTAGAGGCGGGCATTGCTCATGTGGGGATTACTGGTGAAGAATGTTGATAACAACCTTAGATGTATACTGGCAAATTGCCGTAGGGGATGTAACACTGTTTGATCCCTTTATCAAGAAAAAGAAATGTGTAGCAGTTCAGTTTACCATAATGGCTTCTAGGTGTTGTTGCTTTGGACAAAATTTTGTGCCCTCCATACTGTGAGATTCAACAGAACCTATTGTGGCACTTTACAAAGACATTTCTGATTGTTGGTGCAGGAACCAAGCTGACGGAAGGATATATTGCTGAAGTGCATTTGATTTATAATTTACATCTCGGTACCAAGGAGTTAGTCTTGGAGATGTGTATGATCCAAGTCCCAGCACTATCCATACCGCTGCAATCGTGGATTCCCAATTTCTAGTATGGTTAATGGCAGGGTCAATCTTGAGTTGCGATGGATGTTCTTGCCTGCTGATGACTGAATTTTGTTCAGCTGTCCGCTGTGTTTTTGCTTGGACAAGTTGATGAAATAGGACTGACAAATGATGAACTGCAAGATGCAAAGAAGGAACAAAAATATGGTGTTCGATGTATTATTATTGTCTAGATTTGGATATTATTGCTTCAACCAGGCGCTCCTTCTTCTGCCACCGGATCCTAGCGAGGCTCGAGTGGACGGCCCTGATCGCTTCGCAGCCAACCCGAAGCGAAGCTCTCGCGAACCCCCCCCCCCCCCCCCCACTCAGCTCAGCCCTTGCCCTTCCACCGCCACGTACCACTGCCTCCGGTTGCCGCACTCCCGGCCACCTCTGGCGCCGCCGCCCGTCCTACTTGCCTCGCCACCCTCTCTCACGCGATCAGCTCCCTCTTCGTGCGTGCACAAGGCACAGTGGCAGCGTGGGTCCACGGCGGCGGTGCAGACCCCTCATGGAGGCGCACGGGCTCGGTGGTGGTGTGGATCCACAGCTGAGCCAACCTCGCCGCCGGCCTCCATTACAGCTAGCCTGCTCGTTTGCGGTTGTTGGTTCGATCTGGAGCATAAGCTCGACATGGCTAGCCTTCCTTGGGGCGAATTTTGAACAAACACATCTCTTAATTGTACTCTGATGGCTTTAATTAAATCTGTACATTTAGGGCGAGCATGATTTGGTTTGAGGAATTGAGGTGTCGTGCTGGCCAATCAAAATTCTACTACCTTTGATGTACTGTTTGCATGAGCACGAGGCCAAATAGTTTTTGTAGAGGTTAGGATTGCTAAAATGATAAGTGGAACTAGGGGCGTTTCAGGTTCACGTCTAGTATGATTCTTGGTTTAATGTATGAACAATTTATGACCCATGGTGTCAATTGCTCTAGATGGTGCTTTTGGTTCTTTCATATATTGTATTTTTCTGTTCTTTCATATGACGTTCAAATAAGAATTTATTTGGTTTATTCAAAGTGCATTACAATGTTTAATTACTCACTGGGCATCCATTTCCTAATTTGAAAACCCAAACTCATCTGCAACTTCTCTTTAGTTCACATGGTCATTTGATTTGTTGTAGAAGAGAGCAGGAGCAATACTTTTTCAGAAAGGGAATTCTTTTATTTTGTAGTGTGCAATTGCTCAGCCTTTGATATTATGATCTCCCACCATGTTAGTGATAAATAATTCAGGAAATCTCATGTTGTGCCACGTTTGGTTGAAGACTGGTTCAAAATTTTCGAAAAACCTTCATGCTGAAGTGTTATCATAATGCACTGCTATCAAGATAGAACTTTTCATTCATCAGTTTCCTATGTCTGAGATAAGGTTATGAGATAGATGTAGGTGTGGAATTGTAGACAACAGAGTTTTGCTGTAGCAGTGTGTTGGATTTCAGTAGCTTAAGAAAATGTTTTGGAGTCATCATGCTTCATGTTAAATTGTTAATTCACGTGCTAATCTCGGGATAGCCTGAATCCTAAGTATGAGATCATGCACTGAATGTTTACTAATATTTATTGCCTTGCCAGATCGGTGTAGGACTTTCATGGGCTTAGAGCCATCGGCCACTTACAGGGCTCTCATAGGTTTGTTACTTGGATGAATTCCCTCCATGCTACGATTTGGTAGGTGGCATTGTGAAATCTGTGATCAATCTGGGGAAAGGCTGTAATGTCGGGAATTTATATCAGTGATTATGCTTGAAATTATCATTCTTTGGAGGCACATTGTGAGTTGTCACATCTACCACTTGGCTATTTGCATCTTGAGTTCCTTCATTAGCTGTTGGTCACGATTTTGGTCATTTCTTGTAGTTAATGAGGAGATGGTGAGAGAGGTGGCGCAATTTTTTTGGGGCTGATATTGCCTTCATGCTTTCCTACTATCCTTCATTATGACGTGTATGCCATGTGCTCGATGAAATGTTCAAAAAATACTAAATTTGATATGGTAAAATGCATTGAAATAATCTTGTAGGAGAATAGTATCTCTTACCTTACTGAATACCTATGTATTTTTGCTACCTACTTAATTTTTACATTTATTTTTAGATATGATAGTCACAAGATATGAACAATTATAGTACATTAATTTCTGCTAATGTTAGAAGGCAAGCTATCTGAAATGTGCCCCACTGGTTTCAGTTTTCGTTCACTATAGCAAGGAAAGCAATGTATTAAATATTTGAAGATATTATTCAGAGCATTCCACGAAGTTGCCAACGTGCAGTACCTCAAACCATCTACTCTTAAATCTGAAGATATAAAGAGCAAGCTTTACCCCTGACTGATTGCTACTATGATTTACTTTCAGAAACTTCCAAAAGCATACTTACCTTTATGTTCACAATAATTTGGGAGAATATATGGTGTATCTCTATTTTGAGTGTCCTGCAAATGGCTACCGAGTACCGAATTGCCCTATGAAGTCTCCCTAGGCAGAATCATATTCGCTAATTCTTCTCCCTAGCCATAATCATATTCACTAATTCTTGATAGCATTTCGTTCCCTCTTCATCTGCTTTAGCATCTATGATTGCTGCTTTCATCTTATATATAGACTTTTTTCGATGAAACTACATGCAGGGTTCCCCCGGTATCCCTGTTTTATTTTGCTATTCATTAGCAGATTATGTCAATGCCTAGACGAAAACTTCCCTGTCAAAAAAATGTCTAGATGAAAACTGGAAATCGGTAAGATGCAGCAATTCATCCTTTTGATTTCAAATTCTCTGTGCATTTATGTCGGCATAGTTTGTCCATTACCTGGACTAGGAACTAATCTTTTGTCATGTATGAAAAATGTCTTGGAATTGTCCGTCGTGTCTTGAAAATTTTCTTGGAATTGTTCATCAGAAGAAGAATGATGCGATGGATCTTTTTTTGTTTGCAGGCTGGCCTTGGTTATCTTTTTGAGAGCATGCTAAGAGCGCAGCTCTTTCCTACTCTAGCTCATGCTCTTATTAATTACTGTTTTTAGAGATAGCTTCAGATGAGTATTCTGCGAGCCCATACCAATTCAGCAGCACTCCCTATTCCAGTTAATGCCTGTATACATGCCTCCCATTCTGTGGTGTTTGTGAATGCTGGTATTTCTTCTTGGAGATGATCTTTGGTGTGTGCACTTTTATCCTACACGCTTTAATTTTATGGTTCATCTAGAGAATCTTTTTTGGTTTAAGATTGAGGAGATCGGAGAATAGGTACCCTACTAATTAACTATTATCCATGATCCATATTTTGTTGTATAAACTGTAAATTTGTCCTACACTCACTTGATGCTTGCGTGTCTCGTACTCTCGTCTCTTCAAGAAAGTCTGGAGCTTTCTCAATCTTGATTTAGTTATCCGATCTCGATGGTTTCAAAGTTCCATCTTGTTATATTAAAACACACACACACACACGCACACACAGATGACACCATGGAATTGACTTTCCATCTTGCTAGTACTACATGACATCACTGACTTGTCACGTAGTGTACGTGGTCCAAGAAGGTCCTAGGTACGATTACCAAAGAGATGAACTTTATTTGCTACAATACACCAGTCGTTAATCTGAATTCAACGAGCGGTTGAATAATCCAGATCACCTGGCTCATGCCATACTTCTTACCAACAGAAATGGATGAAACGTATCTTCGATTCAGACGCCTTCTTGAGGCGTCACCCTACCGGCGGCGGTCGTCTTTTTATCTTCTTCTTGCCCTGATCTCTCGCCGTCGTCGTCGCTGTCATCCGGCCTCTCCCACTCCTTGTAGACGTCGAGGGAGTAGAGCGCGCAAACCATGACGACGCAGGACGCGAACATGGGGATGGGCCCGAACAGCCAGAGGAACACCGGGCAGGAGAAGTAGAAGGCGCGGACGCCGAGCGACCAGAAGTAGCTGCCGCGATTGAGCGTGGTGGTGACGTAGTCGACGGCGAGGCCCGGCCGGCGGAGTCGGTGCGCGTGGAGCGGCACGTTGACGAGGATGCTGGTGTGGCTGTAGTATCGGATGGACTGCACGTTGAGGAGGAAGGCGACGAGGAAGCAGACGAGGATGGCGAAGAACTTCACAGACAGCGCCGCCTCGCCGGCGGCGCCCACGACGAGCTGACCGCCGCTTCCGCCGGAGAAGAGGCCGTGCGCGGCGCCGCTGGCCATGAGCGCGGCGACGAGGGAGCTGAGGGTGATGGCGACGGAGGCCAGCACGGTGGACGCCATGATGCTGTTGCGCATCGTCTGCACCGCCAGCACCGCGTGGTTGCCGGACGCCTCCTGCATGCATGAAGCCGGCCGGTGCAACCATGAATCCGTCATATACCCATGCATGCATGCATCCATATGTGCTTACAGCTATTTAGTAATGGTGATACCTCCATGATGTAGCGGACCCATATGCGGCGGTTGATGGCGTTGATGCCGATGACGGTGGTCGCCGGCCGGCGCCGGATGCGGAGGAGGAGCCAGAGGTGGTACCCCACCATCACCGCCAGCCCCAGGGGCACCAGCACACAGTCTAGCTGCTTGGATTTCCTCTGCATATCTGAGCGAGTAGATGAATTACTGGCTTCGTCGCTTCGTTCGTGCCCGGTGTCGCTGTCCTGCAGATACGTGGGAGTATATATGCTTGTCTACTACGGCTGCTAGGAGAGGCGTACGTGAGGTGGCCACGGAGTGAATAACGGAACTGAAAACAAGTCACACACGTAAGGTAAAAATGTTACACAAGTCACACACGTAAGGTAAAAAGCTAATGTTACTTAGGGCAGTCCCAGTGCTCCACGTAGGATAGTGTCTATGGCATTAATTAGATTGCCATGTAGGAGTTTTAGATGATGTGGCGCTATATTAAATAAGAGATAGAAGAAAAAGAGGAAGAAACTGGGTCTCATGCAAGACCTAGTTTCTATAAGAAAACCAATGCAATAGACACTGCCAAATTTTGCATTGGAGAGATGGTGGTATCTTCATGATAGATGGAGAAAAATTATGATTGGTGGAGAGGAGAGAGAGAATTTGATGCTTAATTAATTGCTTGGGTTATAAATAGACATGGTGCATTGGAGACAATAGTGTCTAAAGTAGTGTCCATATGACATGGCATAGATAGAAACTACTTAAGTGGTTTCTGCACTGGGACTGCCCTTACGAGTAGAGCTTCCATTCTTTTTATTTTAATAAGAGTAGCATTAATCTGCAAACATATAAAAGGGTGAATAATATTTATCTATCACTCATCATACTTTAAAAATTATTCAATTCAATATTAAGAAAAGCATAGAAATACCTTCCCATTACATAATTATAGTATTTATTACACCTTCCACAGTATCTTTTTTTCAAGGGAAACGCTAAAGCAATGATACATCATTTTCTCTCTTTATCCCCTCTAAAATCTACATTGATATGAAGGGATTATGTCTAATTCTACCTATCCAAACAATATGTCACCATAGCTATATTAGGTTAGGCTTCGAGATGGAAGCGGGGTATGATAAGGGCATGCATCAACCGTGAGCCCGCGAATGAGTGGTCGCCAACGATGTGGAACGAGTACGGAAGTGTGTGGGAGGAGGGTGGAACAATGGCATCTCAAGGCACCAACTGAGATGGGACAGTGAGATACAAGGGGATTTTGTGGGGATGTGATCAAGTTGTGGGGGTAACTTGTAGGCATGGATTCAATAGTTACCGATTGTCCACCTATAGTTGATAAGAAACTATCGCTCGTGCATGAGTTTGAATATGGGTCTCTTCTTTTTAGTTTTTAAAAGCTGCTTTTGGTTTTTTTTACAGTTACTGGCTTTTAAAAGAAATGTCTTTTTAAGGCGAGGTCTACAAGTGGATTGTAGTACATACTGTAGTGACTTCATTTATATTGGCAAAAACCGCACATGAGTTTCTGTTACTCCGTACTTTTCCTCACGAACAGTCTAAAAGCCATAAGGCACAGCCAAAGCTATAAAACCGAAGCAAAAAGAACACACCCTATATCTACCCCTGTAGTTGTAATTGCCCATGTCTACATGAAGTCCAACAAAGCCTAATTAGGCCCTGTTTGGAATGCGGGAATTTTTCCCGATTCCTGCGGGAATTGAACTATTTCCTGCAAAATTCCTGTGAAATTCCTCTGTTCCAAACAGGCCCTTAGTTCATCTATCTTAGGAATAGCTTAAAAAAGTCATGCCAATTAATTTACAACGATGTAGACTACCTTAAATTTGTTGATATAGACCACTTCAAATCTATCCACCGTGCGTGTGCTTATGATCACATAGTATTCGATAAAAAAAAGTGAGCACTATCTTGATAGGCATCTCATTAATTTTTCTCACTTTTTTTGAGACAAATGTCGATAAATGGTTGTAATATATACATTTAACCATTATGTCTATAGCACACTGCATTAATAATAACTATAGAAAATGATTTTAAGTACCTTCGATAAAACTGCAGCGATGTTAATTATTTTGACGTCACAAACCTGATTTTTTGTGTGTACTTCCTCGCAAAAAATTATTATTATGCATATTAACTTTTGAAGTTTCTAAAGTTTGACTACACATTAGAAAGCATCTATATATACCGGTGAGATCGATGGCAAGAAATTCATACATCCAAAATATTAAGCATTTGGTGTTGATTAGGGTGCGTTCGGATAGGCATGTGACTTATGGCTTTTCATTTCTTGTATAGTAACTAACTTTTAAACGGCGTATTTTTAAGATTGAGTCTGCTAGTTAATTGTAGTACACAGTGTACTAACTTTAGTTATATCGACTAAAATTACATACAACTATGGTGGTGATCGGTTCGGCTGAAAAGCTCATGGCTTATAGCTGAAAACACTGTAGCTGACAGAGGCTTATTTAGCATAATTAAATTTAAAAAATTTAAAAATAAAAAAATATGTTAGCCCATTACGTATAATACAAACAAATACGGGAAAAAAAGAACCGACAAAAAAGCTCAACAAAAAGCCAAAAGTTCAGAAAAACACGAAACTTATGAATAGTGAAAAATAAGTCAGAAGCCGAAGTCGAGTTGATCGGGGCCATATATATCTTTTTTGTATTTAAAAATCAAAAGCTACGGTCAAAAAACCACCTTTAATCTGAGTGCACGCGTGCTTACTCTATGCTGCATCCAGATACTAATTTGACTCTTGCATCATCCATCGTACTACTTGTGTACGTATCTGTTCCAACGCACAAGGACAAAAACAAATGCAACACCTTCTTCTCCTTGTTTTAAAATAAATAAATAAAAAGGCAGGGTTTGACACGTTGCTTAGATAAATAAATATTCAGGTTGTAGCTCAGTTGGTGAGGCGCATCCGCACCATGCTTGCTCAAGAGCGGTACCGGCTTTAGTGCTACTGCGTGACAGGACAATGACACGTAGGGCTTATTTGGGAGAGCTCTACCACTGAAAATGTGGATCTGGAGCAGCAGCTCCACCATGGAGCAGCTCCACCGTGGATCTGGGATCCCACCATGGAGTGTTTGGCTTGTACAACGGCTCCAGATCCACGAAATTGAGGTTTTGATGGGAATTGCCACTTTTGGGTGATGTGGTGTGTAACCAGTGGCATTGGTGGGTAATTATCACCCAACTCCACGGTGGAGCACCCCTTGAGGAGCTCCATGAAATCCATGGATCTAGCCCTCAGATCCAGGATTTTGGTGGATCCAGATTTCGCGGAGCTGGAGCGTTTGGGTAAAATTTCGTGGAGTGGAGCTGTTTTTCGTGGATCTGGAGCTGGTGGAGCTCTCCCAAACAGGCCCTACCTCTCGCTTGATCTCCGCCTGACTTCCCATCTTTCCCTTGTTGCTTGCCGTCCGCCCCCTCCTCCCGCTGCTGCTCCGGCTTACCACCGGTCGCCGGGGGGGTCCACCCCGTAGAGTAAGTAGTATTAGCTGCTCGATCGCCGCATCTCGTTCTTGGAGCTCGATCGTGGCATCTTCTAATCCCATAGCTTGCTGCTGGCATATTTGGTTGCCGATCTTAAAGCCTCCCACCGACGTCACAAGGCGCCAAGCTAGCCAGCCTCGTCCCCATACTCGTTGTCTTCCTCGGCGAGGTCGCGTAGAATACAGGCAGGAGCCAGGGACCTGGTTGTAATTTTCTTTACTTCCAAGGCTCCTTCTGTAATTTCTGGGGTGTACTCACTGTTGTACTTTAGGGGCTAGTTGCCTAAAAAAAAGGGTCGCGTGGTCCCGCTCGTTTGGGCTTCAGCTTCATAAATTTCGTTTTTTTTTGAACTTTGGCTTTTTTGAGTTTTTTTGCCGGTTCTTTTTTCCTGTATTTGTTTGCGTTGTCCGTAATGAGCTAGCATATTTTTTCTATTTTTAATTTTTTTTAAAATTAATTATGTCAAATAAGCTATATTCAGCTACAGTGAAATTTCAGCCGCTACAATACAATTTCAACCATAAACCATTATTTTTCAGACCAACCGAGTGGGGCCCGTAGCCATAACTAATTGCTCCCTTGTCTTAAAAAAAGTTAGGCCCTGTTTGGAATGCAGGAATTTTTCCCGATTCCTGCGGGAATTGAACTGTTTTCTGCAAAATTCCTGTGTTCCAAACAGGCCCTTAATATGCTTCCAGCATGTCATGCACTAAGTAGGCTGATCGCCGTATATAAAACTTACTTGAAAGTTGAAACGCATGAACTTCACTGGAATCCTGCGTAAATTTATTTTTGGAACACATGAATTTCGCTAGAATTCTATGTAAATTTTTATAAAACACACAGTTTGATTTATAAAGAAAAAAAATTCCCATTCTTCGCGGGCCTAGTGTGTCCGCACCTCACTGACATGTGGGCCCCGCAGACGCCAAGCTAATCCGCGTTTCCGTTTCTACTTGGCGGCTGCCTCCGGCGACGATGCCTCGCTTCGCCGTGGCCTCCTCCTCCTCCCGTCCTCCGTCGGTGGCGGCTGCTGCTGCTCTCGGGTTCGGCTCCAGGCATCCTCGCGTCCTCCAATCCTTAACCCTAGCCGCCGCTCCGCCCCGCCGCGGCTCTCCGCCATGGAGCCGCCGCCTGTGCATGTGCTCCTCCTCCTCCTCCTCGACAGCGGCGGCGGTGGAGGAGGCACGGCGCGGGCGGAAGCAGCTGGGAATGACGCCGCAGCTCTACGGCTACCTCCTCGCCAACGTCCGCGAGCACCCCGTGTGCCCCTCGCCCTCTCTCACTCTTCTGTTTCGTTTTGAGCCAATTTAGGGAAATTTTGCTAAATTCTGGCTTCCTCCTGGATGCTTTTTAGATCCTTCGGGAGCTCCGCCAAGAGACAGCGGCCATGAGAGGAAGCCAGATGCAGGTACATTAGCATACATAAACTTAAAAGAGTACTACTCTTTAGAATTTAGATGGAGAGTATTCGTTTTGTTGCATTGTGTCCATAAGGTGTATTTTTGGGATAACTCTATCGTCCGTTCAAGTGTCAAGGCTCGAAACATCCGATGCGCTAATTATACTGCAGCTCCAGTGCGGCATTTGCGATTTGCAGTTTATCAACATTGCTAGGTTTTCTCAATGCGCCATGGAACGGGCTGGCACTTGTTAGCATGTTGCATGCTTTCATGGACATTCTGGGTATATAGGGATTGCATGCGTAGAATGCTGTCTTTTGATGATACGCATTGTATTGCTTCTACAGCTAGGTCTTTTTGAGAGTTTTTACTATCATTGGAAGGTAACCTCACCACCAAGTCACATATTTATCAATAATATGTGATCTGGTGGCAAGGTACCGGTACCTTTTGGTAACTTTCCAAGGATGGTAAAAACTCTCTTTTTTTGGAGACATTATGTCCAAATCATTGTGCGAGGATGAGTCTACCATTCTTTTAGTGCCATTTTCTCGCTCTTCCCTAGAACAGTCTTAATTTTTTTTCCTAGGGACATACCAAAAAGAGATCCATTTGTACATATTTATAATTTGTTTTCTGAAAATATAATGATAGTCTTTGGATACGTTACCAAAATTCTGTATAATGGTAGTCACTTTCAGCTGGTTTCTTTGTCTTGGTAGGTTTCTCCCGCACAGGCTCAGCTGCTAGCGATGCTTGCGCAAATTCTTGGGGCACAGCGATACATTGAAGTTGGCGTCTATACTGTATGTGAACCTAGTGTTTTGTAATTTAGATTTTCTTACCATCCACTCTCAGTCAGTAAACACTGAACAGTACTAAGTTATTGTTTCTACTTGGAACCAAAGCATGCTACATTGATGTTATATTAGTTGTTGATGTGTTGTCCTAGCTCACGAAATATAGAATCCACACATATGTGCGAGAAAAATAAGTATACATGAGTGGGTTAACAGATCATCTGTGACATCTATGGTATCTGTTGTTTGCCCTGGAAGTGATACCATAATAGGCACTCCATATTTTCAAAGCATACAAATGGTACTTTCAGAATTCTGAAGCCTGAACCTTGCACATATTTCCTTCCTTCAAACATTATTTTCCGTCAGGGACAATAATGTCATGCATGATGTATTGTTTGTGTCAACTTGTCAAGTGCTGCAATGATTAGTGATCATTCTAGACTTTGTGAAGGAGCTAATTTTGTATGAAAGCAACTAGCATTGCAAATTCACTGACCATATCTTAGCACTCCTTTAATCTTTTTACAGGGATATTCATCATTAGCTGTCGCGCTAGCTCTTCCTGAATCAGGTCGTTTGGTTGCTTGTGAAAGGGACGAAAGATGTCTTGAAGTTGCCAAGAAATACTATCAGCGTGCTGGTGTTGCACACAAGGTGATTATTTTCGGCCCTTTTTGCTTGATGAGATCGGTTGATCATAACCAATGATTCTGAACTACGTAATTTTCTATATTTGTACTTTACTTCTCTATCCTTGGCTATAAATTTACAATTAATTGTGTGTGATGTTTCAGTAGGTTGAAGAACTTTTTTGGTGCAAAGATTAATTCTCCCAACAATATAAATCATGGGAAAAACAATTTTTCAGAAGCAGGGCAAAATCTTCTTTTTAGTTTCACCAATTTCCCCTTTATGTCTTTGTTATTTTACACCAGTGTTCTTAAATGGTTCCACTTTGTACTGACATATGTAGCACACTACAGTTCATGAAATTAGGAATGCAACCACTTAATACATTGCAGGGAATCTAATGTGTGTAGGATTGATCAATATATATTTCCTCTTTAATGATTTCTAAGCACTTAAAACTGAAACGTTGACCTTTTTATGGAATCGCCTAGAATGTATAGAATATTAGTTTTCAAGGACCAGTTTGTATTCTTGCATATTATATTTTCTATGCTGATCTGTCATTCTGTCTTAAAATTGCTTAGGTTGATGTCAAGCACGCTTTAGCTGCAGATTCCCTAAGGTCATTGCTCGATTGTGGTGAAGCTTCCAGGTATAGTAATTTTGGTGTGGTATAATCCCCGTCATCATATTAGTTGACATCATACATGTTCTAACTAATCCTTTCCTTTTTCTGTTTTTTTCCCTAGTTATGACTTTGCATTCGTTGATGCAGACAAGAGAATGTATGAGGAATATTTTGAACTTCTACTTAAGCTAGTAAGATTCACCATGCAGCTTATCTTCTGGGTTATTTATAACTCATTCTAGTCTATAACACATGTGGATGTGGTCTTCCACTCTCTGTTCCATAGTGTTTTCTCATGATAATGTAGAAGATCCCCCATTCTTGCCACGAGTTTTATGATTTTATCTATAATTTCCGCACATGATGATCATAGCATTTGTGTTTTTTTATATGTTGAGCAATACATCTTGTATTGTAGGTAAGAGTTGGTGGTTTAATTGTAATGGACAATGTCCTTTGGTACGGAAGGGTTGCTGATCCGCTAGTAAGTTCTTCTTTCTTTTTGTGCTTTGACATGATAAAGATGTTACAGGGTAGACATTAGATAATACTTCTCTGGCATTTTTTCTTAGGTGAATGATCCAAAGACAATCAGTATAAGGAACTTCAATAAGAAACTTTTGGAGGATAAACGTGTCAATATCAGCATGGTCTCTTCCTCTCGCCACCTCTCATATGCTTGGTCATTGCACAGTTATTAGTCATTACTTGCAAATGTTGATTGTGAAGCCTTAAAAAATCTTTATATTTCTGCATAATTATTCTGTTGTCTGGAGTATGCAAAGAGCACCAACAGTGATGTGTGGTAGCGGTACTGCAATGCCAGCACAGTACATATCCCAAGTTCAAAACTTTTATTTACCTAATATTGTGGCACATTCAAGCCATGGTCATGTATACCTGTTCGGATGGGGAATTTGGATTCGAATCCTTAGGATTTAGTTCAAATCTGCAAGAATTTGAACCAAATCCGAAAAATTCACAAAGAAATCCCCTTCATCCAAACACCCCCTAAATGTGTAGAGTCCTCTTCACTATCTTTATACATGTTCAACTGCTTCAAAACCTTTATACCCCCGTGTATCCAAACCTTCTTTTGATATACCATTGACCATCCGTTTGGTCTCTGTACAACTTCTGTGAGGAGAAAACAGTATGCGTAGCATTGCTCCGATTACAAGTGTACTCTTGCAACCAGTATGCAAATGAGAACCGTAATATTTGTATCACTTAGATTTTCATTTGATACACTTTTACCATGATTCAGTGCCTCATATCCCATGCCCTTCTCATGTGTTATATGTTCATACCATCTGTATGTGCTTGAGTACTGGATCTTGATTAACAATGGTATTATATTTTCGAGAGATTTGCAGGTGCCAATTGGGGATGGGATGACAATTTGTCGGAAGCTAGTAGATACTTGACTTCACAACATACTTTGTAGATGTCCTAACTCCTTAACCTCCCCTTGCTGAGGTCAAGATCTCAAAGATCATACTGCTTTGAGGCAATCAGGTAAAAGGATGACAGCTGAGATGCAAGTGGACTGCACTCAAGAGGACCTATCACCATGGGGGCGTGGAGGAAACAGAAGTTTTCTCAGATGTCTATTGCTAGATTGAGGAAGAAAAACTATATTTCCCAAATGGACTTCAACTTGCCTTCCAGAAAGGTGGAGCTAAGGATGTCACTCAGCAGCTACGAACACAAGTACAAAGCAGATGCGTCGCTCTAGTGTTTAGGTGATGGACGTGCCACTGTTTCATTATGTACCTTTCCTTCCTTTCCTCTGGGGAACAAGTCAATGAACTGCATCTGGTACTTACAAGCAGATGGCATGTATTTTGCCCAAGATGTAACAGTGTACTGGCACAATGGATTTCCACTTTTTTTTTTCACTGCAGCAACTTCTTCCAAAAGTTCGTTCAGGGTGTCTTAGATGGATGGATGGGTTGCCCACATATGATATACAGAATTTGATTGTTTTCAGGAAAGTGATGGGCAACAAAAGTCAGCCAGTCACCAATGTTCAGATGAGTTCTACCAAATGTTGGGTCAAAAGTGGTTTACTTATTTTCGCTCTGCTGTTTTAGTGTGGCCTTTTGATTTAGATATGATATCTGATTGTATCGGATAAGAATTCGATTGGAGGTCATATAAAGAGAGGTATCCCAAAACACATCCATCGAAACGCTAGCCGCCACCTCTTATAACCCCTGTCATGCACGCTGGTGCTAGCATGCTGGTGCACGGTGTTCAATCTCTAGACCTGTGGATCTCTGTAAAGGCGCTGATCAAGACGATCGCGAGGAGACGATTGGCTAGAGAATGATCGACTACTTTCACTATATCGACGCGCTCTTCGTTGAATCAGCTGCTTCAACTCTACTTCCGCTGTATTACTGTCTAGTGGTAACGATCTATGATCTCTAACTCACATAGTTTTCTAGTTTACATGGTAGAAAAATTTTAACCTACGCTAGTGCAGTATATCTGTATCTCAACAGGTATAATGAGCCCACTGAAGTGTAATGATCTCTTTGCCAAATCGAACTAGTATATTAACACTGGCAAGTCAAACATCATGACAATTGGATTTGTAAAGCTTACAAAATTTGAATTCATGTGTAAGCTTCAGATATTGCTGAGTAACCGTAAGAGTAAGCCTCGGATAACCTAAGAATGAATTCACCGGAATGAACTGCACTCATCATATCTCCTTCCCTGATTGGAACCCTTAAGATAGGAATTTCATGTTGTCATTTTTTAATTTCTTGTCAAACAAGCCAAGAAGTACCGCTGGACGCAACCGAACAAACAGGCTAGATGCTTGAATCATGATGAAGCTATATGCTACACTAGAAGTATTGAATTCAGTTATGTATCATCTATCTTTGTTTGTGTCAACTACTCAACTCTACTTACACGCAAACCGATCGATGTGAACAATGTCTATCCACAATCAGAATAGTGCAGTCTATCACTGTGAGTTGTCATTGTTGTCTGTTTGTGAGAATGCATTCCTGCTGTTGGAGGTTAATTGCATGTGGTTCATGTCCAAAGTTCAGTACAAACACAAATCTTGTAAATTAGCAACAATCATGCCAGCAAATTAAGACTTTATCGCATGCTATTCACAAGTCAACGAAGCATCAAGGTATGTACTACTGCTACTACGAGCTTGTAGACATGAACATGCTACCTGAAATGATAAGCCAATGAGAAGATAAGTAGGCAAATCAACAGCATTTCATTTCTAGTATCAAGTTTTTGGCCTTTGCCGAAAGAGCTTTCAAGTAGTTCTATACTCAAAGAACTTAGAATCACCAACGGAGTCCATAGGCGGAAATCTCCTTGTTATAAGATGTATGATTGGCATCCCCATGTTGGATTTCTATTCCCACAAAGCCTAACTAACAAATCCTCTGACTTTGACGAATTTAACTGAAAATCACAGCTGCAATGATCAGCAACGCGGATGGGAGAAGCCTGGCACTCCATCGAGCTGTAGCCTGCGCAGACGACTTGTTGCTTTGGCTGTGAATCTGTGGCCTGAAAGGTTTTCAAAACTATTCTGTTAGTTGCAGTTTCATAACAGAATGCATCGCCACACCAAAAGGGAAGAAATGTTCAGCTGAATCATACTTTTGCCTGTCTTTCAGTCGACCACAGTACAGAATATTATCCGGAGCGACCATTTCAGTGATGTTGTAACCCAGTGGATCAGCAACTTTCACATAGACCTCCTGCCCATTGTACCAGTTATCCAGATTTTCAGCACGGAGATTCCAGATACCGACGTTGTCAAGCGAGACCAGAACCGCAGTCCACCCTCCAGGGAAGACCTGTTGACATTGGAAAAGATCAGAATTTCACATTGTGCAGAATGTCCAAGGATGCAACTTTGAAGAATAGGACTGACACATGATCAGATGATATTTCAGCAGGTGTGTGTACCTGAGTAGTACTGCGAGAGATGGCATCCCACTTGTTGTACGCACCCCTGTTGTCTGGTCTCCACTCGCCATAATCCATCCTGAAATTCACAACATG
This sequence comes from Dendrocalamus latiflorus, assembly GCA_017311315.1. NCBI lineage: Eukaryota > Viridiplantae > Streptophyta > Magnoliopsida > Poales > Poaceae > Dendrocalamus > Dendrocalamus latiflorus. The sequence continues at coordinate 3,687,352 of CM029626.1, forward strand.
ATAGTGCTCATTTACATGAATAAGTTGATTTCAAGACTGGATATGACTAAAGGTTTTGATTATTCATCACATACCCAACGACAAAGAATGAATAACCATCCAGATGGTAGGTCTGAACATCAGTGTCATTGTTCTGAAAGACGATCTCGAGGAAGCCCTTGTACGAAGCGTTCAGCGCAGATGATGCCATCATTGGTGGCGCATTGCTTGGCATTGTGGGGAAGTCAGCTTTGTAGACTCCAGTCAAGTTTTGGAGATCAGCAAGCCGCAGTGGAGTCTCAGGAGGGGAGTATGAGATCCTGTTTATCGTCCTTCGACGCTTTCCATTGATGCGCATGGGCGACTCATTCTTCAGAACGAATGTCTGAGTGATGTTGATAGAACCATAGCGGAATGATCCCTGTGGGTTTGGACGGGCAGCACCAGAACTTACATTCATTCTGAAGGAACAATGGCAATGGTTTAATAGAGAACATCAAATACAACCATACAAGTTAAAAATCTTTATAAATAAACGATATTGGTGAGCAAAATACAACAAAAAAAAAGGTATCACAGAGGCTAAATGCGGCTCAGAGTTAATGATAACGCAAGTGCCAAAGATATTTGCAAGTTAAGAACAATAGAGCACTCTTGTTCATGTCATTGGTACTGACCTGATAGACCTTGCCTGGTTCATGGAATAGTACTTGTCATAGAAATCGTTTGGAGCATCAGGGAGGGGACCAGAAGCACTGCCTTTGGAGTTTGAGTACTGCAGGACGGCTACACCAGTGACCTCATGCCAGCGAGGCTTGCTCACGAACCTTGGGCTTGCCACAATGTAGTGGTCAGTGCTCGCATTTTGGTCCATGGTCACCAAGAAAGAGTATGATTGTCCCACATGGATGTCGAGGTTGGTGTAATTCTGCTGATTAGTGTAGGTTCCTTCAGCTTCTACTAGACGCATGTTGTGATTCTGGATTCTGAAGTTGAGGCTGGTTGAGATGCCAACATTGTGAACACGGAAGCGATATGTTTTTCCTGTTTCAAGAACTCGGATTTAGGAGCGTTATACTTCGCATAACGGACAGTTTGTGAGCATTTGCAGTAGTGCTAATAACTGATCAACAAGATATATCTGTAACAATCTTGACATTTATCGGTGTTTTAATAGTGATCTTACGTATAATTTGTTTAGATTTGAGAAAAACTCAAGAAAACTCACACTATGAACATGTAGAGTAAGGACACATAAATTTTTATACAGATTCGGACCTTCTCCTATAAGAATAGTAACCCTATGTCCTGTGCAGTTATTGCTCAGAGAAATTGATTATAACTGAGAGTAATGCGAAATGTCTAATACTATCTCCTGATCCAATATGTTCCAGTCTCTTTCCCTCTAGCGTTAACCTTTATATAGTTGACGAAGCGACGTCCGTTGTCCCGCGTCAAAAGACGTCTTAATACTTCGGGAGATAACCATCTGGCGGAAGTTATTGTTAAAGAGACATAGTGACCCCTTCGTCTTGTGGTGGTTATTGTCAGAGAGAGATTGTGTGCGGTAAACGCACGTTCTAATCACCTTATCAGATAGACCCACGATATAACACGTCGTTATAGACAAGCCAGTTGGAGACAAACTGGTCGTAGGAAGACTTATGACTACGAGGTGGTCGAAAGATAAATTACGATTACATAGTCGTAGAATGATTTACGACCAAGAAGTAGTCGTAGTAGGACTTATGACTTACATGGTCATAAACTTACGACCAAAGAATAGTCGTAGAAAAACTTACAATTATCCTGTGAAACTTCTCCCTTAGCGATAAGGGGTATATCCGAAGAATATGATGACATAATAATTAGAAGATTATTATACCCGCGTCAACACTGATACCTAAATTCCGCTAGATATTTTCTAATCATGTTCTCTTTTTTCACCCATGGCATTTCTAATTCACATTAAGAAATGGAAAAATCCGATCTTTGCAGCTACCAAATTGATAAAATGCTGCTATTCAATGAGACATAATTAATAATACCATGCACGATATTAGATACACTAATTCATTTCCTGGTCATGAACTATTATTCTTTACATTTCCAAATTCCAACTCAAATGGTTCGCAATTATATTCATTATACTTGGAAATTTTGAATCTCTGTAATCAACAACATGATACATAACTAGCTTAAATCAGGATTATACAATAATGTGCCAAAAAAAAGAGAGAATTGGGCACATATACAGCTGCAAATTTGAAAAAAAAAGTGCGATGAAAGACATAGTTTACCTGGCTCAACTCCGACAATTTCATATTGAAGGCCTTCTGCAATCAGCGTGGTGTCATATCTGTAAGGGCCCTTTCCATTGATCAGAACTCCATCCGGTACCCCAAGATCCTTGCCATCATCTAGCATATTCCTCAATTCCTACATGGGACAGAAAACACTCCTCACATTTCAAGAAGAAAAGACAAAATCTTTCAGCAAATATGAAAGCATCATAGCTTAATCCATAGATCAGACAATCTCTGCGCTGATGCTTCTTACTGTATCACAATTCTTATTATGCTGTCAGGTACTCAGGTTAAGGTAAGAACGTATTGAGAAGTCATTCTCTGATGAACACCATTCTTGCGCCACAGCGCCAGAAATCAAGAAAGGTCCCTGATACTGTCACTAAACTGCAATCACAAATGCAAGATCTGAGAGCTTACAACGTGGCTCTTGGTGTACCAATCTCCAATGAACAAGGTGATGTCGCCGTCAGGCTGGTCGAAGGGGACCGGCACGATGGCGCGGTTGTTGACGGTGACCGGGCCGTACCCGCCTGCAGCTCGCTGGAGGCCGAGCGAAGGGAAGTAGAAGAAGCTGCCGATCTGGTCCTTGAGCTGGAACTGGTAGGTCCAGTTCCAGCCGGGAGGGATCGGGCAGTTGGTGCCGGCGACGCCGTCCTGCCATGAGTTCATCCTCATCTGGATGCCATCCCTGCCAAGCACAGGAGAGGAGAGCCCCCCATTTCAGCTGCCACAAGAGAAAATTGGCGCCAATGGCAACTTGCGCAAGGCCTAGATGCACTTTGGAAAGTTGGAATGTGCAAAATAAGTACCTTCAAGTACTTAGCATTTTACCATGTCGTTATATATGACTAAACATTTCCATTGCTTGTTGATTGCAAACTAGAACACAGATTGGGTGCAAGATGTTCTATGGTGTATCGGGTACAGTTCTAATTCAAGAACACACCTATTACAATTATTAAAAGAAAAGTGAAATAGATTTTTTAAAAAAGTTTCTAGTATTAAGTTGTACACATAATGAATTCATGATACACAGAACATGAATAGATGAACATGAGCTGAGCAAATCTATATACTAATATAAAAAGGGAATTTGTCCGTTCACCACCCCTCCCCTCCTCGTCCGCTCCTCTGGAAAAACGAGTGTCGATGTGCGGGCCCGATCGTCAAGCTCCCTCCTTCATCGCTCCCTGTTACATGAACTATTCAATCCCATATGTCTCCCACCTTCTTCTCGCTTTTACGCTCCACCAAACAAAGCCAGACTAAGTAACCCCCCCTTCCCATCTGGGATATCCCAGCGTTCTCCTTATGCTGGATGATGTTGGCAGTGGGCTCTCACTCAACCCCGATCCGGCTGCCCTCCCGCCCAGTCCTCTCCCATTCCCTCACAATCCGCATCATCCCAACCCTGGTGGAAGTTGCCGGCAGCGGCGATAGCCGTAGAGATCGAGGGGAGGAGATGGATCGATGGTGGGTATTCGGATCTGGTGTGGCGGCGCATGAGCCCAATCTATAGTGGCTCCACTGAATCTCAATGGGACTCGGCGTGACCTCACAAGTAGGTAACCAGTGGCAAGGAAGAAGCGAGGACTAGGTGTGCTCTGGAAGTAGGGATTGACTACAGCGGTGCTCACCACTGAGGATCTCCTCAGCCACCTCACCTTGATGGTGGCAGCGACCACTTGCCTGCATTGGAGACGTATTCATTCCATCGACCTCTTTGGCAATACAACAGGTGGAGGAAGCAACCTGTTAAGGTCGGGGTTCCCTTCCTTCTCCCGGTTATTGATTTGGTTGGAATCCATTGGTTCAACCAACATATGTGATTGTTTCTTTCACCTTAGACTTCAGTTTTCAAACCTTTCATTCATCAATAGATTTGTTCCCATTGATGTCTTTGAGGATAAGTCCTAACCTGAAAATCATCCACCAGGATTCCTCCCTTATTATTGCCCATTGTCCCCAAGCTGACTAGCTCACCATCACACACATGCAAGCACAAGAACAACGCATCTCTTCTGCAACCCCAACCCCCACAAAAGTTTTTGAATTGTGATTGTCCCTTCCCCAGAAGCATTGTGATGATTCTACTTGCTCTTCGCCCAATATTGGTTGAGAGATGATTAGGATGAGTTTTATTTCTTATAAGTGTTATGTGCAGACAAGATGATAAATTGGGTTATTAATTTTCTGTTTTTGTGTTTCACATGACATGCTTCGTGAAGTGCCCCAAACAAATTCCAATTAACTAGAATCTGGTGTGCCCCTTTGTTTGATTGTGGAGTATACACCTAATTAGCTTGTGTGTTTGCTGCCTAAATCTTGAACGAAATTCTCTCCAAGAAAATTATTCTATAAATATTTGTGCATGTTGACTACTCGATGAATTGTCTCAAAGAGTTAGTTCTATCATCAATTAACAAGAAGAAATTCACGTCAATTGTCTTTTTTCTCTAAATTGGTGTTGTGTTGGAGGTATGATATTAAATTTCTATTCAAGTAGCAAACTAGCTAGGCTTAAACATAGTCTCTACACAAAGTGTTCTATTTATCTAGCTAATACCATAAAATATATTGCTCCTATTACGTTGTGGCATCTAACGACAAGATAGCTTTCTATAGTATTTTGAATGTGTCATATTTTCTTAACTAACACAAATCCTTAGACTTAAAGCTGCATATCGTAATTTAAATTCTTGCAGTGCATCTAGGTCATAAAAAAAGTTGTTGTTCTACATGGATAATGTTCTTATTTTGTAAGTACACCTATTCATTCTTTGTTTTGTGATTTATATTGTATCAGAAGGAAGTGGAAAGGAGTGGTGGATCACATCCGACATGGCATAACATGTCTACCAGTAAGGAGTAACATCCAAAAATAAAGAAATGCCTAGCATCAGTTTCTCTACTAAGTAATCTATATCCTTCCTGATTTGATAAATTCCTTGAAAAGTACAATTTGTTAATTTATTCTGATTTTCCTTTGTTTTATTTGCTCACCACGAAGGTTAGTGTAGCTCAATGATTTTCTATGAAACTAACACCCATGTTATAGACTTAGATAAGCATTATTCTCATTGCATGGAACGTTATGAAAGTAACTCTTGGCAGATAGCTACCGGCTATGGCTTTTGCAAGGAGCAAGATTGGAATAGTTGCTGCGTTGGGAAAGGATATGAACTTCAATTCATCTGGCACATTACCAATAATATTGTATGGAGATGTTCTTATGTCCGAGGTGTCTTATGTATTTTGTTTGTATTAATATTGGACAAGAAACAACATCAACTACTAAGTGTGGACATTTATTGTTGGAATAGTCCCACATTGGTTATGGAAGGGCAAGTGACCTAACTTAAAAATGGGGGAGTCTCTCACCTCATTGGCTAGCTTTTGGGGTGAGAAGGCACTTACGATCCAACAATTGGTATCAGAGCCCGGGTCTAACATCTCTGGCCCAATGGACACTAGTGTGTGAATGCCTGATGGACTGTGACCCTGAGGGACCGTTGGTGTGTACGATGAAGGGACCCTGAGGGACCGTCGGTGTATGGTGAAAGGGCGGTGAAGAGCTGAGGGACACCAATGTGTGAAGGGGGAGATTGTTGGAATAGTCCCACATTGGTTGTGGAAGGGCAAGAGATCTAACTTAAAAGTGGGGGAGTCCCTCACCTCATTGGCTAGCTTTTGGGGTGAGAAGGCCCTTACGATCCAACATTTATATTTTCAATTAAATTTCTGTACTAGCCTGTATATATATATATATATATATATATATATATATATATATATATATATATATATATATATATATATATATATATATATATATATATATATATATATATATATATATATATATATATATAAAAGACGCTGAAATGTGGCACCATAGTGTCTGGGCACCAAGCCTCTCTGCCTTTGGATTACTTTTAGATGCGTGCAAGTGGAATAGAAGTTATTGATTTAGCATGCTGAATCAATCATGAATGGAAAGTCTTAATCATGGAGTCTGGGCACCATAGTGTCCCTATTATTTATACTATATATATGTGTGTGTGTAAGAGAATCTTTATGTTTATTGTATAGTTTGGGATCACATTTGATGGTATGTATCACCATCTTTTGGAATTCTGTTGCAATGCACGGATACTTTACTAGTCAATGGAAAAGCGCAGTGATGTTACAACATGGTCAATTAAACCCATAAATGTCTCCAATATGTAAGGACATGTACAATGGTATAGACAATTGTTGTCTATAATACCATCTATGTCATCTATAGACAACAGTAAAAACGGATCTTGCAATGAGTTGCCTTTTTACACGTCTCTATAGATAATTCCTCTATGTACAATATATCTAGTTTCTTATACTATAGTCGAATACTGTATGAGAGATAGTCTAATTCTCTATGTTCTCTCTCTTCCACTTTATTCCGTGTCTTACGTGATAACACTTAAAAGACTGCTGATACCACATCGTTATACATGCTCTAAGGCATTTGTATGACATCATGCCTGATAAGAAAGCAAAGAGGCACCGCAGAAATGGAAGCACAACTATAAACCCACCAGGAACGAGATGATCAATCCACCAGAAACAGAAACTAAAGATGTAGCTACACATTTCATTAATTCGCAAAATTCACTGCTTCTTTGATCAAATGCGTATATGGCATGTAGAAAAAATTGCAGAAAAACGATTTATGCAGGAGATAAAGACTTGATAGATATAGCAAAATTAACGACCGTACCATGTGAGGAGCAGGGGCTCATCCAGGTTGTTTTGGACGTTCACCCTCACGTTCCAGTTGGTTGTCACGTTCAGGAGTGGGCCAGGGAACTGGTTGTTTATCGCAATCACCTGAAAAGAGTAGTGTATTTGCATCCATGCCATCAGAGTCTTCCATCTCCAATCCCAACTCACACAACAAAATCATTTTTGGTAGCCATATATTAGTAGTAGCAAGATAACCGAGTGCAGAAATTTCGACTTATTTTCACAAAATTTGTATCTACTTGAAACGAATAAAAAAGAATATTAAGCTTGATGTACACATGAGATGTCTTCATCTATCGCAATTCGCAAACTGATATCCATCTATCGCAATTCGCAAACTGATATGTACAAGATTTGTGAAAAACCACAAAAAGTTTCCCTGAATAAATAGTAGAAATAAGATAACACATCAAGAGAGAACAGGACAAGATCAGGAACAGAAATCCAACCAAAAACAAGTTGATTTCCAAATTCTTTTTAGGACTACTTATCACGGCCAACCAAAACTAATTTGCAACGTCGTTACAGATTTATTTCGAGGGGAAAAGCCGTTACAGTGTATGTAATTAAGACAAATCCACACCCAGATTAACCCCTGCAAGAAGAAGAGAAACGACCACGACGAGTTCGTGCGATCGAAACTGCCCACGCACACGGAAAAGATGAAGAAGAAGAGAAAAAAAACAAGCAATTTTAAGACAAATTCCTGGACCAATCGTCAAAATTACCAACTAAAAAAGAGACCTTTCATCGTTGAAAAATCAAGAACTTGGCGAACCCGAAACCTATGAACAACCAAAAGAACTTGTCCGAAAATAAACAAGACGGCCAAAAAGTCCAAAAGAAATGAAGGAAAAATTCACGGGGAGAGAGAGAAGAAAGAGAGCATAGTTCTTGGCTTCTTGCTAGTACTGTACGAACCTTCTGCGAGACGCCGAGGGGCGCCACCGTCATGTACCCCACCTCCCACTGCACCTCGTACGTGGCGCCGTCGGCCGTCGCCGCCGAGGCCGACGCCACGACGGCCGCGAGCACCACGACCGCCACCACGGCCGCCATCGACCCTCCTACGTACGTGCTGTGTTGTGTGCAGGACTAGGGGTTTTGCTCTCTGTGTGGGGTTTTTCAAATATAAAGACGTGCTTCAGCTTGTCTTTTGGCTTTTTTGGCTTTTTAATTGTCTTTTTTAGTTTTTTAGTTTTTATTTCTTTATATTTTCCGTGATGAAATAATAATTTTTTATTTTCGTAATTTAATTACATAGAAAAGACTAACATATGTTACAATATATTTTCAGCTGTTATAAGGAGAAAAAAATCAAAAACTACAGCTTATAAAACACATTGAGTAGACCAAAAAGTGTAAAAGAGGAGAGAGAAGAGAGACTGCCCCCAAAAGAAGCACTAATGTAGATTGTAGAGGATCCATTTCCATGATTAAATAAAAACGAAAGTTACCAAGGTGCTTTAATTTATTTCCAAAATAAATAAAATTACTCCAGTGCAAAATTTGATTTGGGCATTCACGGGTTTGTATTAACTGTTGTCGAAAGTAAGCGCTATTCGAGCTGGTGCCTCTAATTGGGAATTTTTTTTTGTTGAGGGTGGGTTTGACCTAACGCCGAGCTACAATCTAAGACGGTTAAGTATACGTACACATTTGTATTTGTTGCTGTGATTACATAACTATAGTTCAAGCACAACCTACACTCAGCACAACTCCGAGTAATCTAGTTAATCATCAGTGATCTAAAAAACTATGTATAAGACCACTCGTGTATGATGTGTGGCAGTGCAGTAAGCTATGGTGTTAGTAGTCAATAATTTAGGACCACGCGATTCCTCCCGTGCTTTTTTTTGGAAGGACGATAAGCAGCTTGAAAAACCTCGTATCTAGTGAAAACCGGCTGCACAAGGTATTTTTTCCCAAAAATTTTATAAACTTTTCACGCATTTATTTTTCACAAGGTTTTCAATATTTAGCCAAATTTCACACACGGCCATAATAATAAAATGACGCAACGTAAGCATAAATGAGGTCCAACGAAACGAAGGGAAGGAAAGATGGGTACGGAAATGAAAGGTTTTTTTTATCATTCTCTCTCACCACCGGTTAAAATGCTCACTTATCCACTGCATCGGCGTGAACCACCGGCCTGTCTGGCCACCGACCTTGCCTGAACCATGGAAACAGTTTCTACATCTACTAATTTGCCGTGAAAATTCTTATATGTTAAGGAAACTACATGGCAAGGACAGTAAGTACACGCAAACAGTGTGATGTATTGCTGTGTCACGAAGCATTCTTTTCTTGCTGCAATTTGCCACACTGTGTATTCAGTTGATAAGCTTTTCAGATCACAAAGTGGAGAGCAATCAAAGGGTAGATTCTTTTGGGCTGATGGTTTATGGTTTATGACTTAAAATATTTGAATTATGTCTGTACGCGAAAGGTAGTACGCATAGAAAAATAGTTTCATACGATTTTTTTACTATAATCTTCCTATTAACCACATCTTAAAAACACACTATTTAAATGCTAGTTACTGTAGACAGTATAAACATAAGCCATATGTAAGCCCAATCAACCCGCCCAAAATTCACATCCTGAGGAACACTTTAAGTGAAATTTTTTTTTGCTAAATATGAGCCATCTATTCTTTTTGATCTAATGGACTAAATTAGTTAGGATTTAGTTATACTATCATCGGTAGTATTAGCAGTAGAATCCTAAGAGAATTATAATTGTAAAGGAAAGATATAGCATAAGAGTAATTTCTGCAAGCACCGTGACCGCCCACTCACCTTTCCCATTTTCCCTCCTTTTCCCTTAGCTGCTTCTTCCTCCCCAAACTATTTGGCTCATCAGCTCGCTCGGCCTCCTCGTCTCCAACCGCTCCCTCCTCCTCCTCAAGCTCCTCGCCTCTGAGGACCGTCGCCGCCTCCAGGACCACATATTCTCCCTAGAGGAGGACCTCCACATAGCCGCATGCCACATCGACCTACTCAAGGTCTTCTTCCCTTATTTGCTTAACATCTCATTTCTTACCCATCCCGATTCCAATTGCTCCATGCTTGGATCTCCTTAAATGACTAGCCAACTGAATCCCCCTCCCCTCCCCAGGCAGAGTCCACCATGAATGCCACAAGCCTATGCCACTACGTCCAAGAGAAGGAGACCATGGCCACCTCCCACAACAACCTCTCCTCCCACCCCGCCTCTGCTTCCCCTCGCCTTGCCTGGAAATCAACCTACACCGCCGCACCCAGATCCAACCTCGTTGGAAACAAAAAGGAGGTATGTACGCGTTGATCACCTTCCTCACTTTTTATTTTCATGTGTATAACAATCAACAACAACTAATGCAATATCAAAATTTTTGTGAAACATTTTACTACATACGGTGGTTAAAATTGTTACACATATTGTCTAAAGATGTTGCATTGCAAAGTTCACGGCTTTTTATTACACATGTGTGATAAATATTGCACACGTTGCCATAAACTGTTTCGGCTGAAGTGTGTAACGCTAGCGTCTGGATTAAGACGTTCGGGCGCTAGCAACATCCAAAAAAAATAACACCAAAGTATTCACTTATTACTTATCAGCATTCTTTTTCCATTTCCACTTAATAGGATTTGGACTGCTAGCAGAAGGCGAATTTCTATAAAAGAAATAATAATGAGTAATTGCAGCACAGATGATCTGATTTTCGTAGACCCACATCACTACATTAAGCAAGAAACTGTTGCCACAAGTGCTATGACTTTTGCAGACAAAATTTAGCTTGGAGTTCAGATCAATCCAGCAGAGCATTCAAATTACAAAAACATAATACACATCTGACGGGCTAATGAAAAGTTGTAGCAATACGTTTTCCAATCTAGAGAAACAATGATGTTTTCGGTAACAGTATCGTGAGACTGGATAGCTAGTGAACTACAGTACAGACAGTCAAGAGAGTGTCCTTCGAAGCAAAAGAGAGCAAATGCCGGCCAGCACTATCCTTGGCTGTTGTTATTACTCTTTGTCGGAACAAAAGCCTGTGGCACAGTGAGGATCTCGGAAAGGCGTGTCTTTAAACATTGGGAGGTGGCCAGATCTTCCCAAAGAGCTCCTCCACACGGCGTGCTTGGTTCACATATCCCTCCAAACCAGAAGCAAGTAGTTCTTCAGCAGCTGGCCCCATAGCAACTGCTAGACTCAGTTGATCCCACTTCACAAGCTGCATTAATGATCATTGGAAGTGTGAACAATCAGTGTACCAATACCAAATCAAAACCACAAGATGATCAGTTCTCGTCTCTTTTCGTTTTCTTAAATCTTCACCAAGGTTATTGATGACTTTATCATTTAGTTCTAGCAATTTTAGAAACAATTCTTTTCACTTGCAGGCACTCCAGCTCATTTGTTGAAAAACCATTATGCCTGCTATAGTGCTAGCTTCAACGTGACTTTGTTTTTTTTTGGGGGGGGGGGGGGGGGGTTGATATATAGAAAGACCAACTTCCATACTATGTTTGGCATATAAATGATTCAACAGTTCGTTTCCCTTTCTTTTACTTCATTTCTTCTCTATCTCTTTTCTCCCGTAGTGGAGATGCACATGCCTAGAGAAGATGTATCTATTTAGAAACATCATCACCCTGACTATGACTCCTTCAGCAGGTAGCTGGGTGCAGTGCTAGAAGGTGTTTTTTTTTTTCTCAAAACAGTGCATGATTGTCAATCATCATAAAGAATCATTTTCCAATTGAACTGTTCAGATATGTGAATTCAGCACAAGATCAAGCATAAGCGGACGGACCTCCTCTTCAGTGAAGTTGTACATCTTGCCAAGAGCAGGAGTCAACCTCGGGACATAACCATATTTCGCATCAGGATCAGTGGTAGATTCTTCCAGAGACTGCAATATCTTCAGAGGTGCAATGATGTAATCAATCCTACATTTAAGAAACATTAGTTCCCTACATGTTAACACTCACGATTATCAATTTGGATATACGTTTACAAAAAAAAGTATAAAAGATTTACCCCAGAAGGCTAAATACATCTTGCTTGTTGCGTACAGCAGCGGCCATCAACTTTGTTTTGCACCCATTGCTGTGAATGTAGGCATACACTTTCTTCACCTGCATTACAATTCAGAATTATATAGAATACTAAATCCTAGTGAAGTAGCAGAAAATGTAAGCCCAGCACAAAAATGGATAAAGTAAACTGGACAATGCTAACTTAAGCATCTAATTGGACAGACATGAGCTCTTGAATAAGTGTGCTGTTGTTTATTCCTAGTTCCCTTATTAATGACAACCTTAATAATTGTCATTAATTATCCAATTACATTAGTTTCGTTAATTACACTATAACATGGGCAACATGGCAAACCAACACATGATGTGCTCAAAACTATTGATGATGAGAATCAAATGGACTCTTCAAATAATGACGAATGACAAAATCAATCCAAGCATAGTTCATAATTACTTGCTGATAGTTGAGTACAAGAACTTTGAATCTTTTTTTCCTTTTTAGCTGAATAGTCAGGCACCAAACAACACCAGGTACCAAAACTTTCTAAGCCGGTAAGGTAAAGCAGCTCCTGTTTCCATATATTGGCTTGTGAATTATGATGATATAATTTTCCAGAAACATCCACACAAAAAATGTATTCTAGAAAAAAAAGTGTCCACAAAATTAGAAGGTAACTGATGCTAACCAAAGAAAGCCCCGCATCTTTTCCCTTCTTCAAAGCTTCATCTATCTCTGGGTCACCAGAGTGATTCCTTGCCCAATCCTGCAAAATCTGTGCTCAGCATAACATTTTCATTTTAGCATAAATCATGAAAAAAAAAGAGGGCATGATGAACTCACCCGAACGCGTCCCACAAATATTTGTATAACAGATGCACCAGCTTGCGCTGCAGCTGCTGCTTGTGCAAAACTAAAGAAGAATGATCAGCCACAACAATATGTACGCAAGGTCTCAGTTATTAGCTATTAGGTCACAGACTCACAGTTCCATATCCTGCGGAGAAAGAAATCTCTCTCCAACATTACTATCTTATGTAAATTGCAATCTCTTATCATCTTATGTAAATTGCAAGACTAAGTGAGTGCACTGCAATAGTGCATGTCCTTTAGTGGTAAACTTGCTCTTCCCAATAACTAGTAAGGCCTACTATGTAATTACAATTCCCCAGATAGATTCAACTGATAACCTCTCATTGTGCTAATAAAAAAGCACGGTATGTACTTATGTTGGCAATACACAAAGAAGTGACGCATGAAAATAAGCAATAATCTTGATTGTTGCCACGCATAATGCATTAGAGGCAGTTCTCCTGCCCCACTTCAAAAAATAAAAATGTCAAGCACCCAAGCATTGCAACATTGAAATGGGGAAAAGCATCCATACAATTCCCCACTACAAGCAATAGGGTTGGAACAAAATGAAGTAAAATATAAGGTATGTACCTGTAAACAAATGTTAAATGCGTTTGGATTCCTTCAGATTCAAGCAACCTGGAGGCCTCTATACCCTAATTGTGAACAAGTTGACAAAGATGTATAAAAACAGCAGGTACCAACCAGGCAGAACTTACAGATTAATGCATTACACACTTACTTGCCATGTAGCAGGAATTTTGAATAACAGACGTTCTGATGAGACGTCATGTTCATTGTATAGCCCCAACAGTTCATGCACCTAAGCATAAACATATTAAATATTTTTCATCAAACTGTGACTGAGGAGCACAGAGGTTTTTCTCAAAGGATATCTGACAACTAACATCATATATGCTTTAGTCACAAGCATCCTAGACAAGGATATGAGTAAGACATATCTTTAAATGCCAGAACTCAGATAACAATAACATAACAAGCTCGGCCTAAGGTTTGGGACCAGCTATTATTATTATAAACATAAAATGGACACTTCAGTTGAATAGTAACATCATGACTAAAGTATAGTAATATTAGAAGTTGTTATGGTTGGAGTTCAAACGATGAAGGTTGTATGAGTGTGACGTGGGAGGGCGAGGTTTGAACAGCCAGCGTCGAGGTGTCGCCAACCGGAACAAGGCAGTATGCTGGCGAGGCGCACCAATGAACTGGACAGTGCGCCAGGAGGAGCACCAGACAGGAGGATGAAGAAGATAATATCTTTCTTATTCTTTTCCTTCTCAACAATCCGTAACCCATATAAGGAATAGCTCCTAACAATCCTCTCTAACTGAATAGAAAGTAAATCTCTAATATCATATCTAGTACTACTGAATTGGAAAGCAATCACTTTAATTAGAAAGTCCTAATGCTAACCGACTGGACTCTCTGGTGCTCCTAATCTCGCCTGTAGTATGTGAGGCGCAGCCGGACTATCCACAGCGCCCACGTCCACCCGTAGCACGTCTGGCACAGCAGCAAGTGCAGCGCGGCAGCGCCTAGTGCCAGATTGCTCCGACGCGTATAGTAACACCCGACCATGACATATCTCTCATCCTCCGGAAACAGCTCATCCTCGAGCTGAAAGTTTGGATAAAACTTCCGAAACTCCAAAACATCTTCCCAGGTAGCATCCATGGAAGAAGTGTCGTGCCATTCAATAAGAACTTGCCATTTGCCACGAGCAAGCCGGAGAAGGAATAACGCGACGGTGAACCATGGCCGGTAATGGTGGTGGTAGCGGTGGCGCCCCATGGAACTTCTTAAGGACACCGACGTGGAAGACGTCATGAATGCGAGTCCCTGGAAGCAAACGAAGACGATATGCCATGGAGCCAATGCACTAGGTGATTTGATATAGACCATAATAATAAGGGCTCAACTTGCCGATCGGCGCCGAAGTGATTGAGGCGGCCGAGCGATGAAGTAAACGCAGCCATCCCCACTCGTCCACGGCATACTCTCCTTCACGATGAAGCTTGTCGTAATTGAGCTTGGCGATCTGCTGTGCTTCAGCAAAAAAAACATCACGCTCCACCAGTGATTGATCAATGGCAGGCATACGCGAATCCCCTTTTTCATAAGAGCACAAACAAGGGGGGTCGCGTCCATAGACCACTCTAAAAGGCGTTGTCTGAAGTGCGGAATGATAAGAGGTGTTATAACAATACTCTGCCCATGGGAGCCAACGGATCCATTGCTTCGGCTGGTCACCAGTAAAGCAACGGAGATACATAGCGATCACTTTGTTAGCAGCCTCCGACTAACCGTCAGACTGGGAGTGATAGGCGGAGCTAATGTGCATCCGGACATCTGCCAAACGGAAAAGTTCTTGCCAAAATAAGCTGGTGAAGACTGTATCGCGATCACTGACAATGGAACTAGGGATGCCGTGGAGACGGACGATCTCGGCAAAGAAGGCCTTGCTGACTATGGTTGCTATATATGGGTGAGCCAGTGGGATAAAATGAGCAAAGTTAGAGAAGCGATCAACGGCGATCAAAATAACCGCTTTGCCTCTGGCTCGCGGCAATCCCTCAATAATATCTATAGCCACATCAATCCAGACCTGAGCCGGCTGGATGGAGATGTTCCGTCTTGTTGCGCAGACAGACAGGGCATTCTTTAATGAACGTCTGAACGAACTGACGTGCTCCAGGGATGTGGAAGTCAGCGTGTAATCGTTGTAACGTCTTTTGAACTCCTTCATGGCCGGTGGTGTGTGCTGCCTCTAAAACCGACTGCAGGAGAGACGTTAGGGCTGGAATGTACACCCAGCCTTTGAACAATACCAGGCCATCCTTTGCCTCCCACTGTGTCCCTCTAGCCGGCTGCTATCTCTTCTTGTATCGTGATCAAATTGGGATCCGCCGATGTAGCTTGGTGCAGCTCATCAAACAGGGCCAACGAGGGGGTGGAGATGGCGTGAAGACTGGCCACAGAGGTGGCTGGAGGATCGGTTGGTGTGGTTAGCAGGGGTGTCTCTGATGGATAAGTCTCTGTGTCAAGGACAGCATCTCTGTGTCAAGGACAGCATCTCTGTGTCAAGGACAACATCTTGAGCTTTAGGACAGCTTTAGACTAGCATCTTAGACTAGCTTTAGGGCAGCTTTTGACTAGCATCTTAGACTAGCTTTAGGGCAGCTTTTGACTAGCATCTTATACTAGCTTTAGGGCAGCTTTTGACTAGCATCTTAGACTAGCTTTAGGACAGCATCTTAGCATATGTTTGGCTGGTTAGCAGCCTATAAATTTGTATCCCCAACCCCTCAGGTTGGCATGGCATTGTGTGAGAAATAAACAAGAAAAAAATTGCCCCATCCCCAAGTGTCATTCTCTCGATGAGAGTAAGGATCTTGCTATCACCAACAGCAAGACTCCAGCGAGTAACAAGTGGTATCAGAGCCGTACTATCCTGTAGCCTGAGCATCTCCTGCTCAATCCCTTCTCCAGCCTCGCTTCCAGCAGCAGCAGCTCCGGCTGCCTCTGCTCACCTCTCCCCCCGTGTTCAGACGAGCAGCAGCTCATCAGAGGCAGCTCTCTCTCCACGCAGCAGTCCCCCGGTGGCGCGCCATGTCCGCAGGACAGTCTCAGCGCTCGGTCGCCTCGAGCACGCGGCGGCGGCAGGAAGCCGACCTCGCTGTGGCAGAGGAACGCGAGCGAGCGGCAGCACAGGCCGCTGCGGCGGCAGAAAGGGCGTCAAGGCTGGCAGCGGCGGAGCTGGCAGCAGCCAGAGCGGAGGTGGAAGCAGCAGCGGCGGCAGATGCGGCGCGTGCGGCAGCAGCGGAGGTCGAGGTTCTGCGCGGCAGCAACAGCAACTCCATCTCTGCTGATGACAGCGCCGACGCGGACCTTGAGCCGCTGGAGAGGGAGGCAGCGCGAGGGCGAGCGGCGCAGTGGGCAGCCGCGCACGCCCACGAGCGCGGCGGCAGCCCAAACAGGCGCGGACGCGCCGGTGACGCTCCTGGAGGAGGCGCGCATGGCGGCGGCGTACGGGTCGACGGAGAGCGCGGCCTTCACAGGCGACGCGGCTCTCTCTCCCCGGTTCGGTACCGTGGTCACCACGAGTACCAGGCTGTCGTCAGGGACGTCGGCCCCAGCGGCGGGTGGCCTACCCTCACCAAGACCAACTACGTCGAGTGGGTTGCGGTGATGAGGGTAAAGCTCCAGGTGCGGCATATGTGGGATGCAGTCCGGTACGGCGACGTCGACTACGACCAGGATCGACGGGTGCTGGATGCTCTCATCGCTGCAGTCCCGCCCGAGATGCAGTTCTCGCTTACCAACAAGCGGACTGCCAAAGAGGCTTGGGACGCCATCGCTGCAGCACGCATCGGCAGCGACCGCGCCCGCAAGTCTACATTGCAGGCACTACGCACGGAGTGGGAGAACCTGGCCTTCAAGCCAGGTGAGGACGTTGATGACTTTGCTCTCCGTCTCAACACTCTGTTGCAGAAGTTGGTGCAGTTCGGTGACGACACCTACGGCGAAGAGAGAGCTGTGGAGAAGCTCTTCCGCTGCGTCCCCGAGAAGTACAAGCAGATGGCTCGCTCGATCGAGTCTCTGCTGGACCTCTCCACGATGACAATCGAGGAGGCGTTGGGTCGCCTCAAGGTCGTTGACAGCGATGAGCCACAGCGCCTCTCGGGACCCGTCACCATTGGCGGGAAGCTCCTCCTCACTCGGGAGCAGTGGGCTGCCGGCCAAGGTGACAGGAAGAAGGGGGAGCCTTCTTCCACGACAGGCGGCCACAAGCGTGGCAAGCGCGGCAAGCCGCGCAAAGACGCCCAGGCAGGGCCGCGAGGACGTGCCGAGGGTGATGACCGTGGAGGCGCCCAGGGCGGTGCTGCTGGCAAGCAAAAGCCGGCACGAGACGACTCTTGCCACAACTGCGGCAAGCTTGGTCATTGGGCCAGGGATTGTCGACAGCCACAACGCGGCCAGGCCCACGTCGCGCAGGCAGAGGAGGAGCAGCCGGCCCTGTTCATTGCTCATGCGAGCATCAAACTACCTCCAGCGGCACCGGCCGCAGCGGCTCTCCTCTACCTTGACGAGCCAAAAGCACACGCCCTCCTCGGCGACAGTTCCGGCAACGGCAAGACCGACGGGTGGTGCCTCGACACCGGCGCCACCCACCACATGACCGGGCGGCGGGAGTTCTTCTCCGAGCTCGACTCAGGCGTTCGAGGCACCGTCAAGTTCGGCGACGCCTCCGCCGTGGAGATCAAGGGCGTCGGCTCTGTCGTCTTCGTCGCCAAGACTGGCGAGCACCGGCTGCTCACCGGTGTCTACTACATCCCCGCGTTGAGGAACTCTATCATCAGCTTGGGACAGCTGGATGAGAACGGATCGCGCGTGGAGATCGAGCACGGGGTGCTGCGCATCTGGGATCATCGCCGCCGGCTCCTCGTCAAGGTCAACAGGAGCAACCGCCTCTACGTCCTTCACGCGCAGGTGGCGCAACCTCTGTGTCTTGCAGCCCGGCGCGTCGACGACGCTTGGAGGTGGCACGAGCGCTTTGGGCACCTCAACTTTGAGGCCCTGAGGCAGCTCGGCAGCAAGGAGATGGTGCGGGGCATGCCGCACGTCGACCACGTGGAGCAGTTCTGCGACACCTGCGTCCTCACCAAGCTGCGGCGACTCCCCTTCCCTCGCCAGGCGAGCTTCCGCGCCAAGGAGAAGCTGGAGCTCGTACATGGTGACCTCTGTGGCCCCGTGACACCGGCTACACCTGGAGGCCGGCGCTACTTCCTCCTCGTCGACGACGTGTCCCGCTACATGTGGGCTGTCCTGCTCGACGTCAAGGCAGCCGCGGCGGACACCATCAAGCGTCTTCAAGCTGCTGCGGAGGCGGAGTGCGGCCGCAAGCTTCGGGTCCTACGCACGGACAACGGCGGTGAGTTCACGGCGGCCGAGTTCGCGGCGTACTGCGCCGACGAGGGGATCCATCGTCACTTCTCTGCGCCGTACACCCCGCAGCAGAACGGCGTCGTCGAGCGCCGCAACCAGACGGTGGTGGCCACCGCCCGCGCCCTCCTCAAGCAAAGAGGGATGCCGGCATTCTACTGGGGTGAGGCGGTGATGACTGTCGTCCACTTGCTCAACCGCTCCCCCACCAAGGCCCTCGACGGCAAGACGCCATACGAGGCCTGGCACGGGCGCAAGCCCGCGGTGAGCCACCTCCGTGTCTTCGGCTGCCTGGCCTTCGTCAAGGAGCTCAACCACGTCGGCAAGCTCGACGACCGAAGCACGCCAGGGGTCTTCATCGGCTACGCGGAGGGCGCCAAGGCCTACCGCGTCCTCGACCCTGTGACACGGCGCGTGCGCATCACGCGTGACGTCGTGTTCGACGAAGGGCGAGGCTGGACGTGGGGCAAGATGGTGGATGACGGCTCGACTTCGACGACCAGCGATTTCGTCGTCGACTACGCCCACTTCGAGGAGGCGGGGGGAGCCAGCAGCTCGTCTTTGTTAGTCGCTGGACTCTTGCTCTTGGTGATAGCAAGATCCTTACTCTCATGGAGAGGATGACACTAGGAGATGGGGCAAGTTTTCTTGTTTATTGCTCACACAATGCCATACCAACCTGAGGGGTTGGAGATACATATTTATAGGCTGAGAACCAGCCAAGCATATGCTAAGATGCTATCCTAGATGCTGTCCTAAAGCGGTCAATATGCTGTCCTAAAGCAAAAGCAGATGCTGTCCTAAAAGCAGATGCTGTCCTAAAAGTAGATGCTGTCCTAAAAGCAGATGCTGTCCTAAAGCAAAAGCAGATGCTGTCCTAAAAGCAGATGCTGTCCTAAAGCAGTCAAAAAACAAAAAAACTACCACAGCCCCACAAAGACCACAGTACAGAGACTTATTCATCAGTCTTCACCGAGCTCGCCTACCCCACCAACTCGTTCGCCACCACCTCCGGCGAGTCCACCGCCAGCACCGCCGGCCACACCTCGCTCTCCTACACCGGCGCCTACTCCTTCAGGCTCGGCACCGGCAGCTTCGGCCCACGACGAGCAGCGCACGGTGGAGTTCGCCACTCCGCTGTCCAACGACGAGGATCGCATCGACGCCTACCACGGCGGCGAGCCTCTGCGCTACCGTACCGTGGACGACCTCCTCGGCGAGCAGTCGGTCCCTGAACTGGCGCAGCGCGACTTCGCGACGGAGCTGCACCTCGCACAGGACGACGGCGAGCCTCGTTCCGTCGCCGAGGCGGAGAGAGACGCGGCACGGCGTGCCGCGATGCAGGAGGAGATGGACGCCGTCAAGCGAAACAAGACGTGGGAGCTGGCCGATCTTCCAGCCGGCCACCACGCCATCTCTCTCAAGTGGGTCTTCAAGCTCAAGAAAGACGAGGCTGGAGAGGTGATCAAGCACAAGGCGCGTCTCGTGGCACGTGGCTTCGTCCAGCAGGAGGGAGTCGACTTCGACGATGCCTTCGCGCCTGTTGCACGGATGGAGTCTGTGCGTCTCCTCCTCGCCCTCGCAGCCCAGGAGGGCTGGTGCGTCCATCACATGGACGTCAAGTCTGCCTTCCTCAACGGCGACTTGAAGGAGGAGGTCTACGTCCGCCAGCCGCCGGGATTCATCATTCCCGGCAAGGAGAGCAAGGTCCTCCGCCTGCGCAAGGCCCTCTACGGCTTGCGGCAGGCACCGCGAGCTTGGAACGCCAAGCTGGACTCCACCCTCAAGCAAATGGGATTCCAGCAGAGCGCTCACGAGGCCGCGGTCTACCGGCGGGGCAAGGGAGGCAATGCCCTGCTGATAGGCGTCTACGTCGACGACCTTGTGATCACCGGTACCAAGGAGGAGGAGATCGAGGCATTCAAGGCGGAGATGAAGGCCACCTTCCAGATGAGCGACCTCGGGCCCCTCTCCTACCTCGGGATCGAGGTCCACCAGGACAGCTCCGGCATCTCTCTTCGCCAGACTGCCTATGCCAAGCGCATCGTGGAGCTGGGCGGCCTCACCGACTGCAGCCCAGCCCACACTCCTATGGAGGAGAGGCTGAAGCTGAGTCGTGAGAGTACGGCGGAGGAGGTGGACGCGACGCAGTACCGGTGCATTGTGGGCAGCCTTCGCTACCTTGTCCACACGCGACCGGACTTGGCGTTCGCCGTCGGCTACGTCAGCCGGTTCATGCAGCGACCGACGACGGAGCACCAGCAGGTCGTGAAAAGGATCCTCCGCTACGTCGCGGGCACCTCCGACTACGGCTTGCACTACCCAAGGTGCCCCGGCACGGCGCACTTCATCGGGTACAGCGACAGCGACCACGCCGGCGACATCGACACGAGCAAGAGCACCAGCGGGATACTGTACTTCCTCGGCAAGTGTCCGATCAGCTGGCAGTCGGTCAAGCAGCAGGTGGTGGCTTTGTCTAGCTGCGAGGCAGAGTACATTGCAGCCACTACCGCTTCTACTCAGGCTCTGTGGCTGGCTCGGCTGCTTGGCGATCTCCTTGGCAGAGACGCGGAGGCAGTGGAGCTCAGGGTGGACAGCAAGTCCGCCTTGGCCTTGGCGAAGAACCCTGTCTTCCATGAGCGCAGCAAGCACATCCGGGTGAGGTATCACTTCATCAGAAGCTGCCTGGATGAAGGGAGTGTCCGGGCCAACTACATCAACACCCAAGACCAGCTCGCCGACTTCCTGACCAAGTCTCTCAGGCGGATCAAGTTCCAGGAGCTTCGCGCCAGGATCAGGATGGCTCAGATTCCTCACAAGGAGACACACAAGACTTAGGGGGAGAATGATGGATAAGTCTCTGTGTCAAGGACAGCATCTCTGTGTCAAGGACAACATCTCTGTGTCAAGGACAGCATCTTGAGCTTTAGGACAGCTTTAGACTAGCATCTTAGACTAGCTTTAGGGCAGCTTTTGACTAGCATCTTAGACTAGCTTTAGGGCAGCTTTTGACTAGCATCTTATACTAGCTTTAGGGCAGCTTTTGACTAGCATCTTAGACTAGCTTTAGGACAGCATCTTAGCATATGCTTGGCTGGTTAGCAGCCTATAAATTTGTATCCCCAACCCCTCAGGTTGGCATGGCATTGTGTGAGAAATAAACAAGAAAAAATTGTCCCATCCCCAAGTGTCATCCTCTCGATGAGAGTAAGGATCTTGCTATCACCAACAGCAAGACTCCAGCGAGTAACAGTCTCGCCATCACACCGAGAGAGAGAGCATCTGCCACGGTGTTGAGATGACCCGGCCTGTACTCCACTGTGAAGTCATAGCCCACTAGTTTACTAGCCTATCGGTGCTGCAAAATTGTTGATAATCACTGATCCAATAAACACTTGAGGCTGTAGTGGTCCGTACAAATGAGAAACAAGCGCCCCCAAAAGTACGAGAGCCAATGGCGGACGACCTGGATGAGGCTGATTAGCTCCCGCTCATACGCCGCCAACTTGGAGTGACGAGCCGCCATAGGGTGACTGATGAAAGAGATCGGGCCAGTGCCTTGATGAAGCACCGCCCCAAACCCCAAGCCAGAAGCGTCGCACTCGACGATGAAGGCCTTGCTGAAGTCGGGCAATTGAAGAACTGGGGCGAATGCCAGGGCACCTTTTAATGCCATAAAAGCCGAAGTGGCCTCCACAGTCCATCGAAATGCCTCTTTGCGGAGAAGACGCATGAGGGGGGCAATGGGGCCGTCATCTTTGATAAACTAGCGATAATAACCGACCAAGCCCAGGAACGTGCAGACGGCACAGACAGAGTTGGGCGTTGGCCAATCCTCCACAGCCACGACCTTCTGACGATCCATCGCCACGCCCGCTGACGTAATGACATGCCCCAGGTAGGGCACTGAAGTGGCGCCGTATAAGCACTTAAGAGTGCTTCAAGGCGAGGTGATGACAACGCAGCTCCTGAAGGACCATGCGAATATGGCAAAGGTGCTTGGCCCACGATGAGCTGTAAATCAAAATATCGTCAAAAAATACAAGGACGAAGCGACGTAGAAAAGAACCGAGGATGTCATTCATGAGCGCCTAGGTGGCCGACTCATTTGTCAGACCAAACGGCATGACGAGGAATTCATAATGTCCTTGATGTGTGCGGAAAGTATTCTTGATGTCGTCTGAGTGCATACAGACTTGATGTTATCCGAAACGGAGATCGAGCTTGGTGAAGAATTTGGCGCCACGTAGTTCATCCAAGAGCTCTTCCACCACTGGAATAGGAAACTTATCTTTGATAGTCTTGTCATTGAGGGCGCAGTAATCGACGCAAAACCGCCAGGTGTCGTCCTTGTGCACTAGAAGAATGGGCAAAGAGAAAGCCGATGTGCTCACCCGAATAATGCCTTTAGCTTAGCATGTCTTGACATCGACATTCGAGCTCTTTTTTTTGTAACTGAGGATAACGATATGGCCGAACTGCCACCTCGTCCGTCCCTTGAACAAGGTGAATTCGATGGTCATAAGGTTGCGCTAGGGGTAATCCACTGGGCATGGCGAACAAGTCCACAAACTCCGCCAAAAGCATCTCCAGAACCTCACCATTGTTTCCGACCATACTCCAGACAGTCGCCCCACGGGCAGCACAGTCGTGGAGGGTGACATGACGCGCCTAGTGCCAGAAGGACATGGAGAGGCATGTGAAATCCCATGTAATTGGACCGAGAGTTGCAAGCCACTGAACGTCGAGGACGACATCGAATCCGGCCAACGGTACGGAGCAAAAATCCAGAGAGAATGCTTTGGGTCCTATCTGAAGGAGCAGCTGCCAACAGGACCTAGCACTAAAGAGATGATCGCCATTAGATACTGCAACCCGCAATCCATGCCGTGCTGACTACAAAGGTAATCCCAAATGAGTACGGACAGCTTCCTTGATAAAATTGTGAGTCGATCCAAAGTCTACCAAGGCAACAAGATGTTGATCGCCCACTAAGATGTCCAACTGCATTGTGCGACCGGTGCTCACCCTAGTGAGAGCGTGAAGAGAAATTTTTGGGTCAGCCGGCATCGGCTCCATCACATCAACCCTTGATTCATAATTCTCCGGTGCTAACTCTATAGAGAAGAGCTACTTGCAAACATGTTGCGGTGTATATTGTTCCTCACAAATGTAGCAGAGTCCGAGCCGCTTGCGCTCTTCCATTTGTGCACACGTCAATTTGCAAATATAGTGCTGCGACGGACTGCTTGACGTGCTTCCGGCTGGTGTAGCAAGCTTACTCCCTATCGCTGGCGTGGTGGTCTGGAAGGATGTTGGCGCCGACGCGGTTAGCCGTGCTAAGAGCCCCCCTCTTGTCAACCTATTTGGTGAACAAGCTCGACTTGGCGACGTCGATGGCGACCTGCACTCGACGCTCGTACGCTCGGGCAAGGCTCATGGCAACCTCCAAGCTGTGAGGCGCCTCAAGCTCGACGTCAATGCGCAGGAGTTCGGAGAGGCATGCTGTGCACATATGGATTTGTTGCTCTGGACTCATATTTGCTCGGGTCAGTAGAGCCAAAAATTTGGATTGATATTCGGCCACCGTGCCCGTCTGACAAAAATGCATGAGTTCTCCGAGGGGGTTGTGGCGCAAGGGTGGCCCGAAGCGCATGCGCACCATCTCAGAGAAATGGCGCCAGCTGGGTGTACCCTCATTCCTTTTGACGTGATAGTACGGTACCACTGTTTTGCGTCGCTAGTATGATAGGAAGCGAGCCATACTTTCTCCTAACACCCGAAAGAATTGCTTGCATTGATTGAGCCACAACAATGGGTCATCATTGCCAGTGAACACCGGAAACTCCAGGCAATGAAAGCGTGGGGACTTGTTGTCTGCCATCGGTGTCGCCAGCAGCGGCAGAGGAACCAGTGGCTGTTTGGGTGCCTCCTCTCTGCTACAACCCATCCCCTCCAGTGCCACGAGCTGTGTGTTGTGTTGATCGAGTCGGGTCGTCAAAGTGGCCAACTGAGCAATAATATGATTGTAACGTCCTAGGGTCCAAACCGGCTCAGACCTAACCACATTCTGGATAAGCCACGCACACGTAGCAACCCGCTTGCACTTTCGTCCTCGCTTCGCGCAAAACGGTTAACCGGGGGTGCTACCATTGGAACTCTTAGGCTTATATGTAAGTGCTTCTCAAGGTAAGCTAGCAAGGTGGGACTAACCCAGAAATTTATGTGCACACACACATGGGCCAACATGGGCCGGAGTGTCACATACACCCCCCCCCCCCCCTCAAAGGACCCGACGTCCTCGTCGGACCAACATACCCACACCGGGGCAAATGATAAGGATTTCCCCTCTTGTCACATGTCCGTGCGTTCAATGCCAGCACATATGCCATGCCGTGTGTCCACTCCGGGCCCACACGCGCCATGCGCCATATGCCCGCGCCCCTGACCCGCACGCGCCCATGTAACCGCGAGAGTCGGCTCTGATAACATTTGTAACGCCCTAGGGTCCAAACCGGCTCAGACCTAACCACATTCTGGATAAGCCACGCACACGTAGCAACCCGCTTGCACTTTCGTCCTCGCTTCGCGCAAAACGGTTAACCGGGGTGCTACCATTAGAACTCCTAGGTTTATATGTAAGTACTTCTCAAGGTAAGCTAGCAAGGTAGGACTAACCCAGAAATTCATGTGCACACACACATGAGCCAACATGGGCCGGGGTGTCACAATGATTGAGCTTCTTGTTGATCGAACTCGCCTCTTCGTCGCCGCCGGACATGGTGTCAAGGACAACAATGGGCTCTAATACCAAGTTGTTATGGTCGGAGTTCAAACGACGAAGGTTGTACGAGTGTGACGTGGGAGGGTGAGGTTTGAACGGCCAATGTTGAGGTGGCGCCAGCCGGAATAAGGCAGTACGCCGACGAGGCACACCAATGAACTGGATAGTGTGCCAGGAGGCGCACCAGTCAGGAGGATGAAGAAGATAATATCTTTCTTATTCTTTTCCTTCTCAACAATCCGTAACCCATATAAGGGATAGCTCCTAACAATCCTCTCTAACCGAATAGAAAGTAAATCTCTAATATCATATCTAGTACTTCTGAGTTGGAAAGCAATCACTTCAATTAGAAAGTCCTAATGCTAACCAACTGGACTCTCTGCTGCTCCTGATCTTGCCTGTAGCATGTGCAGCGCAGCCGGACCATCCACAGTGCCCACGTCCACCTGTAGCGTGTCTGGCACAGCAGCAGGTGCAGCGCCCAGTGCCAGATTGCTCCGACGCATATAATAATGCCCGACCATGACAGAAGTGATGCAGAAATGCGGAACAAAAGGACATACGGTAACATTGATCTCTAATAAGTACAGTAATACTGTTTCTTAATGACAGATCTGGTTGGAAAATTGAGTGCGACAGTGATCAAAAGGATTCAAAGCAGTTGAGAAAAAGGACATGATTGTAAAATCCCTTCTCAATTCGCGGGGCGGGGCCGGGGGGGAGGTTCACTCAAGAGCTTAAAATACATATTTGCAGCATCAGAAAAAAAAACAATTAATGTCTAGCAATAATGGGAAAAAAGATAGACATCCCAATTCCATGTACCATTTTCTTCCAACATGGTCCCATTCATCAGTTAACTATTCCATTGTCCAGTGAAATATCAAGCTTAAAGCTAGTGGTTACTTTGCTCCTAACAAGCTTTAGCCCGTCAGAACCAAACAGATCGTTGTTTCATGACAAATTTCAAATATACTTATAACTATTAAAGCTAGTGATTACTTACTCATAAATTATTTGAGTATAATAATGTGATGAAAGTAAGCTACAATGGAGACATGTTTCACAAACATCAAAATAACTTGGCATTAGTCCTAATCCTCATGCTGATATCCTAGAGCTGATATGTTCCCATTGTTCTTCATCAACTTAGCCCCCTTTACAAGTAATGCCACCGATTACCTTGATACTACTGACTATTGTCATGCATGTTCGCATCGAAAACACACAAAACATTGGCATTGGTAACATAAAAAACTATATCCGAATAAATGAGGGTCTTGCTATCACTATTATGTATACATTGAAGCGCCACACTTCAGGTGCTCTGCTAGGTCAAACACCAAGAAAGCTAACATGCAGACATTGTTAGAAACAATCAATCACTTCATGGCATGCTCATAAATAGATGCGCATAACCATCTATGCAAATCATAATGATAACAGAAGGTCCATGGAATTGTTTATACCTCAGCTATGCATTTCAGTCAAGCAACACGAACAGCAAAAGAAGGAAGAAGCTCATACCCTCTGGATAATTCCTTGGGTATCATAAGCCAACCGAGCATCTACTTCCGTCGAAACCCGGCCAGGGACTAGATGAGCCAATTCAGCTCCAACATTCACCAGGGCCTGCCAAATTTCTTCTTGATTCAATTCCTCACATTAACAGAGCTAGTAATATTGAAACCGAAATGCAATATACAAACCTTGGTAAGGAAACAGGACATCCGGTCCTCAGGCTTCTCTAATGTGTTACATTCACCATCTGCCAGAGCAGTATCTATAGCACTCTACAACAATCACACAGCCCGAACACTAATCAGGTCACTGTTGCAGTGTAAACATTTCAATAGCTCCTCACCTTGAACTTGGTATCCGGGAGCCCAGCGATCCCAAGCAGCAGCGAGGAGCTCACCGTGGCTGCCGTCGGCGCAAACCTGCAATTAGTTAACAGTACAATGTATCAACTTCCATCAACCAAACAAATTCAACGGGTCAAAACTCAAGAGAAAAGAATCAGTGATTACTTCTCGAAATCATCGAACACGACGGTGTCCGGCACGATCTCGCTGAAGCTGGCCACCGCATCGAGCTCAGTAACCACCTCTACAACCAAGCAGAGCGAATCAAGATTCAAGAACACCACACATCATAAGAAGCCGAGAGACAGGACCAGTACCGCCCACAGAGGAAGAGGGGGCGTTGCCGGCGGCGGCCCGCGCCGCCAGAACCGACCTCCGGAGGTTAAAAGACACAGTCTTTGCCGACCTTGCTGATGAATTCCACCTGCCAACCTGAAGCAGCGATCAAGAACGGGTGAAACCAGGAAATGGACCAAGAAACTGGGGCGAGAAGAGGACAAATCGGGCTAATGAAAGCTCGTCGGAGAGAGAGGGAGAGAGCGAGGGTACCTGGCGGGAGGCGGGGAGGAGGAAGGAGGATGTAGGTGTGGAAATGGAGAGCGCCATGGGAGGTGGGATCGAAGGAGGTGGGAGTGAGGAGATAGGGAGTGGAAGTACAGAGCGTAAATGATAGGATCGCAAGTTCGCAACAGATTAATTAGCTCATATTTCTTGGATTAATTAATTAACTCATAGTGATATGACCAATTTGGCCTACGATGAATTTGATTACCGTCTAATTCTTTTCTATGACTTATAGCTTCTCCAAACAAATAAACAAAACAATTTTTCCGTCGTCTAGTTTTTATGAAGTACAATTATATTAGAAATATGGTATGTTTATCTCCTATATGACTCCTGTTTAAATCTCGTATTCATCTATAAATAGTCCTTGCTTATCCAGAAATAATATAAAAAGTAAAAAAAGAAATGCCCATGTGTCATGCAAAAAGTACGGCTTAGCAAATCTCGTTAGCATATTCCAAAATGTCTTTTCAGCCATCCTCTCATGGAAAAAAAACCTTCAAATAAGTGACAAATTTGTAAGAATTTTACTTCGATTTCTTTCGGCTTATATTAGTTAACACTCCACACAACATTTGATTGCTAACAAAAGATTAATAAGTTTGGCGAGGGCAGTTTGGTAATTTGAGGGTTATTTAGCTTTGTAGCTTCATGGGCTTTGTTTATTCGGTTCCCCGACTCATGGTCGAGATTTCGATACTATCGAGGCTCCGCTCGAGGGGGTGGTTCGTGATGTGTGCAAGGAAAAAAGATTTGGTTGGAGAGCTCGTCTCATTCGCTCTTGGATTGGACAGTGCGTTTTTTTACTGTGTGACTTTGGTTTTTATTTCTAGTTTTTAAATTTTAACTATTTCTGAGAAATAGTACATGGAGATAAATAGTCTCATATGATTTTAGTTAGTATATCTGAATTCAGTATAGTATCTACTACAATTTTCTTATAGACTTCACCATAAAACATACCGTTTAAAGTTAATTATTGTAGAAGTCAAAGTCTAAGTATAAATGGAAAATAACTTTTTTTTCTTTTGTTTTCTTTGGGATAAGCGGTCAAATTTGGGACGATTGGACTGACATACCAATGCTGGATTTTTTTTGGGGGATTAAAGTTCAGAGTTGGGTGCAATTTGCGGCCGTGACAGAGTGCTAATCTTCATGTTTTTTTTTATGGGAAAACTGTGATTCTAAACTGCTTGATGGTGCATGTTCAACTTGAGAAATCGTTCTAACTCAATTTGGACATCTTAAAATGAGAAAAGTAGCTCAATATCGTATCCTTAAAAGGAAAGACTAATTCAACAAAAAAATTACCACGGAACGTACACACCTATGCATGCACACCACCACAACGTACACACAAGTGAGCGCACCTGCTTGTACTAATTTGCGAAGGTCATGGACAAGTCCTGCAACTTCGAGGATCACAGGTTTGCACTTTTTCATTGAGGCGCACTTGAGTGTCCATATAATATAGAGATTAGACTACTTGAACCAGTGGCGTAGCTTGCCAGCGACTAGGTCTTGAGTATAGTCCATTAGAAATAACATGGGCCTTAGGATTCTATGATATAGCTACAGTGTTATAGTAAACAAATTTGATATGAGCCTCACGACATTGCTCCGACAGCTCAAGCCCAGCTCCGCCTCTGATTTGAACCTAGGCAGCTTGGTACAAAGTCTCAACGTGCTCTTACTTACTAGGACGACGGTGGCTTTGTAATTCAAACATCTCTTCATACGTTCTTAGTAATCATGCGTAGTTCCTTTTACTCTAGCAATACATTGTAAGGTAGACTTTGTTAATATTTTCTCTGTTGCTTGGTGATAAAATATAAATCGTTTTCATTTCTTTTGCATTACTGCACTCCATGTAATTTTGTGCGAGTATGATTAAGTTTGCTTAAAAAGTTGAAGTTTATAGAGGTACTTGTAAGGATGTTCCATTTTTAATGCGTGGTGTATGTTATGATCGTCTGGAGTCTGAAGTGGACGAAACTTTGCACCAAAGGTTAATGGAATTCACATGGCTTTAAATTGGGGTTTCTATAGTGTGTTTTGTGACTTTTGTAGGTAGTGTTCCATGGAATTGACAAATCTAACCAAGCAACACACCACAACTCATCAAGGATGATTGAGTTTCTGTTGTCTCTGGGAGCATTTTAGCTGAGGCAAAGGAAACGAGTGTTAACCTCCGGGGACTTCATCGTCCAAGGAGGTAGTCTATTATAACACTTGACCTCCTGAATAACTCCCTATTATCAGTTTTTCTCTTGTACACATTGAATAAAATCGCGATTATTGCGGTGACGTGCCAAAAAAAAAACTATAGCAAGAGCTATTTGCGGAGGCTATGTTGCATCGCAGTACTATAAAAAAATGCTAATTCTATTGCTTTCCATGTTATGTAGAGTACAAATAGGAAAAAAATTATAACAAGAATGTCAAGCAAAGTGCAACTAAAAAGTTGCAAATTTACAACACTTTCATGACATGTCCAACCTAAAATCTAAAAAATAGAATACATTTTTCAAAAATCCAAAACATTATACTTGATTTATTAGCATAAATGAAAATAATTTTGAAGCTTCAAAATTTAAAAGTTGAATTGAATGTATAAATTGATTTTTAACACTGGAAAGAAATTCTAATTTCTTTAAATAAAATATTAAAATATCTCAAATTTTAAGCTAGAATTCAAGTACCAAATATTTGAACTCAAATTATTCTAAGATCAAGCTATCTTTTATAGATTTGCAAATGAAATTCTTTGGTTAAATGCTGTATTGATTTTTTTACTATTTTTGAATGTATGAATACCTTGTTTTCAATTCTTTGTGTCAAAAACTAATTTTAATTAGCTAAAAACGCTGTCTATATAATTAACATACCAAATAATTGTTCATAAGCCTAAATAATTAAAAAATAAAGCATAGCGCCACTATTTCCACTATCAGCTAACAGCGGTTATAGCTGTAGTAGAGTACATCAGTGATAGCTTAGTATCCTAAGGGCATCTCCAATGGTTATAGCTAGCAACTAACTATAAGACTTCCACATCATCTATATAGTACACACTAAAGCTAGCATTCTAAAGAACTATCTATAAGGATAGTTATTTGATGTTTACATGCACACACAGAATTTATGGAGGCTGCCTCGTTTGGCGTTATAGACTAGTGCTTAAGGAAGAGTTGGTTCGATTTTTTTTGCATACTCTCTTTCCTCCACATAGGATATATGCTGATGTGTACATGTATATAACTAGCTGACTCAGACCATTGAAGATGCCCTAAGGGCATCTCCAATGGTTATAGCTAGCAACTAACTATAAGACTTCCACATCATCTATATAGTACACACTAAAGTTAGCATTCTAAAGAACTATCTATAAGGATAGCTATTTGATGCTTACATGCACACATAGAATTTATGGAGGCTGCCTCGTTTGGCGCTATAGACTATCTCTAGAGCTGTAGAGAGCTGCGTTCTCTTTCTTCATTTAATATCTTCCACGTAGGACAGTTGATGACATAGACTCTTGATACGGGGTCGCCCGATCTTCTCGACGTAGGATCAAGATACTCACGTGGAATTGATGAATCGTAGTGATCCCCCGTTGCCAATGCAAGAGTTAGCACTCTATAATTCGCCCAATCACACGTGCTGAACTTCACGACCACCAGATGAAGTTCTATCGCGCTCCCAATTCCCAGCGGAAAGGTTGAACGATCTTGATTTCGATGAACTCAGCGAACTCCCAATTCCCTCATGTTGGTTCGGCCAACAGAAAGAACAAGAGTATTTTATTATCAAACGTGGTCTGTGCCCTAAAGGCTGCCAATACAAGGGTTATATAGCCCCTTGGGACGTCCATATGGTCCCCAAACCAAATACAACTCAACCCTATATGGTTTTAGATACAAACTCTTACAAAAAGGAAACTATATTTTTCACCCGTCACATTGTTTCGGTCATAACTTTTTATCCGTGACGAATTTGGAGGTGGGACCAGATCCATTGCGTAGCCCTTGAAATTATCTTTCCAACGAGTACAAGAACACCTGAATCGGACTCCGTTTGTGAAAGTTATGGCCTTTTTAGTAACTGCCTGTCAGGCTGTCCCGAACCGAGTCCGAGTTGAATCCTGAGTTGAATCCGAGTTTGAATTGGATTGAGCACGTGGGAAGTCTGAATTTGACTTGAAAATCTTATCCAAAACTTGTAGTTTAAGTCCTTGGGCTCCTCCCTTTTGCTCTCCCACTGCATGGGCTTCTTTCCACCTTGATGAGTTACATGGGCTGCTTGGTTTCCTCCTTTCCATTCCCATAGGCTTTGAGCTCTTCGTTCTTGGTAGCAAATATGATCACCCTCCTTATGCTTCTCCATTGCTTTGGCCCCGGAATCATCATAATATTCAAACCTAATAATAAACAAGAATTTGGCATAAGGTAGTATATCGTTCCCACGAATAGAAAGAAAGTCATTAAGAAACAAATTCACCTGACAATATTTAATGCGGCTCAATACTTCTTTCCAGTGAAATAATGTATTTGATTGAAAAGTTCTAATCATGTTTGTGTCCGCATCATCCTCCCCTTCTTCAAGAAAAGCCGTCCTCGGCTTTTGATAGCCTGAAATTGTACTAAACAAAGAATACAATGTGTATGCATGGTATATGTATTGGTCAGTTACACCCCTTCCGTCTTTCACATTATTATTACCTAGAGGTGTAGTAAGCAAAAAGAACAACACATATGCGTGGTATATGTATGAATCAAT
This sequence comes from Dendrocalamus latiflorus, assembly GCA_017311315.1. Lineage (NCBI taxonomy): Eukaryota > Viridiplantae > Streptophyta > Magnoliopsida > Poales > Poaceae > Dendrocalamus > Dendrocalamus latiflorus. The sequence goes on from CM029626.1 coordinate 3,720,270, forward strand.
TATTGTGTCGTTGTCATTCTTACTGTTTTGCACAAACCAATTGATACTACAACAGCTATCAAATGCATACATTGCAATGTTTTCATTCACACCATTCTCCCTTCCACAAGAAAAAGTCGTCCTCGACTTTGAGAAGTACGTGGACAAGTCATTAATGGGCAAAACCAGATCAAACGGTTCAAATATGGAAGAGAAAATTTTAAGTGCCTTCCATGCTTCAACTGCGCTACTCTGATTATTTGTACATGATTGTTCATTAAAAGAGGAACAAGTAGGCACAAGAACTCTTTGTAAACAGCACGCACTATTGTTAAACCTCATCTCCTTGTGATCATGATATGGCACAAAAGTTTGTTTATCCAAAATATGCAATTTCAAATCAGCAAGCTTTTCACATGTAATGCATATTCGATAAACATAAAAGTTGTCATCTACACCATAATCTCCGATCAAATTGAACTTATATGTGTAGGCATAGGAACTAACTAGTGATTTTAAACATGAAATTTCAGCAACATTCTGAATGACACTAGATAGCTCTTTAGGATCATCGAACATGATATAATATAAAGAATCACTAGGAGATATTCGAGTAAGAACTTCCTTATGAGTAATCAATTCCATATTATGTAAATTAAGGAAAGAAATTTTAGAACATGGAATTTTCATTCGCACATATGAGTTTTCACAAGTACTCACTGTTTCACAATTAATTTCAGTACCAATATTGTTACCTTTGTTGTTCTCCTCAGTTGATGTAGGTGTTGTAGGTATTAAATCATCATGATGTAACAACGGGACAGCAAGTACTTCATCTTGAACCGTGGTTATCTCCTCATCTTTAACTTCCAATGATGCCGGTTGTTGAATGTTTAATTCCTCATCTTCAATTTCAACCTGCATAATGTGAGAAACAACACTAGAAGTATATATTAATGTGTTAGTTTCAAAATCAACCTCACTTTGTCTATCTTCTACTTCTCTCTTTTCTTTTGGTGTATCTCTCTCACTCTCAATTTGGATGTTCTCAAACTCACATATGGTGGAATCACACAGCTCACTCTTTTCAACACTCTCACTCAAATTGGCTATGTGGCTCTCATTCTCACATGGGTTTTGATGCATCTCAAGTGTTGTTTGTAGCAATGGGGCAGCAGTACATGTCTTCTTAACCGAAGGGAAAGTCCCATGCTCGGTCATCTTCTCATGTGTCACACTAATGGAACCATAAGAGCTGAAGTATGGACATGGATTGAACCGTGATGTACGTCTCTCCATAAGTCTCTTCTCCTCCTTAATAGCACAATTCACAAGATCATGCATGCTACTAAAATATTTATGTTGAAGTGCAGCAGCGATCTTATAATTCAAGCCTTGTTTGAAATATGCCTTCTCTCTTAATTCGCTGGTGACACCGGCACGACGGAATGCATGCTTCAACTCATAATAGTAATCTTGAACAGCGTTACTCCCTTGTGTGATGCTCTCCACATGGTGAAGCAATTCCCGCTCATAATAGGTTGGCACAAATTCATTTCTCATGATCACCTTCAAATTTGACCAAGATCTAATGAATCGTTTTCCAGATAATTGTTGCCACCAACTATAAGCATAGTCTTTAAACTGCATAGTGGCTCGCATCACTTCTTGGTCTTTGGGAAGCTTCTGAAATCTAAACTCTTTCTCCAATTGCCATTCCCACTCAATATACTCCTCTGGATCTTCACTTCCATAGAACGGAAGAGACAAATTGTTGGGTTTGGAATCACACCATGAGGAACGAAATACTGAAGATTCATTCCTATTTTGTTCACACCAAGAGGATCGAATTGTTGAATATCCTGTCATGGTTAGTTATGCAACATATATATATGTGGAAATCACTCAATCTCACTATTTTCTCTCCCAAGTAAAGTTCTTACCCTTCCGAAGTGAATTAAGGCCAATAAAAACTTACACCTGATAGAAGTGACAACAGCAACGTGATGATTAAGCGAATTCAAGAGTGTTCACTACTTGCACAACAACGGTTATATGGTGGAGCTTGGTATGAAAGTGTATATCCTAGCAATCTGTCATTCTTGATGTTGTAAAGTTAAGTAATAATCCAAGCTAGAATACTTTGCCTAAGTGCTGATCCAAAAGATTTAAGTGAAGTATATGAACGCACACGCAAAGATCAATGTGACTCGATGCAAACAAGGGAATGAGCTAACTAGAGGCAATCTGAAATTAAAGATTAGATAGCTCGTTTTGCACCAAGTACTAGGAGAGACGCTAGCCAATTGCAATGATATGAATGTAAGGGCACGAGATTGCTCAAGAGATTAAATTACACAATCTGAATTTATGGACTAAGAACTCACCCAAATTCGGCCAATGTTTTTTTTTCTTTCTTTTTCTCTTCTTCTCTTTTTTTTTCAGCTGTCTTTTTTTTTAAAGGCCGAACTAGCTTTAATTGTTCCTTTGATTTTTTTGCAGGTCTCAAATATTTAGCAAAGTGTAAAATACTCAAGAGCAGCCCTAGATGCAATATTCAACAGCTAGTCTCAAAGATGAACAGGATTTTTTTGCGGTACTGTAGCAGATCGCGTACTGTAGCAATACGGTACTGTAGCGATCGTGTACTGTAGCAGATCAATTTTTTTTGAATTTTGGATTGGATACAAAGATTAAGCTACGCAAATAAACACGAATGATCAGCACCTAACCAAAGTTCTAATGGATCAAAACTTAGCAAAACTCACAAAATTAACAGATGCAAAAACTAGGGTTTGGATATTTTTTTTTGTGGCAATTTTTGGTTTTAATGGACTATAGGACAAAAGTAAATCAATCTAAAACTAAGGGTAAATAATCCTACCGAGTAAACCGCGCTCTGATACCAAGATGATACGGGGTCGCCCGATCTTCTCGACGTAGGATCAAGATACTCACGTGGAATTGATGAATCGTAGTGATCCCCCGTTGCCAATGCAAGAGTTAGCACTCTATAATTCGCCCAATCACACGTGCTGAACTTCACGACCACCAGATGAAGTTCTATCGCGCTCCCAATTCCCAGCGGAAAGGTTGAACGATCTTGATTTCGATGAACTCAGCGAACTCCCAATTCCCTCATGTTGGTTCGGCCAACAGAAAGAACAAGAGTATTTTATTATCAAACGTGGTCTGTGCCCTAAAGGCTGCCAATACAAGGGTTATATAGCCCCTTGGGACGTCCATATGGTCCCCAAACCAAATACAACTCAACCCTATATGGTTTTAGATACAAACTCTTACAAAAAGGAAACTATATTTTTCACCCGTCACATTGTTTCGGTCATAACTTTTTATCCGTGACGAATTTGGAGGTGGGACCAGATCCATTGCGTAGCCCTTGAAATTATCTTTCCAACGAGTACAAGAACACCTGAATCGGACTCCGTTTGTGAAAGTTATGGCCTTTTTAGTAACTGCCTGTCAGGCTGTCCCGAACCGAGTCCGAGTTGAATCCTGAGTTGAATCCGAGTTTGAATTGGATTGAGCACGTGGGAAGTCTGAATTTGACTTGAAAATCTTATCCAAAACTTGTAGTTTAAGTCCTTGGGCTCCTCCCTTTTGCTCTCCCACTGCATGGGCTTCTTTCCACCTTGATGAGTTACATGGGCTGCTTGGTTTCCTCCTTTCCATTCCCATAGGCTTTGAGCTCTTCGTTCTTGGTAGCAAATATGATCACCCTCCTTATGCTTCTCCATTGCTTTGGCCCCGGAATCATCATAATATTCAAACCTAATAATAAACAAGAATTTGGCATAAGGTAGTATATCGTTCCCACGAATAGAAAGAAAGTCATTAAGAAACAAATTCACCTGACAATATTTAATGCGGCTCAATACTTCTTTCCAGTGAAATAATGTATTTGATTGAAAAGTTCTAATCATGTTTGTGTCCGCATCATCTCTCTTGTAGATAGCTGCTATAGACCCATTGGAGATGCTCTAAGGGCAAAAACCACTATAGCAGCATTGCTTGTACATGATTTTTTTTCTAAGCCCAACATGATTACTCATGAATGTTAAAAAGCTCGGTTGAATCTTTAAGAAGCCTAATCCAAAGTGATGTAATTATGAATTATCCACTAACTTGAATGGAGTGCACACCACACACATCCACATTATCGACCCCTTTCCAAATGCGGAAACGTGATTACTCCGCCGGACGCTTTCCACGCAAACCCCGATCCCACTCAACTCAGCCCCTGCCAGATCCTGGTCCACAAGCGCCACGCAGGCCCACTGACACCCCGACCCCACTCCCATCCACACCCCCACAGACATGCGGGCCCCACCGTGGGCGAGTCTTATCTCTCTCACTGCGGGTGGGCCCCACCCTCTCGTGTCCTTCTCTCTGGTCTGAGTGAGTCCGAACTCCGAACGAGCAGAAAAGAGAGGTAAAACCGACCCAGAAAGGGGAGGAAAACACGAGGCAGGAAGACGAGGGCGAGCGGCGTAGACAAGCAGCGGGGCACAAGCCCAGCCCTAACCCTAAGTCCACCTCTCCTCGCCGCCGCCGCCGCCTCGCCGGAGGATAGCCCGCCGCCGCGAGATCCGTACGGCTGCTCTGCTTCGCTGCCCCGCCCCGGGGGCGGACGCGGCCACGCGCCTAGGTGCGTCTCGCTCTCTCCCCGTCTCCTCTCCTTGCCCCCTCTCGCGTTGGGTCCGGTTCGTGCGGGTGATCGCGTGGGGTCGGGGGTGACGTGGCTAGGATTGCGCTGATGATCCGATTGGGGTCGTGGCGGTGGATCGGGGGATGTTTGCGCCATTCCGGCTCCCGAGGGAGGCGGTTTCGTTTCAGCGCGGGGGCTGATCTGAAGGGGAGCTGTGGGAGCACGGTGGTTTGGTTGGTGTCGTGCGTCGTGTTCGTCTTAGTATGATGTCAAAACAGGGGTGAAACCATGTCCTGAATCGCATTCGCCTATGATTAGGGCAGCCGTGTTGGTAGCTGTGGCGATTGTGCGATTCAGGAGACGAGGGAAACCCTAATCCGGAGCCGGTTTACTCCCAAACAGGCTCTCAGATGATGCGATTTGTACTTGTGCTTTGTGTTGGAATGGCAGAATGTCGCCTATGGTTTGCTTACATGAGTAAACTGTTTGCAGGTGTAGCTGACTTGGTTTATTTCATCTGCTGGCTGGCCATCGTGAGGAAGCGATGGCTGTTGTCAATCCTGTAATGTTTGACAACGATGATGACGATGTCCCAATTTCTTTCAAGAGGTCGAGTACCTCCGTGAAGAAAAGGCCCACCCCCTCCAAGCAGGAGGGCTCGTCAGGAAATCCTGTTAGGAGCCCCAAAGCTGTGGCTTTGAATCCACAGAAGAATGGGTTTATTGGTGCTTCGAGGCCGACCCTGCCACCGAAGCCACAGTTGACCAGTTCGAACCCTCGGTCGTTGGGATCTGCTCAGCCGAACAGTTCTGCCGAACATGGACAAAAGAGTAATGCAGTGGATAAGAGTAAACTGAAAAGACCTTATGTGGAAGATGACAAGTCGGATGATTCAGACGACGAGAAACCAATTGGATTAAGGAAAAAGGTTGAAGAGAGGAAATTAAAGAGAGTTGATACAGGAGGTGAGAAGGCAGATGATTCAGACGATGATTATAAGCCATTGAGTGTAAAGATCAACTCAGCCAAACTGGCTTCCAATAGCACGAATAAGGCAATTTTGGAGAAGGCTGCACCTAAAATTGGGCAACCTGATGACGATTCAGAGGATGAGAAACCACTGGCCAGGAGGTTGCTCACTAATGCTGCTTTGAAAAATGGAGGTAACGTCTCTGATGATTCAGAGGATGAGAAGCCATTGGCTGCCCGATTTTCAAAAGCTACTGGGAGTGCATCCACGAGAATCTCAAATTCCAAGAACAAGCTCCCGTCTACCAACAAGGGGTTAAATAATAATACAAGCACTCCCCAAAATTCAATTAAAAGACCAAGTGATAATAATAATCAAACAAGTTCAGCTCTCAAGAAGGCAAAGCCTTCAGATGCTTCTGCCTCTACAAGTGTCAAAAGAGAATCCAAGGCAGATGACAATGACAACATACCTCTTTCGCAAAGATTGAAAATGGGCGAGTCTTCAAAAAGCAAGCCACTTGTAAAGAATGTTGTAAAGAAGAGTCCTTCATCTTTTAAGAAAGATAGCAAGAAAATGAAAACAAAGAAAACAATGAAAAATTCTCAGTTCTCAAAGAAAATGAAGGTCCCTCCTGGATCTGGTGGTGGACAGAAATGGACCACGTTGGTGCACAATGGCATTATTTTCCCCCCTCCATACAAGCCTCATGGTGTCAAAATGCTTTACAATGGGCAACCTGTTGATCTGACTCCAGAACAGGAGGAGGTGATATATAGAGCGTTAGCTGTTTATTACCTTTTTTTGCAATTTCAGATTCGTGGCAATAAGAATGATGTAGTAATTGGGTTGCTCCTGAATCCAAATCATGCTTCTATGTATTTGTTCGTCTACTAATTCTCTGTGTTGCAGGTTGCAACCATGTTTGCTGTGATGAAAGACACAGATTATGCGTCCAAGAAAACATTTATCGAGAACTTTTTCAACGACTGGAGAAAAATTCTTGGTAAAAACCATGTTATCAAGAAATTCGAGCTTTGTGATTTCACCCCGATCTATGAATGGCACCTCAGAGAGAAGGAGAAGAAGAAGCAGATGACATCAGAGGTAGCTGTTTACAACTTGTTGTAGCAAAGCTGCATGTCTGACTTATTCTGCAGAATGAAATTTTAGTTCATATTGATGTGATCTCTGAAAAATTGCACAGTTGGGTTTTTGGTGACTTATGACTCAAAATCATGCCCAAGCTTGAGTAGCTTAGAGAAGGCAGATTTATTCTGCCTCCATCATGTGAAGTGATTAATCTTTAAAATTCTTTGTTTACAGGAGAAGAAAGCATTGCGGGAAGAGAAGTTGAAACAAGAGGAGAAGTACATGTGGGCTGTTGTGGATGGTGTTAAAGAGAAGGTCTTTTTTTTTAAAAAAAAATACTGTGTAGTTACATAACTATGTCTTGTTTATTTATAGATAGTTCTCTTCTTCCCTTTACTTTTGCTATTGTACTTTCCCTTTTCTTTTGCTATTGTACTAGAGAGACATTTTTTTATTAGTCAACAATTGTTAGGTTGATCGTACTACTTAATTAATTAAGATTTTTGCACCAGATGTGAAGAATGGCTTGTTACTGTATGATAAAAAACTTTCTTATTGAGAGTAAACTGTTGCATCGTTGTTCCTAACTTCATTTTCCTGTACTTGCATAAGCAGTTGTGTCATCTGCCATCTACTCTGCTATATTAAGAGCATTTTGTGTGCAGTTCTCCTGGGCTAAAATGTTTGTTCATTTCAGGTTGGTAATTTCAGAGTAGAACCGCCTGGCTTGTTCAGGGGACGTGGAGAGCATCCGAAGGTGCAGAAAAAATTTTAATCACATAAATTTTTGTTGTTTGAAGTTAGTGCCTTCATTTTAGTGTTTTTATTACCTTGTTTTAGATGGGAAAACTGAAGCGACGCATTCGACCAAGCGATATTACAATAAACATCGGAAAGGGGGCTCCGGTCCCAGAGTGTCTGATACCTGGGGAAAGGTACCATAAAAGTTTTCCAATTGTTGATATGAAACTATATTTGTGAAGGAGTTGCTAGCATGTATGCACTCTTGATTGGTCATGTGTCCTGCAGCTGGAAAGAAGTCAAACATGACAATACTGTTACATGGTTGGCCTTTTGGAACGATCCAATAAGCCAAAAAGATTTCAAGTATGTTTTCCTGGCAGCAAGCAGCTCACTAAAGGGACAAAGTGACAAGGAGAAATATGAGAAGTCTCGAAAATTGAAGGTGAGGAAATTCATTATGTGTATCATGGAGGTTTTGAGTCTGCATGTACACATAATTGTCTTTCTGCATGGCCATGGCAGGATCACATACACAAAATTCGTGAAAATTACACGAAGGATTTCAGGAGCAAAGATAAGACAAAGAAGCAAATTGCGGTGGCAACATACCTTATAGATAAACTAGCCCTTAGGGCAGGCAATGAAAAGGTATTGTCCTACTGGAACCTACGATTGCAGTTATGAAATGATATTCCAATTTATTAAGACGGTTGGGATGTATTTCGGCTGGCAATTTGGTTCTGTACGCATAAATTTTGGTTCATAAATTCTTCTGTTTTTTGTGCTGGTTGCACAACTATGCTTGCTTTTATGTAATAGCTCATCTGCATCAGTGACATTACCAGCTAAAATAACCTTTTTGCACCAAGACTACTCTTATCAAGTATTAGTTATGGTGCTGTGGCTACCACGATTTACATGATGAGCCACTCTTCTACCGAAAATCTATTCCTTTCAGCATACTGTCTTCTTCATTTTTCATTTCTATTTAGCTTTGAGCTTTATGGACATATATTATCATGAGTTTGTATTATTAGTTACTACTTCAAATCCTTTTCAGGATGATGATGAGGCTGATACTGTTGGTTGCTGTACGCTGAAGGTTGATAATGTTACTTGTGTGCCTCCAAATAAGCTGCAGGTCTTGATCTTGATTATTTATTCTGCATGATTACTCAATGTGACATCTTAATTTTGATGCTATCTGATGCTTCATGACCTTTACAGTTTGACTTTCTTGGTAAAGATTCTATAAGATACTTCAACACTGTAGAGGTTGAACTGCCTGTATACAAGGCAATTGAGGAATTCCGTGCTGGTAACTCTCTCCATGCTTTCTCTTTTTAACCCTTCGTCCCTCTCTCCCTAACCTTGTCAAATCATTCACATCTATTTTGCCTATATGGTTTCTAGGAAAGAAAGCGGGAGACGATATCTTTGACAAGCTTGATACAACTAGACTAAATGCTCATCTAAAGGATTTAATGCCTGGGCTTACTGCAAAAGTTTTCCGTACATATAATGCTTCCATCACCTTGGATGATATTGTAAGTTCAAATCAAATTTCACTTCTTACCAGGTGTCCATTCTCTACTCTTTTGTTGAACTGCTTAGGCTTGCATAGACTCAGGGCTCTGATTAGTTGAAGGTGATCACGAGCAAGACAAGTTAGGAGCATCTGTTGTACTGTTTTGTTTTGGTACTGTAATATTTATACTTGTACCTGCAGTTCAAGTCAACAGCAAATATTTAGTTGGTCAATGTTATGAAGAGATAACTATGTCTTCAGTTATTTCACTTATCCTTTTTTTCATATTCCTAAAAGAATGTGTGCATGCGATATCATTTTTCGCGTGACTATCTTGTTATGTTATAATACATTGGTGTAAAGAAATATGTGTTTGTGCTGATGTTACAGTTGCACAAAGAAACAGAAGATGGAACTCTTCTTGAAAAAGTTGCTGTCTATCAACGAGCAAACAAAGAGGTACAATCTATTACTCTTTAAGAAAAAAAATCGAAGCACTTGTATCATCACTCGTATCGTCTCTCAACCGTGCTTTGTCGTTTACTCAGGTTGCCATAATCTGTAACCATCAGCGTACTGTCTCAAAATCACACGAATCCCAGATGACTAGATTGAATGAAAAGATTGATGAATTAAAGGTTGGTTGTCTGCTGCAAATGATTAGCTCAAACTTACTGTTTCTTTGTCTTGTCTTGCAAACTCTTTATCATCATTTGCTTCTTTTCTCCAGGCCCAGAGGGATGAGTTGAAAGTAGACTTGGGCAAAGTGAAGAAAGGAAAGCCTCTAGGCAACGATAAAGATGGGAAGCCAAAGAGAAAATTGCCCCCTGAAGCGTAACATCTCAATCACAGATGCAGCATATTTTGTATATTTAAACAAAGAGCGGACTGGGAAGTCTCACAATACCCACTTGCAGGTTTGAAAAGAAGATCTCTCAGTTGGAAACCAAGATAGAGAAGATGGAGATGGATAAGAAGATAAAAGAGGATTTGAAGACGGTAGCACTAGGAACATCAAAGATCAACTACCTTGATCCTAGAATTACTGTAGCATGGTGCAAACGCCATGAAGTCCCTATTGAGAAGGTATCGTGGTTTCAGGACAACCCCTAGTTTCTTTTCTTAGTTCTATAATTTTATTGCATGGCTGCTCCTTTATTATGTTCGTAGGCACAAGCTCACATTACTCATCTATATCACACTTTAGTATATCATACTTGGTGTGCCATGCTGTTTCCCTGCCATACAAATGTTTACTCCAAATATTTAAAAGATGTTTGGTAAGTCTGTAACCCTGGAGGGTGGCCAACCATAAGTCCATAACTGTATATATAAAATAAACTTCTCTGACCTTTTTTCTATTATCATTTACCTATAGGATTAATACAACCTTATAGAGTGCTATAACCTTGCTATGATATTTCATGGTTGAAGTTGCATTCTGCAGACAGTGAAGTTCTCAATTGACACTTCTGCTTTGTGATTTTCAGATCTATTTTAATGCCATATGTTCAAATGATTGACCTGATCATTATTATTTGATAGTCCTTAACAGAACCTGCTTCCCTTGGCTGTTTTTGCTGACAGATTTTCAACAAGTCACTTATTGCGAAATTTGGATGGGCAATGGACGTTGACCCGGATTTCAGATTCTAAGAGCATTGGCTGCCGGGTCAGTCAGCCCCTAGTAAATTTGATCCAGCTTCCAGCCCTGCTCCCGGGCACTAATTGCAGCTAGGAAACGAAGGGCTCGGTGTTTGTTTTTTTAAAGTCTCCCTGCTCCTGGAAAGAAGGAAGCACCCGGCATTCTCTTTGTAGGCCCTTTTTCCTCTTCTTTTTTCTTTTTGGTGTATTTGCCATCGTTCGATTGCCTTAAGTTCTGTATTAATTTGGGCTGAGGAATTTGAGTTCGTTGAGAACAGATGGACATTCAATTTATACCGAATTAATCTCAAATATAGATGACCTGTTGCGTGATGGTTTCATGGGACTGGAACTGTGTGCCATGAGGTTTTTTCGTCTGGCTGAGGAAGCGAACTGTGTTGTGTATGTACTTGAGAACTGGTGGTAATAAATGGTAATGGAAGAAGTGCTGAGGTGTAATTTTTTTTATCAAAGATGTTTCGTGCTTCTGTTGTGCTAAATCTCAAACCTGGTTTAAGTTATAGAGTGCTATGGTAAGTTGGAGTTGTCCCAAATCTTGTGTTTTGTCAGGTTCTGTTCAATCTGCTGTCATCTTGCTTAACGCTGATAAATGCCAGTCGTTGAAAAGGTGCACCCTCTACGATGTAGGACGTCAGATTGAATGCTAATAATGAAAAATGCAAAACATGCAACAGTTGAGGTGGAGGGATGTAATTGGATCAAACTCGGATGGATATTGTTTATATCTTGTATCTTTTACCATATTTTTCTTAAAGCCATCTGCCGACATGAATAGTGTTAGATATGAACACGGATGTGGATAACTGTTACAATTATAGAGTGAATATATGTTCAATCGTATTTTTCTTCTCGAATAATGTGTTTATGAATGTGGATAATGTGAGTGAAAATATGTTGAATCAAATTTAGTAATGAATATTTAGTCTGATATTGTGTGAAAACAAAAACTATACATAGTAACATAGCGCACATATAACATCGACCGATCAACCGTGCTGCATATCCAAAATATCAACGTTAGAACTACTGTATCTACAAAAACTATACCAGCTCTCTTATCTCTACCTTGTAGGTCCAAGTTGTACCCTTGCCGCTCTATTTTTCTCTATCCACCAATCTTGTGAATTCTATTCCATCGAGCATTTCGGTTTAGCCGTTGGGATGGAATGTTCCGGTATATAAAAACAAAAACTATAAATACTTATGATTATACATTTTTTGTTATTTTCAAGCTTATATAACCCATATAGGATCTTACTGTACTAAAATAAAACGAGGGTCTCAACAGAAAAGGTAGGACATATATGTAAATGTCAATAATTACAACCACTACTAAATTGTAACATTCCCAACTCACATTACGGCAGCCAGATCCATTAGCGCCGCCACTTGTTTGAGTCGGGCCATGTCGGACTGACATGGCCTGATACAGACACGACTCGTTTAGACACGGTAAATGAATAGGTAGTGCTGTGTCGGTCCACGGGTTGTGGTCCGAGTCTAGGCACGGCCTACGACTGTGACGGCACAGGCACGGTTAAGCTTTAACGGGCCATGTTGGTACGGTTGGTCCGTTAAGTCAGGAAAAGAAAAAATTCAAAAAATTATAGAATAATTATAAAAAATTATAGACATTGTTAATCATCAATATAAATATTGGCAATGTCATATAATGAGCCTTATTAACTTGTAGAATATCAATATGGAATTATGGATTACAAATTGTTACATGACTAGGAAATTACAGGAAAATTGAAGAAAATTAAAGAAAAATTGTAGATATTGTTAATCATCAAGATAAGTTTTGTCAATGATATAATGAGCTTTATTAACTTGTAGAATATCAATATAGATTATTACATAGCATGGCTGCCTTGTTAAAAACTTTACCAAGTAAAAACATCTACTTGAGAAAATCTTGGTAAAGAAAAAATAGTACAGCTTGTAAAGCTCACTAGTCACTACATCTGAAGAAAAAATATTGAAAATCCTTTTCATTGCTATATAGATACAAATTTTCAAAAGATTCTTTTAAATCTCTATTCTCTGCAGTATGTTGGAGTCTTAATTCAGCTTGTTCCCAATCTTTGATGGTCAGAAGGATTTCGACCATCTCGTTCGAGAGACTTGTTCGTCACTCATCGATTATTCTTCCGGATAGACTGAAGGCTGACTCCGAGGAGACTGTAAAAACAAGAACAGTTAACACATCCCGTGTTAATATGGGTAGAATTAGATTTGTTACCGTTTGGGTCTGTTACTATAAGAGGATGTTCAACTATTGCTCGAAGCTGACGCTATCACTATTGAGATAGCATGATAGGTCTTTAGTGCTTTTCAACCTTGCTCCTCCTGACTGATCTGTATCTGCGTGAGAGTGAGGTTTGAGGTGTGACCCCCTATTTATAGAAAAATTCAACTTTTTTTTTGAATTTTTCGAAACTTTTTTACCTCCAACGGTCAAAAAACGGTCACAAATGACTATTTTTAACTGGGTCGTCCTAGGCCGTGTTGTCCCCTAGGCCCAGCCACGGAAAAATCTACCGAGCCATGCCGGCATAGCCCACAAAATAAACGGGCTGTGCCATACTTGAGTTTGTCATTGGCCAACACACCAAGGTTTGGCCCATTGGCCACCTCTTCTTTCTCACGTCACTTGCAAGCATGAGGGCTGCAACAAGGGGAAAAAGGCACTTTTGGCTGGTTTGGATGCATTATTTGTAAAAATAGTACACTCTTTGCATTAATTGCAAAAATGGCACTATGAGTTTGTTTGGGAGAGCTCTACCACTGAAAACGTGGATCTGGAGCAGCAGCTCCACCATGGAGCAGCTCCACCATGGAGCAGCTCCACCGTGGATCTGGGATCCCACCAAGGAGTATTTGGTTTGTACAGCAACTCCAGATCCACGAAATTGAGGTTTTGGTGGAAATGACCACTTTTGGTGGGATGGGGTGTGTAACCAGTGGTATTGGTGGGTAATTACCACCCAACTCCACGGTGGAGCACCCCTTGAGGAGCTCCATGAAATCCATAGATCTGGCCCTCAGATCCAGGATTTTGGTGGATCCAGATTTCGCGGAGCTGGAGCGTATGGATAAAATTTCGTAAAGTGGAGCTATTTTTCGTGGATCTGGAGCTGGTGGAGCTCTCCCAAACAAGCCCTATCTGTCCCCTGGGTGGCAGGTGCCACATAGTGACATGTTGCACCTGTCGCCTAGTGCCAATCATCGGACGGTAAGTTTCTCGTGACGACACATGTCATACCTGCCGCCTGATCACCGAGTGGCAGGTTTCTTGGGCCGACACATGGCAGGGCTAATATGCCACGTGTCGGCCCGAGGCACCTACCGCCTAGTCACCGGGCGGCATGTGTGCCACATGTCTCCCCGAAAAACCTGCCGTCCAGTGGTAGGTGACATGTGTCATCTTGAGTAACCTATCGTCTAGCTACGTCGCCGCCCACTTGTCTTCTTTCTCTCCGGCGGACGGGCGGGGACAGGGGGCGGCAAGGGCGCCGGACGGCGGAGCTCGATGGCGGAGACCCCATTGTTTAATTTAGTGGGCTGAGCTGGAGCACGAAACAGCTATATTTTGTTTCCAACACAAACGAACAGACCCAGCCATATGGTCGGTCGTACCCAACACTCGAAACGCACCCAATTCCGCCACCGCTAGCTAGCTAGGGTTTTTCTTGGATTCTGCGACTGCGAGGCCTCGAGTTCCAGCGCCCCTCCTCCTCCTCCTGACCTCCCCTCTACTTGATTGGCCCGGCGTGGAGCGGACATCTGATTTCTTTTGTTGGTAAGGACTAAGGAAGCCCTAACTTTCTTGGATTTCTTCTTCCAAGAGTTCTTCTTCTCGTCCTTAGATGCTGTGAGTTGTAATCAGTAACTTGGTCATATGCTAGTTAGTCTTTCGGCTGGACGCTTGGGCCAAGTCAATATGTGCATGCCTGACTTGTAGGCTGCTGCATCTAGTGCGTTGTGTGCGTGCGTTAAAACCAGATCGAGCAGGTAGTGCAGATCCTGGAGTATCGGGTTAGTTTTATTCAGTAAGTTCAGTAAAGTTCAGATGTGTGTTTTCTTTGTACCGTGCATTGTCCAGCGATAAACAGAACGACAGTGGAGTTCCAGCGACTCTGTTCTGAAACTGCTTCTGTTCTGAATCTCCACCTTTCGCGTGTGTAAACATTTGCCTGTGTGTTTCTTTGGTCTGTGTTGAGGCTTGATCTGCAACTCTGGTTCTGAAACCAACATATGGTATCAGAGCTTGGGTTCATGCCAAAGATCATGCCACGAACTGAAGATCTGCCGATTGTGGAGAGGACGGCAAGGAAGGAAGGATCCATCTCCCTCCAGTATCCGATGCTTTCGAAGAACAACTACGGCCCTGTTCTTTTTTAGCTTTTGGCTTCTGTTTTTGACTTTTCTATAGTAACTAGCTTTTAAACGGAGTGTTTTTTTAAGATGGGGTCTACTAGTTAATTGTAGTACATACTATACCGACTTCATTTATATCGGTAAAAACCGCACGTGAGTTTCTGTTACTCTGTAATCTCTCCCACGAATAGCCCAAAAGTCACAAGTCGTAGCCAAAAGTCATAAGCCTCAACCAAAAAGAACAGGCCACGCAACATGAGCCATCAGGATGAGGGTCTTATGCAGGCTTAGAGCATTTGGGACGTTGTCGAGCCGGTGGCCAGAGAGGTCCTGGAAACAAGGAAGGACAAGATGGCGATGGTGGCCATCTACCAAGGAATTCCTGAAGATGCGTTGTTGACAATTGCCGAGAAGCAGACGGCGAAGGAGGCATGGGATACTCTCAAAACCATGCGCCTGGGCGCGGACCGCGTGAAGAACGCAAAGGTACAAACATTGAAGACTGATTTCGAGCTCCTCCAGATGAAAGATAGATCGGTTGATGACTTTGCGATGAAGCTGATAGCGGTTGTAAACAAAATCCGAGCCTTGGGCGACAACATGGAGGAAGCATATGTGGTCAAGAAGTTTCTCCACGCCATGCTGGCAAGGTTCCTGCCAATAATATCCACAATTGAGCAGTTTGGAGACATGGAGAAAATGTCGCTTGAGGAGGCTATCGGCTGCCTTAAATCTCATGAAGAGCGAGTACGCGGTTACGGCGACGATGGTAAAGAGCATCTCTTGTTGGCACACTCGAAGTGGGTGGCACGAACGAAGAAGAGTGGTGGCGATTCTTCATCCGGCTCGAAGGGACAGGGCCGTGTTAGCTATAACACACTCGGAAGTGGTAGCTATCGTATGTGGTAGCTATGGCCGTGGCTGTGGCAGAACTTGCGGTTGTGGCCGTGGACGCGGTAGGGGAGGCTATGGTGAAAGCACCTCATCCCAAGAGGGCAAAGGAAGTCATGGGCCTAGCGGTGGTCGTGACAAGTTGAAGATCAAATGCTTCAATTGCGATGTTTATGGTCATTATGCATCCGAGTCTCATAGTAATCGCCGAGATGAGGAGGTTAACCTCATGCAGGCACAAGATGAAGAACCTGCTTTGATGTTGGTTGTGTCTCAAGTGGAGGCACCCAACATGGTGATGCTCAACGAAGAGAATTTTGTGCCGGACCTGCACACGGATGAAGCACAAGGAAACATTGACATTTGGTATCTAGACAATGGCGCTAGCAACAATATGACTGGCCACCGAGAGAAGTTCAAGGAGCTTGATGAGAAGGTCATTGGACTCATGAAATTCAATGATGGATCATCTGTCCAGATCAGAGGAAAGGGATCTATTCTCTTTCAATGCAAGAACAGTGATTAGCGTCTTCTTCCTGAGGTATACTTCATCCCGAATTTGAGAAGCAATATCATAAGTCTCGGTCAGATGACAGAGGATGGGAGTAGAGTTGTATTAGCCGGTGAGTTCCTAAAAGTGTTTGATAGGAACATTGCACTTCTCATGAAAGTGAGGCGCACTGCTAACCGGTTATATAAGATGTTGATCAAGATTTGTAGGCCGATCTGTCTGATGGCCAAACTCACTGACCCATCCTGGTTATGGCATGCAAGGCTCAAGCAAGCCTCCTATGCAAGAAAGATTTTGGAGAAGGCCTGCATGAAAGACTGCAATCCTTGTAAGTATCCAATGGAGCCAAAAGCAAAACTTGGGAAGGATGAAGCTAGAGACTTGGTATTGAATGCAATAAGATAAGAATGTGATATTGAATGCATACCTTTTATGTTTTTCACATTTTCATCCAAATGAGATTAAGCAATGTCATAATTAATAAACATATTAGTCCCAAAATTGCATTTGTTATTATCACCAAAACCAATTTAATAGAGCTTGAACTTACAACTGTGCTGAATCATCAAGCTCTAAAGCATATTTTGAGGTATGTGGTTGGTGCTGTTGATCATGATTTGCTCTATACTAGAAGGGAGGAAGCACTACTCTTGATTGGCTATAGTGATAGCAATCTAGCTTGGGACATGGATGATAGAAAAAGCACCGGCGACTTGGCGTTCTACCTCTACGGGAATCTAATTGCATGGGCATCCCAGAAGCAGAGAACTGTGGCTTTATCTTCGTGCGAAGCTGAGTTCATGGCAACAACCGCTATAGCTTGTCAGGCTTTGTGGTTAAAGAGTTTGCTAAGTGAAGTAACAGGCTATAAACCTGAACCAGTCACACTCTTCATCGACAACAAGTCCGCCATAGCATTGATAAAGAACCTAGTGTTCCATGGGCGTAGCAAGCATATTGACACTCGTTTCCATTTCATTCGCGAGTGTGTTGAGGCAAGCCAGATTGTTGTTGAGTATGTTAGCACTGGAGAACAACGTACCGATGTACTCACCAAGGCGTTAGCAAGAGTGAAGCTTGCAGAGATGCGGGAGCTTCTTGGAGTGAAGAATCTTGAGCCAAGTCTAGATTAGGTGGTGAATGTGAGTTGTAATCAGTAACTTGGCCATCTGCTAGTTATTCTTTCGGCTGGACGCTTGGGCCAAGTCAATATGTGCATGCCTGACTTATAGTCATGCATCTAGTGCGTTGTGTGTGTGCGTAAAAACCGGAACGAGCATGTAGTGTGGATCCTAGAGTATTGGGTTAGTTTTATTCAGTAAGTTCAGTTAAGTTGAGATGTGTGTTTTCTTTGCACTGTGCATCGTCCGGCAATAAACAGAACAACAATAGAGTTCCAGCGACTCTGTTCTGAAACTGCTTCTCTGTTCTGAATCTCTGCCTCTTGTGTGTGTAAACATTTGCCTGTGTGTTTCTTTGGTCTGTGCTGAGGCGTGATCTGCAACTCTGGTACCGAAACCAACAGATGCATTCTTTGCTGCCGCTGTGAGCAATCGAATCCTGAATCTTTCCTTCCGGGATTTGATTCGGAACTCCAATCCATCCAGTTAGTTGGTTGCTGGATTTGTTTGCCGCGACATACTAATATAATCCATCCTTCCATCTCTGTGGTTCGATTTGATTCGATTCAATCCAGTTCTGTTCTGTTCTTCAAGATTCTCAGTTCGTGTTTGAATTCAAACTGCTTGGGTGCTAATTCCCGTTGTTGTGTTTGCAAAAAATTTTCAGAGTTGGCATCAGCGAGGATTCTGTAGCCAATATGGTGAGTGGTTCTTTTCCAGTTCATTTGTTTCTTCTCTATCTATCGTTGCTAGGACTGCGGCTGGTTTGGTTATCGATGTTCTTTTTCCTGTTGTTCTTGTGCAGCTCTTCTTCTCCTACTTCAAGGAGCTCGTGGGGAAGGAGGTGACGGTGGAGCTTAAGAATGACTTGGCCATCTGCGGGACGCTCCACTCGGTTGATCAGTACCTCAACATCAAGCTCGAGAACACTCGAGTCGTTGACCAGGACAAGTACCCCCACATGGTATGTATGATGCATGCCTGCTGCCTTGATTATCTATTTGGTTCCAGTGAAAAATGCATTCTCATTAGCTGCTTGTCTGTATCGGCGCTTGTATGGGTCGATGTCTTAATATTTCCTTGGTTGTTTATGGCTTCTTTGTTCTAGCGTGCCAGATGTGTTTATCGATTTAGGAAAGACTGGGATAGTTGTTCTTGGCATCTTGCTGTAGTCTGTAGTAGCTACGTTCCCTTTTCCAGATTATTGGGTACAGTGGTGAAATGCTCTATCATGTGTTAGTAAAGGCCAAAGAGTTTGTTTCCATTATGAATCTATCATTCTTGCGTCAACCTTGTAAGCTATGCCGGTGATATCGTTGTGCTCTTGGCCTTCCAGCAGTCTTTATCTTAAAATTGACTGTTCATGGGTTTTTATGCGAACTGATGGTGTCTTCACATTCAGTACAACATCATAAATTTTGAATATCCAAAAGACTAAAACTATAAAGACATGAAGAATTAAAATAGGACATTTCATGTGCGCTACACTATTATATTCTGCACAAACCTCTGCATCCTCGTCTATTGATTCAATCTAGTCTTAAATGAATGCCTCTAGCATTATCCTAACGTGTTTAGTTAGTGGTAAATGCTATACTACAAATTCATCAGATTCTGTCAGGTTATTCATATAAGTTATATTCAGAAGGTAGTCCTCAACTTGCATAGGTGAAATAAATTTGATAGATCCAGTAGTGCAACTCCAGACTCCTACTTTAGAACATGTTATTGCAGGTCTTATTAACGCCTGACCATGAAATTTTGAGGCCAGTAAGTCTGGTGCACACTACTCATATAGCCATCTGTCGTTGAATGAGAAGACTATGTCAACAAGGGCTGTTTTTATGCCTGCACATGAAATTTTGTGGCCTGTTAAATCAAGTACACGCTACACATAGAACCATCTATTGTTGGATGTGATCATGTGAAGACTATGTCAACGTGTATTGTTGTGTAAGCTGCTTGTGGTTGCTAAGTTAACATTGTGCTGGCTTCTCCTTTATCCATACAACCCATGGGTATGCCATTTTGGATCTAGTCAATTTAATAACAAGCAGTACGCTGATCTAGTCTAGATATTCAGTTGTCCTTGAGGATACATGAGTCCTACTTAAGGTTGATTCAATTCGTTAATCTCTTTTGATACGTAGTACAAAAGAGTATCCACTCTTAAGTACCCCCCCCCCCCCCCCCCCAGTACCCCACAGAATATCATTGGTTGGGACATATGTATCCTCAAGGCCAACTAAAAGATTGCTTCCTGTTATAAGTACATGATGCATGAAGTGATCTCAAACGGAGGCAAAGCTTTATATATGCTTATCATGTACCGTGTCTTGTTGGTATGATAGTTGCCTGTTGTATGGCGTGTATCCCTTTGCCGTCCGCGTTTGCTAAATGAACATTTATACTTGCTTTTTTTTTGGCACTTTTACGTCCTTGGCTGGTCAATTCGTTAATCTCTGAAGAACACACCGATGCATTTGTTTACCAGAACAAAAGGACTATGGACATCAGTCAAGCACTAACACTTATGAATTACGATCAAGAGTTCATGTTGGGCATGCTTTGAACACTCATCATCTCTCCTTGGCAGCTATCGGTGCGAAACTGTTTCATCAGGGGATCTGTGGTGCGGTACGTGCTGCTTCCGCAGGACGGCGTCGACATCGACATCCTCCATGATGCCACCAGGAGGGAGGCACGCGGAGGCTGATACCTCATTCTCTCCTCCCCTCCCCTCCCATCAGAGCAATCCTAATCTCATGTACGGAACATGTATGGTGTGGTAGACACTGGTATCGACATGGCTCAACTCCCTATCGATTCGTCAGTGATACTTTCAGTGAAACCATCCAAGGCTGTATGCCTTGTTATGAGGAAGTGCAGCCAGCAATGCCATGCTCCTGTTTCTTGTGGATTTCAATGGCAATGTTATTAGATCAAGCAGGGCCCATTGATTTTGTTGTGATGTTTTGATTGTCAGGCCATGTTCTTGAGAATTTTGGGGTCGAAGTCTGCGCATTGTCACATTGGCATGTCGCGCAAAGCGCTGTTGGCCGGTCAATGATCAATGACTTGAACGGATAATTAGGTCAGGAATTAGGATGAGTGCGACTTGAAGTTAAAGCGACGCTACTTGTCGAACGGGAGAGAGAAAGCGAGAGTGCACCTAATGGATACAGAGGTTGATTAATGGAAAGCTGAATGGATGTAGTCTAATGAGTTCTGTTTTCTAGCTTTCATCTTCTTTTGATTTTTTTTTATCCTTTTAAGGCTCTTTTGCCTTTTTTTTCTTTTTTTTTTCTTATTCTTTTGTATTATTTGTGATAATATTTTTTAAAAAAAACTATTAGTAGTTACAATATATTTTTTAACCATTATAGAATTAAAAAAACCAGCAGCATGAGTTTATAAACCCTTTGTAACACTACCTAATGCTTGTTAAGCAAGTTTTACTCGGAGAACTTGTTGGGCATCCGGTTACAATTATCGGCAGAGCAAGCTGGTAGCAATGCCATGATCAGGACACTCAGGTATGATGGTTTTGGTATATTCAGGAACGTGATAATGGGATTGTACCTCGAAAATCATCTCTTAATATTATAAGATCCAGACAGCAATTTTATATGTTTCTACCTTATTTTAGATGCTAAATGGAGTTGGAATTGGAATGGTCCCATAGGGTCGTAGGAATCATGAGATCCTATGATACGATCGGGATCCTGACAACATCAGAGCATCTCCAACAATCCCCCTAAATCTCCCCCTAAATCAAATTATTGGGAAATTATGTAAAAAGTCTTCTCCAACAACTCCCCTAAATACCCCCCTATTTCTATCCCCCCCCAAAACTCTCCCAAAACCCAGGTAGAAACCGGGAACTTTCAGGGATCCCCTATCCTCGGTCCCGCCGTAACGCGCGCTGGGAAAAAAAGTTCGCGCCACATTTTTCCTTTCCCGCGACACCGAGTATTCCTGCGCCGCCGTTCTTTTTCTCCCCTCTGCAGATCGAAATCATCCTTGCGGGCATCGGGAGATCGAAATCGGACGCGGGCGCCTGGCGACGTCCTTGCGACTGATGGCGATGCGATGGAAATCAAAAACTCAAAGACATTCCCATCTCAATTACTGCATGTGTCTCACGTCACGTACATGCACCATCTCAATTACTGATTGCGGCTAATCACCGTTTGATATTTATACAGCGGCCGTCGTCCGCGTACGCACACGCACGGGATTGGTTCAATCTCCCTATTCTATTCGGTTGGATGGACCGACTTGATCACTAATAAAAATAGGTATCGAGCAAAGTAAATGGGCCGGTTGTTAATGTTGGGCCAGATTCAAAATACTATTAGGATATATTTAGGGGAGCTGTTGGAGGAGGGGACTAAAATAGGTTAACAAATTTTTTGGGCTGCCCCTAAAAGGTGTCTTTTGGGGTGGGTTTTTAGGGGATTGTTGGAGATGCTCTCAGTATTAGCAGCATGATATATAACTTGACTCCCAAACTCAGTCAGCCCAAAACGCAATCCCTAACCCTAATCCTCTTCACGAAACCCACTGGTGAGAGTAAGGAAAAGGAAAAGGTTCCACGACTGATGGTCGGAGAAGTAGGCGAGCTTGTGACGAAACGAAGGCTCTGTTCTTTTCTAAAAACTATTTTTTAATTTTTCTACAGTAACTAGCTTTTAAATAGAGTGTTTTTTTAAGATAGGGTCTACTAGTTAATTGTAATACATACTTTACTGACTTCATTTATATCGGTAAAAATCGTACGTGAGTTTCTGTTACTTTGTAATCTCTCGTACAAATAGCCCAAAAGCTACAAACCGCAGCAAAAAAGAACGGGCTCGAAAATTACTTGAAGCTTCTTCAGCTTTGAGCGACGCTTTCTCCAACCAACTCAAGCTTGCATGCAAAGCACAAGCTGATCAATCGACTCGTATCGTCCGTCCGATTTCGATCCGACGAGAAGCGATTTCAAAGGGAGAGAAATCCAACAAGAAGCGCCTCACGTGCACGCATGCTTTTACCTTCCGCAGATCGTGATGGCAACGTCCCCCTCTTTGTTTGTGTAACATCGTAATTAAGTAGTATAAACGGTGACTTGTACTCTAATCCTGCTGCGTTATTGCTCCTATGCACCTAGAGATGCTAACGCCTCAGAAAAGATTAGTAATTAAAATGTGTACACCTGCTGATGCATGGCTCCCGATGTTTTGGTGTGAATCGAGAGAACAATTCACGTTGAAAACAAAGGACCTGTCTACATAGGTTTTTGGCTTTACTTTATGATGGAGATGAAATTAGAATGAAAGTAATCGGAGTTCACTACTTCATCGTATATATAACAACATATATATTTTTAAGTAATACTGTATTAAATAATAATGTATTCGGTAATTTTTAGCATCAATACTTTAACATAACCGACGACAACATATAATGATAAAAAATAGTGATCAAAATACTTACCAAAATAAAAAAATCCCAATAATAACATTGATTAGTTGCAACAAACTGAAGGAAATAAAGGCGAAGCCTCAGACAAAAGTTGATCGGTATTAATAAAATACATTATTCAACCTTAATGGCCTGTTAAAAGAGAAAAATTATTTAAAGTTTTCAAGTAAAAGATAGTAGAATGATCAAATGTAAGTTAATGTATTATCTTTTAGTATTTACGTTCTTTGAAGTTCATAAAGCGCCGAACCATAACATCATTAGTAATTTTCGTCAATTTTTATTTCTCTACATAGCAAATAAGTATATCATTCATGAAATTATCGTCAATTAATTGAAAAGTCAGTTAGATATTCATATATTCAATAGCTCAAAAACAATATAATAGAAAATATGTCCAGTGGCTTACTTACTTAACATTGCGATAAAATACTACAATTTTGCCCCCGATTTGCAACATGCTAGGCTGGTATTCCAAATATCAAAATTAAAATCCTAAGTCTTAACCTACAATTCGATAAAAATCAATCAACAATCATCACATTGAAAATCTTAACTCACAAATTGTAATAATTGAGAGAAATTTAGAGCAAATTGCATATTGATCGGGTGGACCTAAACTTCCTTCGGTTGGTGAGGGCGTGAGGCAATAGGGACCAGGCAACGCCACGGTGAGATGGTAGGCGAGGGCAGCCGGTGGCGCCGATTTCTCCCATTCTCCGGCGACTGGTCGCTGCCTAGCTGGATGCAGCTATGTGGGAGACGTGGTGCACATCTTCTGACCGACTATGCAAGGCAAACAAGTGTCGAGAGTTGTTGCGAGGTGACATGCTTGGGATTATCAAATGGACGTCGTGGCCTATTGCGCTCCTCCCTCTTACGTTGGCTCAAGGGCTAGCTCAACCTATTGTAGTTGCCTCATAGACTGACGGAAGTGGAGGCTTCTTGTAGACTACTGCTAGCTACTGAGAATTTGGGCTGTTAGTGTTTGGGTTTCAAAGAAAGGACCGGGTGCACTGAGTTTAGCATAAGGGGGTCACACATGGAATAAAAGTGCTAATCCCTGCTAAATTCTTTTTATCCGATATCTTGTGACACCGGGACCCACTATATGGTTCCGCCCTTGGTTTATAAATAGTAATAATTTATAGAGATATTCACGTGTGATTTTGGTCGATATAAATGAAGTCGCTATAGTGTTAATCGACTGAGAGACCCTATCTTAAAAAAATATTTTGTTTAAAAATGAGTAAAGTCCATTACCGGTCCTTAAACTTTTTATGCTGTGTCATCCCGGTCCATAAACTTTTAAAGTATGTCATTCCGGTCCTTAAACTTTCAAAGTGTGGCAATATCCTATGTAGTTGTAGCAGTGAACTTTTTATGCTGTGTCATCCCGGTCCATAGACTTTCAAAAGAAATTGCCACACTTTGAAAGTTTAAGGACCGGGATGACATATTTTAAAAGTTTATGGACCGGGATGACACAACATAAAAAGTTTAAGGACCGGTAATGGACTTTTATATAAAAACTATATACTACATAAAAACTGCTTTGAGGGCCTTAACTATTATGCAATACGGGTGCTGCTAGTTAACATAGCCCTGATCAATATGGCTTCAGCTTATTTTTGCACTATTCATAAATTTCGTCTTTTTCTGAACTTTTGGCTTTTTTTTTAGTTTTTTTACCGGTTCTTTTTTTCCTCGTATTTGTTTACATTATACGTGATGGGCTAATATGTTTTTTCTATTTTTAATTTTTTAAAATTTAATTATGGTAAATAAGCCTCTGTCAGCTACAGTTTTTTTCAGCCAGCTACAGTGTTTTCAGCCATAAGCCATGAGGCTTTTAGCCGAACCGATCACCACCATAGCCAGCTGAAAGGTTACGTGATCAAATCGCAAAGCCAGCTGAAAGGTTACGTGATCAAATCCATGAAAAATTTACGAATAATAAATTAGTGATATTCAACCAATATACACACTAATAAAACGGAGGGCAAGGGCCGTCACTAATACACCGATATTGGACGTCTTTGGATGAGTTTCTTTGGGTTATTGTTTGCGGTTTTTGGTTTATAGTTTTTAAATTTTGCCTGTTTATGAGAGTAATAAGCAGAGGAAAGTAGTCACATATGGGGGTGATCATTTAAGCTTTTTTTATAGCTTATGGCTGAAAAGCACTGTAGCTGACTGAAAAAACACTGTAGCTGATAAAGGCTTATTTAGCATAATTAAATTTTAAAAAAATAAATAAAATATGTTAGCCCATTACGTATAATACAAACAAATATGGGAAAAAAAAGAACCGACAAAAAAGCTCAACAAAAAGCCAAAAGTTCAGAAAAAGACGAAATTTATGAATAGTGAAAAATAAACCGGAAGCCAGAAGCTGAAGCTCTTTTGATCACCACCCTAGGTATAGCTAAACTGATATAATGTCTATTATAATCTACATATAGACCTCACCTTAAAAATACATATTATTTAAAAGTTATTTACTATAACAAAAATAAAAAAACCAAAGCTAAAGTATAAGTGCAAAAATCCCAGCCTCCCATGTGGCGTCGCCTTCATCTCCAGTGAAGCCACCCATGTGCCGCTCAGGCCATACGTGCAATCGGAGGACAGTTTAGGCTGGGGCCTTAAAGCTAGCTTCTGCTTCAAAAAGCTAGCTCCACTAAACAGCTTAGCTTCAAAATACTTTTTTTTTTGTCTAAGTTTATAAGATATATATTTTAAAGGGTTTTATCTATAAATATAGGACATATTTTATGTTTCAATACAAAATTAATGTAATATTCACTTATACCCCTATTAAATATACAACTTTACTTGCTATTCTCTACATACATATATTGAATATAGTACTTAGAGATAATAATTAGAGGTAATCTAGTCATTTTTACTATCTTCTTAATCTATATGTTAGGAGAAAATACGTCTTATAAACTTAGACAGAGGGGTAGCTTATATGATAAGCTAAACACCAGTTTAAGGGGTAATGAACTAAAAGCTGAAAAGCTAGGTAAAAGATGTTTTTCTAGTTTTTAGTGAGTTAAAGTTAGGACATTAACATTAAAAGTTGTTAAAAATCTACTACTGCTTTTCAGCCATAAAACCAAAAAGCTATATATCCCCAAACAGGATCGTAGTCTTGGAGGGCTGTACCTAATTCCTCCTAGGTATCTCAAATTTTCGGTCTTTGAAAAATAAGTCTTGGAGGGCACATCTGTTGTATTTACAGGATTTTTGTGTAAGACTAGGGACTTCCTTAATCCGTGTAAATCAGGGGTGCTTGTCCTAAGAAAAAAATTGAAGCCCTGTTATAAATAGTTTTTCACTTTTAGTTTTCAGAAGCAGGTTTTTGAACGGAGTGACTTCTCAAGATAATTTATATAAGTTGTTTATAGGAATCATTGCAGAAGCAGCTTTGAACAAAATGGCTTCTTATTATGAGTGTTTTTCACTCCCTCATTTTCTCGTAATCAGCTAAAAACCATAATTCTTTAAAACATTGTCTTTTTTTACTCCCTTATTTTCTCGTAATAAGCTAAAAACCATAGAACTTTAAAACATTGTCTTAAATGGAGGGGAATTGAATGAGTAGTAATCAAGTGAGTGTAGTACTAGCAGTACTATGTGATGGTGCTTTTATCGCTGGGTTCCAAGCGCAGTCGTGGTGGAGCTGAGGTGGAGGGAACATCGATCTCGTGCATGGATCGAAGGTGACTTTGATATCAGCCTCTTTTTCTTCTTTTCATTTTTTTAAAACTATGTTTAATTTTTTATAGTAATTATAAGACAGAGTTTATAAATTAATTATAATATATACTATAGTAATTTTATTTATATCGATCAAAACTATAAATTTTAGTTACTCTATACTCTCATTCACGAGCTTCGTAAAAATCATAAACTATACGT
Source organism: Dendrocalamus latiflorus (assembly GCA_017311315.1). NCBI lineage: Eukaryota > Viridiplantae > Streptophyta > Magnoliopsida > Poales > Poaceae > Dendrocalamus > Dendrocalamus latiflorus. The sequence goes on from CM029626.1 coordinate 3,747,222, forward strand.
TGAACAAAAAAAAACAGTTTTGCTATTGCACAGGCGACTGAAATTTTTTTATGTTTCAGTCACCTGAAATTGCACTCTCAATGAACTAAAATTGCAGCCCCCTCCAAAAAAAAAACAGCTGCAACTTTAGGTGATTCAGAGTGCAACTTCAGGTGACCTGAAATTGCACTCTCAATCAACTAAAATTGCAGCCCTCCTCCAAAAAAAAATATGTGCAACTTCAGGTGATTCAAAGTGCAACTTTAGGTGACTGAAAGATAAAAAAATTTCAGTCACCTGTGCAATAGTCTATCCAAAAAAAAAGACACTATCCTTCCAACGCATGCACCTATGCATTGTATGTGTATCCCGTGGCGTGCCATGGCCTGGCGCCCTGGCCCCATGCAGCTCCCATGCCCATGCTTTTCACTCTCTCCTTTGTGCTCGTACTTCTTCCCCTTTGTTTATGAACGAAGAACAAGACAATCATGAGAGCCCAAGCAGTACCACAGAAGAAAGTTACCACTACTAAATTGCCTTCTTTGTAAGGCAAAACTCCAAAAAAAAAAGTCTCCATTTGGTGTTAGAGCCTAGTTTTTTTATACATATATGTTGCCCTATTCATTCCTTCGACACCGCCTAGCAGCAATCAATTAATAGGGGTATCTAGTGCAAAATATTTTACACTAACGATAGAACAATAGATATTTGCAAACCAATATGGATTTACTAAGGCCACATCTGCTCTGGAATCAATGTAATTCTCTCATGAAAGCCACTGTGGATGCCTAAGGTCTATTTAAAACGTAGAAATTCTACATAAATTTAACATAAATTATATAAAAATGTTTATATTATAGCATGAAACAAAAAATTCCACATTCCAAAAGAGACATTAATCTCTACTAATATAACATGTGAATTTGTCCGTTCACCTCCCCTCTCGACTCCCGTACACGCGTGCAGCACGTCTCCCCTCCACGTCCACACATAATGCCTCCCCAGGAATGAACCGGAATGAACAGTTGTAGACCATAAAAAACCAACGCCCCCCACAACCCCCTCCCGTCTTGTCCAGAGAGGCGACCACAAAAAAGGAGCCTTCGCTCCTCGCCTGCCACCGCCGCTACCATCGGTGGTGGCAGCCCCCTCCCTTCAACCCTCCCCACCTCCTTAATCCTTTCCTCCCTCCCTTTCCCCCCTCCGCGTGTATTGTTGGATGTAAGCATTCTCTAATTCTAAATCTTTCCGATAGTTCTTGTATCTGCAAAATTGGTTACCTTCAAGTGAAAAGCAGTTGCCAATCATAGCAAATCGATCTTTGAAGCAATATTATTCTCCATAGTTTTTCCTGCGACATTTGAAGAATTGTATTGTTCTTGTGCAAATCATGTTCCTTAGAATGTTTCCTACAATTGTTCATAACTTCATATCATGGTGTGTCTAAGCAAAAACGTAAATCTGTATGGAGTAGTAGTAGTAGTAGTAGTAGTAGTAGTAGTAGTAGTAGTAGTAGTAAATTATCATATTTTCTTATGGCCCAAATGGTTTAATAACTAAAATTATAATTGATATTGCAGCTGTATTAGATATACTTACTGTAGATCATAAAAATTATAATTTGATTCTCGGAAGGGACAGAAAACATAAAAGCATATTCCAGCCTGATTTCTTTCCTCTTTTTTCATTTTGCATCATAGTTTGATTTGTTTCTGAAACATGGAATGCCATTTTACTCAATTTTGTAAAATACTACACCAATACCTCATGATGTGTCTACAGGGTTCAAATGTGACTGAGTCCAAAAAACCTAACTGTATTCGTGCAATTACTATCTTAAACAAACAATATATTCATAGTTATTGCCAAATTAATTAATTTGTGCCATTGAAAAACAAGCTATGTTGTTCCAGTAGTATTGCAAAGTTATAGGCATTTTAAGACAAAAAAACAAAATAGAGGCGCGCCGTCATTACAGGCTGAGTCCTTAGAACAAAAGGGTCATGTCTTTCCTTAATTCACCACTTACCATAACAAGGATATTGTTATTGGAATAACAAAGTTAGTGATAAGGGATCAATTATCTTATTTGAACTTATGTTACTTAGCTCCAGTAAAATCTTAATGACACATTCCTCAAAAAAACTTAATGATACCATGATTTATAAAAGGGCACTATATTGTCATTCAATTTATGTATGTAAATACAGAGAAGTGACTATAGTTTTGTGAGAGGGAAATACTAAATACTGCATAATACAAGGTGGAGACGGAGATAAACTATAGCAACTTTTTTACAGGAAGATAAATTTAAGATACTAATTGTATATATTTTTTCCAATAGCGAGACAAGCTAAGTTGCAACATACAAAAGATGAATAAATATTTGATATAAAGTTTTTAGTTTTTATTTCAACGCACGTGTGCCTTGCTATCTGTACTAATGTTGTACAAGAAACAACATCCACCACTAAATATGGATATACTTGTACATATATGTTTCACTATATGTGTGTAAGATAAAATTGATATTCATGGTATGATTTTAAATTACGTTTGCTAATATATATTATTCTTTTTTGATACTCTGTTGTAACATTCGAAATCTTACTAGGATTTGCGAAATGAAAGAGCTTCTCCAACTGAAGTCTCCGGTCATTATCTTTGTTTCCGTTTCCACCAGCTCGATAGTCGGTTATCCGTACCGCCTACTCTTTTTAGACTTCTGATTAATTAAGTACTCCATAGTGTGATCAGATCCAAGAACAAATAAAAGAAGCATAACTTAATCACTCTCCTCTACCCAAGTAGTACTTGATCATCAATTAATTTTATTACTTAGTATATATAAAAAAATCATTTTACTATTTAGTCTATACAGGAATACATATTTGTCTCTATACTCCTAAAGAAACCATTATAAACCTATTCTTTTGGGTTACGGTTTATGTTTTTAGCTTGTGATTTATTAGTCTAATAAATAGTTATTACTAAGAGAAGCCAAAAGTCACTGAGAAAGCCAAAATACATAGTCTATGTCAAATCTTGCACGATTATTTCACTATCACAACAGTTCTGTGTCATAACAAATCAATCAATAAGCTTAACTAGCTGTAATATTTATGCCTGAGAGTAGCACTAAAACCCTAGTGGCAACCGAAATTCTCAAACATACTGTTACGTATTGCTTACATCGACGCATGCCCCGATTTTTTTTTTCCCTTCGCTTTTCTTACCTTCAGGAGAATTAAGTGGTGGTAGCAAGTTGGGTGCGTCTGGCGACGTCAAGTTTTCGCGGTCAAGCGTGGGGCTGCCCATCGCCCTGATCAGATGTTGTGCCCTAGCAGCGTGGCCGAGTTCCTCGCCGTCCGATATATGATATTGCTATGCCCACCCAATCTTGCGACCCAAGCCATGGCGAATGTCACGAATAGCTATATTCTTATGTGTATTCTCACATCACTGGCCCAATATCTTTTAATAGAGAGAGGACTAAGTGTAGGCTGTTAGGCTATAATCTTATGTATATTACGAAATTTCACAATTCGCTTGCATCATTAATGCATCGTTAGGATATTCTCTAGCTCCTAACTATATGTTGGAGTATGAGGCTAGGGGCTCCTCAGTCCTCCCTATTTGTTCTGGCCTATAATACTTCTATACACACGCATCTACTTATTCACAACTACTTGTTTCTTTTGAGATGTCTTATTTACATTCTGAAGACATGAGCCAGTATCTACATAGTATTATATAGATCAAAGTCTTTTTTATTTGGGCAATGTATCCTATGCACAAGCCCTACTTCGTGCACTTACGCACTCGGCCACTCAGTGCCTTCCGATTGCCATCCAACGGCTGAGATTCGGGAAGGACATTTTTTCAAAACCCCCCGCCTATGGCCAAGAAATTTTTGAAAACACCCCTCGCCCTCCCGATCCCATCCCTTGTCTAGTTGTCTACCTCTCCATCTTGGCTCCCTCTTGCCATCTTTCAAACCCTAAAATCTCCAATCCCTCCGCGCGGTGGCAGCGGTGGGGGAGCCTCTCCGTGCAGCGACGGCATCCACTACGAGTGGCGAATACAATGGACACAGGGTGAAATGTCGACGGCCACTTGAGTCCATCCCCAAACTGCAGCTCTGAAGATTTGAGGTCCCCTCTGCTCGTCGAGAGAGAAGATGAGCAGTAGTAGTAGGCAGTGAAGAAATAACTGCAGGAGATAGCCTCTGGCAGCAGTAGCTAGTTGAAGTTTAATATAGTTGCAGTGCTCAATTTGGATTTGTGCTAGTGTAGCTCATGTAACCTTTGTCAAGAACTAGTTATTTTTTATCTGTTATGTAGAAATGTGTTTATGTGTTATGTCCATAGTTCATGAATAGTATCAGGGATGTTACCATATGTGCACATATTTCTGGAATGTTGTGATGAGTCGGTCGAGTGGTCTCAGTTGGAGATGGGATTGCTCGTGATGAGAGTCCAATTTTGGATGTAGCTTAAGTTCTTGAATGTAGCACTCTTGAGCAAATTTTCTGAAGCCCTCAAAGTTCCCATTGTGGATGTTCTAAAATTCTTGATGCCAGTGCCTACTACAAACTTAATAGTATGAGATCATCTTTCACTTCGTCATGCCTGTGTCAACAAAAAACTACTAGTTGATGGCAAAATATTTTGCATGACAGATGTGAATATTTTGCAATGTACAATCTTTCATAACTTTTAATTACCATATATCTCTTTTACAAGCACATGAAAGCAAATACCTGAATTGTTTGCATAAGGCGCAAGATTTTTGTTGTCAAAATTACAGCTTTATGACTGCTATTGCAAATGATCATAAAATTGCATTGAGAGCTACATTCCAAAATAGTTGGAATAGGACATTCAACCATTGTGTTCATTCAATATAGCCATTCAATTTTTGGTAGCTACTTGTTTCTTCTCCATTGGATGTTAATTACCATACACATGTTGTCACTATGCATATTCACATCCATTAGTCTCGGTTTGACATGGAAAATGGCTCGTAAATCCTTCCATAGCATTCACTCATTCATCCATCACAAGAAAAAAAAAGCTTGTTTGTGCATGATGCTAGGTGTGGAGTGTTTCAATCAATTTTGCGAATGCAGCAGCAAAGCATCAAAGGATTTCCATTTAAAATATGTTTTTTTCTGAACCTACATGCTCTCCTATCACTTAGTAATATAGCACTTCTCATTTACATTCACCAGTTTGATAAGGATTCAACAAATTTACATGATTTTCTTAGGAAACATCTATACAAGTTAATTTTTACATACAACAATTCAATTTCGTACAAATCAACAAGCTTGACATACATACAAGAATATGCATGCGAGCGATAGTATGAAAGAATCACTTCAACAAGAATCCAAAAAGGGTACAAGATTCGGCTAGCTGATTCCAGAACACTGGAAAAGAACAATATTTCAGCATGCAACAGTTTCTAAAAACTGTTTTTTTTAGTTTTTGTACAGTAAGTAAATTTTAGACGAAGTATCTTTTCAAGATAAGATCTACTAGTTAATTATAGTATATACTGTATCAACTTTATTTATATCGGTAAAAATCACACATAAATTTTTGTTACTTTATAATCTCTTACACGAACTGCCAAAAAATCAAGTCACGGTACAAATCCTCTGCCGGGCATTGTAGTTTAACAGTTCTAGCAGTTCTGTGTAACAGCCAAAGTGTACCTGGCCATTTCCCGCGTGCTCAGCAGCTGGCAGCTGCTCCTTCACGAACTTGGACGCCAAAACACTTGCACTGACAGGTGGGCTCCACGAATACCGGTCCATCCTGTCAGTGACAATTGGTTTGGAAAGCACCGGTAGCTGATGCCACGTAAGCCTACAAGTCTCGCGCACCAAACCAGACATGCACACGTGCCAACTCCAGTGGGCCCTACCCTGTGATTTGACCAATTATAAATGCCGAAAGATTTCTTCTAAGCAAACAGTATTTAGGAAGTGACTGGTATTTTGGCTGGATTAGTTTGTATTTTTGTTTATTGCTTATGTTTTTTTTAAGATAAAATTTACAGAAAAATTATAGTAAAACTGTACCGAGTTTAATTGTACCGACTAAAATCATATGTCAGTATTTCTCTCTATGTACTACCTCTCATGAACAGACCAGAATTCAAAAGTCTCAACCATAAACTATAAGTCACAGGCTAAAAGAACCCATCCTTTTTTGCTTCAAAAGTTTTCTACTAGGGCCCTTCTTCAAAGGTTGATATGTGGATTTTTTTAGGAAAAACAGAAGCGCATAGACAGCTTGTGCGAAGAAGGTCATAAAAAATCGTTATCGTGATGTACGAATTTCATTGAGATTTAACATGAAAATAAAGCAGTTCTCTAAAATTTCTACACCTCTGAAACTGGTCGAAATATATATAACATAGTAAGGCTTCTCGCGCCACACGAGAATTTAATGGAATTTGAGCAGAAATCACACTGTTTCATTGTAAAGTTTCCATAAATCCATACACTGTGTGGCTTTAGCAAGTGGCCAGAGAGTACATCCAAACTTCTGGAGTGAGGTAACTAGCTATCTTGTCTTGCAAATATAAAATAAACCCAAGGATTAAGGTTAACATCATGTTAAGCCGTTTGCTAAGAGGTGGATGGTACACTCACCGCTACTAGTACACTTTTAACTATGCATTAAGGCCCACTAATAAGGACGTTGTTCTTTTTGTTAAAGTTTATGGCTTATGGCTTTTGGGCTATTCGTGTGAGAGATTATAAAATAACAGAAACTCACGCGCGGTTTTGTGCTGATATAAATGAAGTCGGTACAATATATACTACAATTAACTAGTAGACTCTATCTTAAAAAGATATTCTGTTTAAAAGTTTGTTACAGTAGAAAAGCCAAAAAAATAATTTTTAAAAACTGAAAAAAATAAACCCTAAATCTAACCATATCCCCCCACAGCTGGTAAACAGGATTCATGTCCTTGCCTAACCTCTCCCTAGTTTCTCACCCTCTCAGCTTCTCATTTCTCTCTCTCTCTCTCTCTCTTCTTTCTTTTTTTGAGTTTTTCTTACTCCGTATTTTATATTTTTAATAAAAACATGTTAGTATTTTTTCTGTTAATCGGAGTCCTTCGATGAAACACAGAAATTTCTGAAACACAGAAGAGACAGTAGGCGAAGTTTTAGTAGAAAAAAAAACTGCGATTAGCAAGGTGAACACCAGCTCGTCATACGTTGTTATCATGCAAAGGACACATACTTTTGGTGTGAAACTATGAAGCATCTACCGCTATGTGGGCTTGAGGCATGTTCAGAACGGTTTTGCTCATGGCTTTTTGCTGTCATTATTGGCTTTTGGCCCGTTTATTCTAGCTTCAACGTCAGAATAAATATGTTGGTTTTTTAATTTTATTTTTTGTCTTTTTCTTTGCATTATTCGTAGAGATACTTCTTATTTTTCTTTTATTGAATGGCTTAGAAAAAACTAACAATCACTGCAGTACAATTTCAGTCAAAAGTCAACAGTTGGAAGCTAAAAAACGCTAGAAAAAGCCAGAATGAATGTTACAGTGCTTTTCAGCCATAAGCCACTCAAAATAAACCCTTTTGAGCAGGAAGATAGCTAGTTGTTAGAGACAATGAGCAAGATCAACCCGAGTTTTTTAGCTATAATTTATGACTTAAAATTTTTAATTTTGGTTATTCGTGAGAGGTAATGCTTAGAGAAAAATAGTTGTATATGATTTTAGTCAGTACAGTTGAACTCAGTAAAGTTTTACTACAATCTTTCCGTTAACTCGCCTTAAAAAACGCAATGTTTGAAAACTAGTTACTGTAGAGATTATAATCCACGAGCCATAAGTCCAATCAAATGTAGCCCTTATCTTCTGTCTTTTGTGCCCTATTTTGATCGAAATACATATTTGATTTGGAAGAGTAATTGGGTGGATTTTGTTCAACTGCGATTTATGGCTATGGCTTAAGTCTTTGTTTCTAGTATGAGTGTTTATGTGAATAAATCAAATACTAATAAACTTCTTCGAAACGACGATAAAGAAAACTTCTTATTTATTTTTATTAAGAGAGGTCATAAATTATTAGCAGAAAAGAGCTTTGTTTGATTGCATTCATTTTTTACAGGGGAACGAAACCACGAAAAAGAGCCAAATTAAGGCATAAATAGCACCCACCGAGTGACCCACCCACACATAAATAGCAATCAGCCGCTGCTAAAGCGTCGCGTCTCCTCTCCGCTCCACTCCTCTCGCCGTCGTCGAGCTGTCGAGTCGAGGCGGATGATGCAGAGCAGCCTCCACCACGGGCTATGCTGCCTCTCTGCCGAGGGGCCGAGGCCGGACGCGCCTCCTACGCCGGCGCCGGAGCCTCCTCAGGCGGGGGCGGCGGTGGCAGGGGTGCTGCACAAGTGGACCAACTACGGCCGCGGGTGGCGGGAGCGATGGTTCTCGCTCCGCGACGGCGTGCTCTCCTACTCCAAGATTCGGAGCGACGGGCGTGGTGCGGGGCTGGCGGAGGGGGAGGACGGGGAGGTCAGACTGATCGGCGGTTCGTCCGCGAGGATCGGCGGGGCGCGCCGCCTGGAGAATCCCGCCGGCGTCGTCTGCCTTAAGGTCGGTGCTTTCTCTCCTTCCTTTCTGGTATCTGCGTGCGCTTGTTGTGATCTGGCGGAGGCGGGTGGTTTTTCTATCGAGTTCTTCTGCCGCTTCTGCTCCGGCGTCATGGTGGGGCACATTCCGTTTCTTCTTTCCATCCCCCCCCCCCCCCCCCCCCCGAGATTTTCCCGACATTCCCTTGATTGTTTCAGTGTATTACTGAATTGACTAGCTCTTCTCACCCCCTCTCGATGAGATTTCTGTTGAATTTATGGGTTTTGATTTGGAATTTTCATGGGTTCTCAATCTACTGCGCTGTTGTGGAGAGTGCATTGCATCACTGGATCAAATATGCAGATTTGTAAATTTTTTATTTAATCGAGTTCTTGCATTGATGAATGGTAGGTTCTTCTGCTGCTTTTGTTCTTATATTGCATCACTGAATGTGCGCTGTTCTTATTTATGATTAAATGATTGGTGGGAGAGATCGTCACACTGCTGGATCGAAGTGACGTGATATTCCTTGTCATTTTCTGGTGCATTGTCGTAGCAAATTATTCATTTGTTGTCCTTCTCTTTAGATTGCCATTTTTTTTTGTTAATTCTTCCATTGGTGTTAAACATGATTTGGGAGGTGGGCGATCAAAATGCTCCAGTTCTTTGTCTTGCATATTTCCCCCCTCTTGTACTCAAATTTCTGAATTAACATTTGCTTTGTTCATGATTTGAATGAACGTCTTGGAGAAGTCTCCATCCCAGGTTATTCTTATGAACTGGTTTAATCAATCAATCACTGAATCACCTCGTTCGTGGTCCAATATCATGTCTAAATTTAGCTTTATATGGTCTATAAATGAACAAAAGGCTTCCTTTTTTTTCCTTTCTGATATGTGATCTCCCAAAAAAAGCCATACCAAAATCAGACAATCAGACACATCTTTTGCGCATTAAGCCCTGAACTTTTCATGGACTTAGTCAAATTTCCAAGCTTTCCTTCAATTTCTGAAAATGGTGGGATTTTGTTGCAACTCTAAAGATCGATTAAGACAATGAAGTTTATCCGTTAGTCTCTGTCTTGTTACTGTGCACATTTTACCAAAATAAATACTGTAATGATAGAATTCGTCCAACAGTGACATGATTAAGGTGGTACCTTATGAATTAAGTTGAACAATCTGTGGGAAAAGCTGTTGAACTCGCAGTAGTGGTACTGGCACTGGGTCTTTTCAAGACCATTGGACATGGGTCCCCAAGAATTAAAGGATGTACAGTTGATTAAAGTGGTCACATAGAGAGAGGAAGAGGGGGAGAAGGAGAGGGACTAAAATGGAGGACCTGTGTGTAAGTTAGATTGAATTTGGGGGAGGGGAGCCTCGTGGATCTTCAAGAACTGCATAGGTCGCTTGGTTGAGGTAGAGGCCAGCTTGGTTCTATTTTCTTGGTTTTCTCGAAATCCTTGTTTTTCTCCCCATGTTTGGCTGTTAGATGCTCCTTTTGTTTGCCTTTTCCGCCCTTAACCTTTGATTGAAGTTGAAGGGAGAGGGAACTGCTTCACGTGGTTTCTCTTGTAGCACCAATCCATTTTCTTGATTCTGTTTTCGGCTTTTCCTTTGTTTGCCTTGGTTCTTAATAAACATTGAAGTGATCATCTATTAATACGATGGATTCTAGTCTTGGTATATATGTTCTATTTTATATCTGAGGATAGTGTCACATATCGGGAAGTTATGTACATTTTCATGTGCAAGGTTTCCCCATTATTTAACATAGAGGATCTAATTAGTCAGTCATTATATCTCTAGGTGTCAGCATTTCGGGAGAGCAAGTCCGATGATAGGAGATTCTATATATTTTCCCCCACAAAGACGCTTCATTTGAAGACGGATTCGAAGGATGACCGTGTCGCTTGGATCGAGGCATTGATCTTGGCAAGGAGTGTTTATTCGCTCAGGTCACTCAGTGGAAGGATAACTTTTGTGCAGAACGATGTTTCGGTTTCAACTGCACGGCTTCAAAATCGGATGCATCAGGAGGGTTTGAATGAGAGTCTTATACAGGAGTGTGAACAGATTGTGCTTTCGGAGTTTTCAAGCTATCGGAAGCAACTGAAGCTATGCTATGAGGATCATCTAAGCTTGTTGGGATCCTGTAGACACCGTTTTGAGGTAAGAACAACTGCATATGTTAGTGGTGCACTCTTTAGGGCTGTTGCAAATTGTCAAATGTGCATAACTGGGAAAAAAGTGGCAGGTAACAGAAACTGCTTGTAACTGAAAGTACGTAGTGGAAGTTCATCTTGATATGCTTATTGGCTCTTAAGTTGCTGGTAATCAATAGATCTCATATGGAACCTGTTATTTAACTTTGCAAAGGTTGCTCTCCTTGAAAGGTTACTCTGCTCTTTTTTCCTGCAGGAATTTTACATAGTGTATTACACACATATTTGTGCAGGAAGGTAAAGATGGAAGCACAATACAGGGGGTGTTGACAAGAAATGACTTCTCTAGTTCTTGGCATGGAAATTTTAGTGGTATGATTTCATACAGATACTAAGCTAATTACTGCACTATATTAACTGCATATCCTGCTTTCCACCCACTCTATTGGATGTTTTTAATGTTTATGTTTCATATAGTTGTCTGAGTAATTTTAAGTTCTGCTTTATTTCCTAAAGAAAGGAAAGAAACTGTTGCTATTTTACTACATGGTCTATAATTTGCATTCATGAATTGTCTCTTGCTATTACGTTAGCATTGGTTAATGTTAGTATGTTACAATGGTTTGTTTGTTGCACAGAATGCAGCACAACAGAATCTGATGAACTCGAGAAGCAAGATGGTGGTGAATTGACTTGTGAAGATGAGTCTACATTCTTTGATGCTGCAGACTACTTTATTGAATCAACCAACGGATCTTCAACAATGTTAGGTTCTATACATTGTGGTGCACACAGCGCTACCAACATAGATAACCCAGGTGGCCAGGGAGTTGTGGATATCCGAAGGCAAGATTCTAACCACATGCTACGACAAATTGAACGACGGAGTAAACTACCAGAACCTACTGAGAAAGAGAAAGGAATCAGCCTTTGGTCCATTATTAAAGATAGTGTCGGCAAGGATTTGACACGAGTATGCCTTCCAGTTTACTTTAACGAACCACTGTCATCCCTCCAAAAGTGCTTTGAAGATTTAGAGTATTCACACCTTTTGGATCAGGCCTATCAATATGGAAAAGTGGTATGATCACTTTTACATATGTGGTTTAACTGGTTTTGCATCTCTAGGATATTCACCTGTTTTATGATGACAATAGTCATCAGTAACCTTTCTTGTTTGTTACCACATCGGAGTTTAGCCTCAATACCTGTCTTCAGATGTGATTGTGAAGGCGACTAAAACAAGGAGCATCACATCTGCAGATTACAGAATAGTGTTGAGGTTGATCGAATACCACTACAAAAATGGTTTCTTGTATACCGTGTCAGTCTTGTCTAAGCAGTATACTCTGTTAACAAATGTAGCAGTTTGCTCATTTTACGAAAAAATGAACAGTGAATATTTGTCTTTGTACAGTGTTGTAGATTTGATCTGCTAGTTTTGTTTATTTATGAAAACGGCCACTGTTGAGTTTTGAAAGTGCTTTAATCTATGCATTAACTTATAGCATGCTTCTCTATTATAACAAGTTGTACTCACATATTTGTTAAATTTGAAATTTAGGGAAACAGCCTCATGAGAATTCTCAAAGTAGCTGCTTTTGCAGTCTCTGGCTATGCGTCATCTGTCGCAAGACCTTGCAAACCATTCAATCCATTGTTAGGAGAGACTTATGAAGCCAATTTTCCTGATAGAGGGGTCCGCTTTTTTGCAGAAAAGGTCAGCTAAAAATTCTTTCTTCTACTTCCTTATACATGGAAATTGTGAAGAGAAAGAAGAGCTTTAAATTTAGAAAGAAGATATTTATGTCCGAAGTCATGCAATTTCTGCTAGATAATACACTATGCCCCTTTTGTTATCTTGGAACTTAACTTCGATATCTCAATAGTGTGAAAATTTCTTTGAAAGGCTTTTAATTGCAACACATTGCTGCTCGTCATTTCCATCAATAGGTTAGTCATCATCCCATGCTGATTGCCTGCCACTGTGAAGGCAACGGTTGGAAATTCTGGGGCGACAGCAATCTCAAATCCAAGTTTTGGGGGCAGTCAATTCAAGTTGATCCGGTTGGCGTTTTGACTCTGGAATTCGATGATGGTGAAATCTTTCAATGGCATAAGGTGTGTGGCATGATTAGACATGACACTATCCCTGATTGGAACTATATGTTCTCCAAAACTGAATTCTGTCTGTCACATGCTAATGCCTTTTCAGGTGACAACAACTATTCATAACCTCATCCTTGGGAAGCTGTACTGCAGCCATCATGGAACCATGCACATAAAAGGAAACCGTCAGTATTCATGTAAACTCAAGTTCAAAGAGCCATCGCTTCTTGACCGCAATACTCACCTAGTATGTTTCGCTTTGCTTCTTTCCTTTTTCCTGTTCATCTCTAATATTACAATTGTTAGCCTGAGAGATGCGGAGAGAACCATGTTTTCCTCTTGAGTACAGTGCCTTCTGACCAATCTGTGTTTACAGTCATTACCTGGTCTCGCATAAGAACTCGGACTATGAAGCATTTAACACACGGATAGTTGATGCATAATTTTTTATGAATCTTACCATCTGCCACATCAATTAAGGCATGTTCCTGTTTTATTTATGAGGAATAATAGGTCATGGAAGTATCTAGTGCAAACCACTATTTAAATGCAAGGTTGCAAACTCCTGCCCTGAGCTGTCCAATCAATGTGGTTAGAATTATCAATTGATCGATCATGTGTAGATTCAATAAAAGTGCTCCGTTATCATGCTCATCAGATAGCTTGAGTTGGGGTTTGCACTTAGCTACTAAAGTAGTGGTTTTCAATAGATACTTACCCTAGTTTGCAGAGACTTCTTCCACCTCTTTGCTGTATGACAACCAAAATCCAATTTAGTGTGAATGTTACTGTAAGCAGTTATTCCCTATTTTAACCTGTGAATGAATGACTGTTTTTTGTGGATCTCTGTTCATCCCTTGCATACACTTTTTTGTCCACAGGTACAAGGCTTCGTAGAGGACAATGATGGAAACAAAGCTTCATTTTTAATAGGAAAATGGGATGAAAGCTTGTATTATAGTAATTCAGATACTCCCAAGGTCAATAGCGCAGTTCAATTGCAAGGTGCTTCACTACTGTGGGAAAAGAACAAACCTTCTCCTAACCCAACTCGATACAATCTATCTTCGTTTGCTATCACATTGAATGAGCTGACTCCAGGGCTTCAGGTATGGATGCAAATGTAATTTACTCGTGTACATATTTCCATGATCCATACGTTGCTATCTTCCCCTACCAAATCAATATAATCCTAATTACTTGACCACCATGGGTAAAAGGAGAAACTTCCTCCTACTGATTCACGGCTGAGACCAGACCAGCGGCATCTAGAGAATGGTGAATATGAGAAGGCAAATGCAGAGAAGTTGAGGTTGGAACGACGGCAAAGAATGGTCTCTCTCTCTCTGTCTGTCTGAGAAAGCTGATAAAGGCTCGTATAAATCACTTGACATGCTGTCTGTTTCATCGCAGTCGACTAAACTTCAAGACAATGGCTGGGAGCCTCGATGGTTCCAGCAGGACAACGAAGCCGGGACATACCGTTACAAAGGCGGATACTGGGAAGCAAGAGATGAGGGACACTGGCACGGATGCCTCGACATATTCGGGGACTTCTCAGAAACATAGCTCAGCTCTTTTGCTCTAACAAAGGTTCAACCACCCCATCGGTAACGTGATAATCCTTGTCAGAACAGCGGCATCTGCTGTTTCAAGAAGAAGTTGAGAGCAACGCATGAGGAATAGAGAGCAATGGAGAGAGAGGCCATTGCCATCTTGAATGGTTGATATGGATGGCTATGGTCGCCGGCCTGTTAGTTCCTAAATAATAATGAGAGTAATTTTCATAAAACCCTATGTTTTGAGCATAGGTAAGATAAAACCATAGGTTTTACAAAATTATTCAAGAAACCACATGTTCTTGGACAAGAGGTTCCAAAAGGCCCTAGCCTAGATTTGCCTATCCTGTTCCATCTAACAGGATATGACAGGTGGACCCATCTGTCAGTCAAACATAGGTGGGTCTAAATTTAGTAAATGGGGTTTATAGGTTGATCCTACTTGTTAGTATGGCAGATCTATAGGTTCTACGTGTCATATCTCACTGGATGGAATGGGATACAGTAAATACGGGGTTTTTTGAAACCTTCTGCTCAACAACATGTGGCTCCTTGAGAATTTTTTTTTTTGTAAAATCTATGATGCTGCGTTACCTATGTCTTAAAACATAGGTTTTTTTGTAAAATTTACTCTAATAATAATGTTGCCATTAATTTGTTCATTGTGTTGTGTTGAATGTTTATTGTTCAGTAGCCTTCCTTTTGGGATTTGCTCGATCGGCTGTTGAAGCAACCTATGTCGATGCTTCATCGGCTGCAGCTGAGCGAGCATAATTTGTAGTAAAGAGAAAAAAAAGAGAGCTGTTACGGGTGGGTTTTTTGCACTTATGCTTTGGCTTTGGCTTCAGTTGCTACAGTAACTAGTTGACATGTCAGCAAATCCTTTTGCTTTGGTGAAATGCTTGTTACCAGCTTTTCTTAATCAACCCCATCGTAGCATTTGTTTAATTGGAGAGCTCACTTGGCTTTGATCAACTGGTTAATTGTTTGGTGCTAGTATATTGGTATAATGATGATCATGTTCCCAATACTGTGAAGCATACTATTTTTGCAAGATGGATTCGTCTAAATGGGCCGACAATGGGCACAGTTACTGCGTTAAATGGATCGATTCTCACAAAATGTTCCACGATATTTGGCGGTATCTGGGCCTTCAGTGGTCTTATCCCAGGGCCCGATCTGGGTTAAATGGGCCCATTATGAGCTAATCCACTAACTTTCCGAAGCATAATCGGCCCATTCACCTTTATTGCCCATTGGGACGTCCAACATCAACGATCAAATGGTGCAACCCAGTGTTAGGCTTTAAGCGAGCCTTCCACAGGCAGAAGGATATTTTCCGACGAACAAACGAAAATACTTCACATTTCAACATCTCGAATAGCTTTCAAGAGACCCTGTAAATCCGAAGAGCATTTTAAGGATGACGCATTAAAAACATCAGGCTAAAATGTTACAGATACAGCAGGGGCCGGAAGGATGGTGAAACAACACTCAAAATTGCTGTGCTGCAGTGCAGGCCAATCAATCCAATTCAAACCATCATTGATATTATCCTCAAAGTAGAGTCTCAGGTTTAATGAGAAGACCATCATTGCAGCCACCAAAAATACTATGCATACTAATTGCAGTGTGAGCACTTCTGCACACAGCATATTATGACATTAGCAGCAAAATATATCAGATGGAGACATCAGAGAAAAAGCACAACACAACATACTCCAGAGGAAACAAAACAAATATGGATAGCAACAACGGCAGCAGCAGAGTCAATGGAACTGGAAGGGCTCAGCATATTATGATATAGATAAACATCATATCATCATCATGCGTAGCAATATTCGCTTAACAAGAAGCTGTTATTGCCAATACTCTGAGATTCTAAGTACTAATATGTTTGTGTGTATGCATGCATGTGTTTGAGCAATACATCACCTCCCACATAAACCAATGGAGAGAGAGAGAGAGATGCAATCCTTGTAAAAGTAAAAGTACTCAGAAGCCTCCAGTTCCTATGTGTGCACATATGCACGTGTGAACAGGCATAAGTACTGTTTCCTAGTAGATTGGCGGGAATCAGATCAAGAAACGAAAAAAAACACTGTTGTAGCCTTCCAATTTTTTTATTAAAAAAAAGGATACAGGTAAGTCCCCACTTCAATAAGTTCATCCAACTCTTAACATGCATACCTTGCTCTGAAAATACCAGTTCGTCTTTTTGAACACATAACTACTTCCCAGAACACATACTATATTAGAACAAATCGACTCAAAAGATTGAAGTATGGGGTACCTTGGTTGTGAAGTTTTCCAGCATTAAATATGGGTAAGCTTCTGACATTTTGCCCATGGCCTTCATATAATCCCCTATCTTTGATATCATGCCCTGTCACCTGCCCAACAATGAAGCCTCAAGTTACCACCAAGACCAAAGTATGGCCTTCCATATTGTACAAAGCATCAGCTCAGCATGTATAAACCAGGCAGGCACACCTACCATATTTGAGTAACCCAAAGTATGCAGTTGGACCAAATGGTAAATGGCAGACAATCAAACCAACAGGCTGACCTCGATGTTCATGAATCAAAATAAGATCAGTGATCTCATGTGAGCGGCAGGACTCAACAATTTCCGATATCACCTGCCAAAAAGACAATTCAGATCAACACAAGCACAAGAACAAAGTTCTCAAAAGCAAGTTTTTTTAACGCACTCTGTTTACTTTTTAATCACCCAAACATTGTGTAGATGCTTATCAGCAATCAGTTTGTCTGTTAACCCAAAGTAAACATAATAATGTGGAGTGCTGCCGTACTATATCTGACCACCACGGTTCATCCTTTGTGAGTTGGGAAACACAACTTTCAGCTCCTGCCAAATGAACAAGAAAGGCCGGCTAGCTTCACGCAAGTCACCATTTCAACTTGTGGAAAACACCAACAAATTCACAGCAAAAAACACACGCCTTAACAAATTGAGTCAGGGGCGCGCTCGGGTTGCGAGGATCTTGGGTTCACGGAGGGCGGCGCCGGCGTACTCCATCCATGATGTTCTTCGGAACTGCACCAATCCACTAATCACGAGAAGAACAAAAAAAAAAGACAAGAAACAGGTGCTTGTACCAACGAAGCCACACAGCAAGGAGGAAATGAAGGGGAAGGTTCGGGTGGGGGACCTGCCCTGTCGTGGTCGTCGAGGTCGACCTCGCGGCGCAGGCAGGGCGAGCTCCTCGTTGCGGAGCTCGGTGGGGACGGGCTCGAGCGCCTCCCGGACGCCGGCGGCGCTTCTTCTCGCAGGGCGTGCTGCCGCTCCTTCCCCTCGAGGCTCTTCCGGTACAGGTACTCCACAACATGACTCATGAGTAGTGTAAGCATAGCAAGGGAAGAATGGAAGATGCGAATCAGGTTTATTAAAACCCAACCCATTCTCCTCGCGCGAGAGCGCTCCACGCACCGCGCGTGCGTTCGCGCGGCGACGCGTGGCGAGCGCTGCCTCGCGGTCACGCCGAAGCTTGCTAGGAGCAGTCGGTATACTGACCGGTGGGTCCAACCTCGGCGGGCTATGCGGGGGCCCTCTGTAGCCACAGCGAGCAGCAAGATGAGGCGTGCCGAGCAGCTGGGGCGGTGCGCGGTGACACTCTAGGTCTTCTAGCCAATGATTCGTCATCCGCTCGCTCAGGCCTAGATGCGTCCGCTCCGTCGCATCGGAACAGTGTCAGTCGGCGCCTCCCCCCGCCGTACGAGCGTGCGCGGCCGGCCGGCCAGCCCTTCATGCCGATGGCTGTGCTGTCTTATCGGCCTGGTGTGGGGCTTGAGGTAAATTTCTCCCCCTTCTTTATCTACCTCTCTAGATTGAATCTCCTTCCCCTTCGTCTCGCCTGCCATTCCCTTCGCCCGTCCCACCCTAATCCCCCTCGCGCAGGCACTGGTGCTGCGGATCGGGCGGGGTCGAGGTGGATCTGGCTGTGGGCACCACATCTGGGCGAGATCGCGAGGAGGGCCGGAGAGACAGACGACCGTGCGACGGGGGCCTGCGGGAGGCCGGCCGACGGCGACAAGGACGGGATCCCTGCCTCCGCTCCTGCATCTCACTTCCATCCCAGGTTTGTTCCTCTCCCTCACCTTGGGTGCGCCTTCCCCTTCGCCTTCCCCTCGCCTGCCATTCCCTTCGCCCGTCCCACCCTAATCCCCCTCGCGCAGGCACCGGTGCTGCGGATCGGGCGGGGTCGAGGTGGATCTGGCTGTGGGCACCACATCTGGGCGAGATCGCGAGGAGGGCCGGAGAGACAGGCGGCCGTGCGACGGGGGCCTGCGGGAGGCCGACCGACGGCGATAAGGACGGGATCCCTGCCTCCGCTCCTGCATCTCACTTCCATCCCAGGTTTGTTCCTCTCCCTCACCTTGGGTGCGCCTTCCTCCCCCCAAACTTGAAGGTATGGAACCCTAATTGCTGAGATTACCAGATTATGTAGTTGATCTGTAATGGATGTTGGTATATCTGGCTGTTGCATATGAACATTGGTATTCGTGCTTATTCCCCGTTGCTATTGTTGAACCCTAGCCCGGCGGGTTCCGATGCGCTGCGGGGTAGGTTTTCCCTCTCCCCATCTTGCATCTCCCCGTTGGAAATTAGCTATTTAAGGTCTCATGCTCTAGCAATTTTTACTTGATTTTAGTGAGTGTTCAATGGAACAGATCTGGTCCTTATGTGAACTTTTTGCCTGCTGTTTGTGTTAAAAAGGCATATATCTGGTCCATGTTGTCTTGTTATTAGTTCAGAATCATCTAGATCTTGTGCCTCCACTAATTTTGTGCTTGCTGTTAGTTCGGGATCGTCTACATCTTGTTCCTGTACTAATTCCACTAACCAATTGCCTAGCAATGTTGGTCACATCTTTCTCAATCCATCGTAATTCTTTCAAGCAATTGTCACATGTTTTTGCACAACGTGAAGGATCAAACATCTCTCCAAAGTGGATTAGTTGTAGTAGACGTCTGCAGTCCACATCATTTTCACAGTAACTAACCTATAGAAAGAGAATGTGACATAGTTATGATGGTTTCCAAACTACAACGCAACAAGTGAAAGCATGCATATAGAATTATATATACCATGTGCAAGAGATTATCCTTGGTAAAGTGTTCCATTCTAACTATATGAAAATTACCAGCACAATGGCCAACTTGCGGTCCTCTTTTGGTCCGTACATCTGATCAGCTACAGCTGCCGCTGCAACAGCTCCTTCTGCTGCTGGCATGCCCTGATAGTTACAGCTGTCAGAACTTCAGATGACAGAAATTTAAACAGCATATTTTTGACAGGTTCAGAAACTATTATGGAGTACAAAAAACATCGCAGGAGATGTTTTTTTTAAATAAGTGTAACAGATTCACAGGAGATGAGTTTCCATACATGGCTTGAAACAAAAGAAACTAGGTATAGTGTATCCTCTGCATATGCTGCAACAGTTCAGAAGTTATGAAAGTTCCACTTTGGCGGTTAAAGCTTAAAGCCTAATTAGCGCATACCAATTAGCTCAATAACACACATATCACACTTGCCATAAGCCCATAATCACAAAGAATTCACAATTCAAGCATAGCATAGAGCTTTGCCATGCATATTTTAGTAAATTTTACAATGTACAGTGCTGTCTGGTACAACCTTGGCTTCAGAATCCAACTTGATGTTGCTCATTGAAATGGTTTCATTCATTGGTCTAGCAAACTTTGGTGAGCCAACACCTCTATCAACAAAGACCACCCTTTGTTCTTCCTGTGATGGTGCATGTCTCCCATCTGCATCCTGAGGCATAAATTATAATTCATCTATTGGTTATTTTATCAAAACTGCTAAATGTAGATATTGATAGGACCTCCTCTATCCAAAATGCAAGATAAAAAAAAAGTTTAAGTGTTAACGCCATCTCAATAGAATACAACGACCATCTTGAGTTATTGACCATGCTACAGGAGATATTAATCACAAAGTAATAAAAGAATAAATATAAACCCAAGCTTCTTCAATTGCTACCAGAAAATAATGGCATTTTTCAGCTATTAGGCATAGAAAGCAAGAAATCTACAGTAGAAGGAACTTGCAAAGATTAAACGAGTTTCAGCTGATGACAGATGCAAAAAAGTCCATCCATAAGATTTACGTCCATTATCTGGTGTGACTCAATTAGTAAGGGTCTCAGGTGACTTCACGAAGAAATTTAATTTTGATGTGGATTAAGATCAAACATGTAAAAGACAAGTTGGTAGTGCTTCATAACCATAAGCAAAAGTCCAGGCATGTTAGTAACCAGTTGTCCAGTTGCATTTTGTAATATGACATATATAAAATAATAATTAATAATAGAAACATTCTTCCAGTTCGTAATCTCATTGAAATCAATTCAACTTAATTTTTATTTCCTAATGAAAGGAAGGCCTAACAGAAAGTAAATCGAAAAGGAACAAGAGAAAATTGGCAGAATAGAAAAGGAAGCAACACCTGTTGTGCAAATAGAAACATAGGCAGAAGCTATGCGGGAAGACAATTCTTTTGAAAGTGTGCATGGACCCGCACTGCTCTTGCCATAAAAAAGGACCCTTTAACTCACTTCTTTACACTTTGATATATTTTACCAAATGTGGGCGTCACACTCTATAGAAAGACAGCTTTGGACATGGGACGAGTTGTTTTCATTAGTTAGGTAGACCTGTTTAACTTTTGGTCATATATGTGCTTTTCATACTCATTAAATATTTTTACTTGAAGTGTCTTTAGTGTTTGCCCGTAGATATATACTTAAGAAAACTTGTGGTTTCTCTCTTCCCATTATATTTGCTGCTTGGTTTAATATAACTTAAATGCTTGTAGCTCCTCTCAAGGTAAAAGAGTCATCATCGGATATGTGTAAGCATGCTGATGTTATTTGCTCTATAACTCCTTGTGTAAGCATGTGTTTGACACGAATCTAGATAGTTTTGCAAGAAAATTACTTTTTTGTGGAGAGATATGAAGATAGTGAGAAGCTGACAATACAAATGTTCTTATGATTTGTAACTCTGCAGTCTTAGATATTTGTTGTGCTAAGCTTACTCGTGTATCCCTGATGTGCTGTTTGTGCTAAAACTGCAGGTCCTCTGACAGAGCCTGAGTTTTCTTCTGGTGATCATGGAGTGATCGTGGACTGATCATGGAGGTGGGTTGGTAGACCGACATTTTTGAGACCACATCCAGGAACCTGGTATGTAGTGGGAGATATAGTGACATTGACTGTGCATACATTTGTGAGATCGTTTTTCCAATAGCCTAAAACGTTTTTGTTGTCCATTACTACAGCCTTGCTTCGTTCTCTTCTGTGCATCAACGGGATACTGTGAGGGTATGTGTGCCTTCTACGCTTATTGCATCTTTTTACTCTTACAATGATTATATGCTTTCCTTACCTCTCTCTAAGTGTACTTTCTTTACTTATCTATTCTGTCATGAGAAGATCTCTTAGTTCTTGCCCTCGCTTCTCAGTCCACAGGCTCCCTTCTTACCTTATCTTCTTCTTACCTTTCTAGGTGTGCCTTCCCTTTACCTCTTCTTCTTCTTATCTTTCTCTGACATAAGTAGTTACCATAAATAATGGTAGCCTGTTCTCTAACATTTCTCTAGATGTGGTTCTTTCACTTGTTCTGGTGGTTCTTATAGACAGAGAATATCTCTAGAGAGCCTCTTACTTCCTTCCTCTTCCTAGGCACCTCTCTTCTTAATCTGGTTATTGAATAGTGGTAGCCTATTCTCTGACATTTCTCTACATATGTTTATTTCACTTTTTCTGGTAGTTCTTATAGACAGAGGATCTCTCTAGAGAGCCTCTTACTTCCTTCCTCTTCCTAAGCACTTCCCTGCTTATCTGGTTTTCGTATATGGTGTGTCTTTTCATGCCTTCATGTTTTGGCTTACCTCTACCTACCGATTAACTTCGAATTTTAATGGCTTCCTTTCTTAGGTCGTTAGTGAAGGACATACAAGGAAAGATCCGTTCAGGCTATCCACTAATCTGAGCTTGCTGTCCAGGATTTCAGAAGAGGTGTCTGGTGCTTCTAGGTAAGTCTTCAGACTATTACGAGATTTTTTAAGAAGCCTACAGGATTGCAATTGCATTGGACCTATTTTATAAGGAACCGTTGATGAGAGAAGATTTTTTGCTTTCTATTTTCAGTTATCTTGGAGTGATCAATTGTTGCTGCCCATTACCGTAGCCTTGCTTCCTTTTCGTTGCAGAAAGAGGTGGTGACTACTCCTGCTTTCATGTTGATTCTGGTCTTTTTAATGTTGGATAGGCTCATTCTTTTGGTTCAGGTGAAAAAAGGGGTGTTACCCAGTTATTTTCCTCACATAAAATCCTTATGTTGCAGATTGGGCTCTTTTTTCAGGACAAGGTTTGATCACTAAGAAAGGATTCAAGGGCTCATTCGGCAATGTAGGGTCGTCTGCCAAGGTTAGTTGTTCATGGTGTTATGCAAATATTTTTAACACGGAAATTGCCCTATCCTTTTCTGGACAGCTTTGTCATAATGGAAATTTCTTGGGTTAGACTTTTGCAGTTCTCTCAGGCGTCTAGAGTTTGGTCGTGTGCTTGTTGAGAAGGCTGCGTGGGAAAGATGATGGTATGTGTATTGTTTAAGTTGTCCACTTATTTCTGTTATACTTTGGGGGTTGGATATGTAGTATGAACTGACATGTTCCTTTGGCAGTTGTCAGCGTTGCTTTTAGTTTTAGGAGTTAGTACTTACCTAATAAGCTAGCTTATTTGAACCTATGAACTACTTTGTGAGATAGGCCTAAGCTTGGCCAAACAAGCTCTAGATTGCTAGCGTTCTTTTTTAGCAAAATATTCTCATTTAAGTAAGTGTACATTCTATATGTTGTTATTCCTTATATATTGTTTTGTTATGTCATAAGAAAACCTTTATAATATCTATTACTCCGCTATTTGCTAGCCCTTTTCTGTCGCATTTGAATTCCAGATGTTATCACAGTGAACAGATTCCTTTTTACTAAAGCTTTCTTCCTGCTTTAGGTGAAAGGTTGCAGCAGTTAGAACAAAAGGGAATAGTTATCCGCTTCACTACAGGGCATAGGTAACCAGATGTTTCTTGTTACTGCAAGCATATTTATAGTTTAGGCATATTTACAGTTTAGGCATATTTACTAATCTGCATAGCTACTTTGTTTTTGCTATTGGGTTTAGGCATATATCAGATAGAAAGAGTTTGTAACATGTATTAGCCCTAGATGTAGCTGCATGCATTTGTCTCTCTTTTTGCGATCAAATGATGTCTTATGCTTTGTCACGAGGAATATAGTTGCATCCAAAGATTTTTACATCAAAATTATATCTACCAAAATAAATAAATGAGGTTGTCGATTGCCGGCCACATCATTATATGTATGATAATGTCCCAAGTAAAATTTCATAGTTAAATTACAGTATTTCACATGTCACTTTTTCTATTTGCTGGCTTGTGTTTATAATTCGCTTTGTAGATAATTGCACATCTCATGCAATTCTTTTGATTCCTTAGTCTGAATTGTAGATCCTTATTGTGTTAGAATGATGTAAGCACCATTAGTCTGATTGCCTTGAGTACCATTCCTTTTCTTTTTGAACCTGCAATATTGGAAAGTTTGAACCTGCAACCCCTTGGAGAAAACAGACCACTTGAATAGAACATTGTTTGTTCCTTTTCACTTATTTCACTTAGTTGTGTCACGTAATCATGCTTCATACCATTATCAGCTTGTGGTTCATATACCATGGGTGCAGCTATAGGGAAACTATCGTACAGATAATACTCAATAGTCGAATAGAACTGAGTGGCTCTTGCTCCCTGTCTTGGCTTGAGCATGTTCCAATGCCTACGTGGAATAGATTATCCTTGGTAAAGTGTTCCATTCTAACTATATGAAAATTACCAGCACAATGGCCAACTTGCGGTCCTCTTTTGGTCCGTACATCTGATCAGCTACAGCTGCCGCTGCAACAGCTCCTTCTGCTGCTGGCATGCCCTGATAGTTACAGTTGTCAGAATTGAGTGGCAAGCAGCTAACCAACAACACATATATATTGTAAAGATGAATTGTAAATCATTATGGTAAGCATATTTTGAGAGACCAACTAATCCCCCAAAAAAAAACAAGCGATAACTGATTAAAAAAAACCATGGTTAAAGCCTTGCACTGCAAGGCCACTCCCAGATTGTCTATGCATCATCAGTCTTAATGCCAAACTGTATTAAGATGAAACCCAATGTGTATTAGGAAACATGTTAGATTCCATCAAGAACATATTAAAGGCACCTTCTGCAGTAGATTCTGTGCATCAGCAGTTCATATTTCCTTCTACATATGATGGCTCAGAGTAACTACTCATTTCCTATAGCAACAGAGCCTATTTGTTTACAGGTTTCCTAGATGGTTTTACTAACATGGTCCTTTTTCCTTGCCCTGCTTCACCATAGCCTACTGATGATGTTGATTTTGGAGATTCAACGAAGACTCGAGGGAGCATGACAGGAAAGAGGTTAGACCCACTGACAATGCATTTCTTTGCTTTGTTTTCTACCCCAAATCAGGATCCACCCTTATATATACATACATGACATAACAAATCGCTTATAGGTCTCGCCCAACGCCTAAAAAAATACTGCAAAGAAGCTCTTCAAAAATGATATCGCTAGAGATGATGATGGTGATGCTTGTGCAGATGACCCTGCCAAACCTAGGTGCTTTCTTGCTGCCTACGCTCTCATGCTTGATATAGAATAGCATCATGTGTATTTCCTTACTCACAAAAGCCCTTTTCCTTTACAGGGCACCAAAAGATTCTTAGGCACAGGAGGGCTCAGTACTTTTGCGTCTACCAGCTGCAGCAAGATGTGTGTGTTTGTAATCACTGATCAGCCTTTGCTTGGCATCTGACGTGGTGTCATGAACTTACCTGCTGTTCTAATCTGATGGATGTTATATTTTGGAACCTCATGGCTGCAAGCTGTGCTGTTTGCTTCTGATTTAGTTTTTAGCATTATGGAACTACTTTAGTCTTTTCAATGTTCATTTGGATCAGTATTCTAAACTACCGTCTCTATGTTTGGTAGTGACGAATTCTGATCGTAGCATGTAACGTATGTCAACCCTGTGGACTGCAAGGGTTGTGCATACACTGCCCAACTATGTATCTGCTTGTTTCTGTGTGCTATAAAATGTGTGGGCACTATCTACGTAATTTGTTATGCCTTCTTTTAGGTCCTGCTCCTTAAATAAGGATGACTGGTGCACAAAAGCAAACAAGAGGAATCTGACAGCTCTGAGAGTGCTTCTGATGATGGATTAGATGAGTTGATGGGGATAAGTTGCTTCATATGGTGTTGTGATGTTTGTTATTATTTATTTCTCTCAATTCAAATTATATTAGTCATAACAAGTGTTATTGTTGTCTTGTTCTGATCCATTGCAAAACTGATTAATTAGTCGAATAGTATGTTGTAATCTGAGAAGTATTATGCTAAACATCTACTTATGTTGATTGTACTATGTCATAGCAATTGAATTAATTTCTGCAATTGATGATATGGCAAGGCGCGCAAAGCGCGCCCGATTTTCTAGTGGTATGAATGGAAGCAGCACAGTGACACACACACGCTCGCTGAACGTGCCCTTTGAAGCGCCACGTCACGGCCTCGCACAGCTCAGCTGCAATACCAACTATACCCTCACGTCCCAACAAACCCCCAAAGCAACCAACACTGCCATCCAAGGGTATTATCGTCATTTCTACGTAGGGTCCCACGAGCACCAATACATCCATTCAATGGATAAAAATTTCCATTTTTTAAAGCATTCGTCTTCTCTTGCGACCTTTTTTTTTGTGCCCGAGACAGGAGGAGGACACGGGAGGGCGACCAAAATTTCCTATTTTTCCCACCATTTTTTTTGGATTTTCGCCCCCCCCCCCTCACATCCATTAGTGGGCGACTCTGTCCTTGGCTTCCCCGATTGAATCTGCGGGAAGCCAGAAAAATAGTTTTTTTTCGGTTGGATTTCCCCTTGAGTTCTTGATTTCTTTGGTTTCTAGGGGAGAAGCGACCATGAGCGCCGGAAGCGCGAGTTTCCTCGAGATCCAGCCTTCGGAGCTCGCATTCCCTTGTAAGTTGTCCCAGATCTTGTCTCCAGATCGAATTGTTAGGTTCGTTCCAGGAAATCACTGTGACTGTTGTTTGTCATGGATCTTGGTCAAAGCTGGGATTGGTGATGGAGATGAGGCCCTTGGTCCTTGTTGATTGGATTTGTGAGCCTGATCATCTTGTTTTGTGGAGTGGGATGTGGAATCAAGCTTAGAATCGTGGAAGATAGTGTGTTCTTCTAGGCTGGTTCGTCTGTAAATGACGTTATGCCCTTTTTGCTGGGTTCCAGTGAGCTAGATTTTGTGTGTTTCTTGATGCACATGGTATGTGAATATGTGAGACTGTATGGAAGGGCATGCTTCCAATGTGCATTGTGTATAGTCGTTGTTAAGGCATTCATTTATCCTTCCAGGAGCTTGGGATCTTGCTAACGAATATGTGTCTTCTAGCTATATTGATCTGGTATTTGTGGTTCCTCATGAAGCTCTAAAAGAAATGTGCCTGTCATTTTTCATGGTGTTTAGGATTCGATATTGCGGTCATTGTTAGCTGAGCTTGAATTGGACTGCAATGTGTTAGATTAATGCTGTCAATAATTATGGTTCTGTTTGTTGAGTTTGTTTTCCTTCAAGACTTGAATGGGCTAGCTTACTATATCTTTGAATGGAATATGTAGTCATTTACAGTTTACACTGTCTTCCTTGATTAAAAATGCATCTGAACTGCTATTTTGTGCATGCAGTTGAATTAATGAAGCAGAGCTCGTGCTCCATGCAACTCACCAATAAGACTGACCATTATGTCGCATTTAAGGTAACCTGTTATATAATGTCACTTTCTTATATGCTGCAGGATTTTTCTAGTTGTTCATATAGGTTTTGTTAGCAGATGTGAATATGTTGTTTGGTCTATGGCTCACAGGTCAAAACAACCAACCCAAAGCAGTACTGTGTGCGCCCTAATATTGGTGTTGTATTACCTGGGTCGACTTGTGAGGTCACAGGTAGCTGTCGATCCATTACATAGCGAAAGAATAGCTTAATGCAAGGACAAGTCTGCTTAATTTACCTCGGTTTTCTACTTAGAAGTCTTCTTAACTTCTTCTCTGTTGGTAGTGACAATGCAAGCACAGAGGGAGGCACCTCCTGACATGCAGTGCAAGGACAAGTTCCTAGTTCAAAGTGTTGCAGCTGAGAATGGTGCAACACCTCAAGATATTAATGCGGCAATGGTAACTACTCTGACACTCATCATTTTGTGTTATTTCCGTCAATTTGCTGCATGCATTTGTTTCTAACCCATCATCATGTCGTACGTTTATGTGGTTTCATGATGGCAGTTTAATAAGGAGCCAGGGAAGGTTGTTGATGAATTCAAGCTGCGTGTAATTTACGTGCCAACAGCTATACCCAGCCCTATCCCTGAAGAGTCTGAACAAGGGAGTTCTGCTCGGTCATTTGCACAAGAAAATGGGACCCATAATTCCACAATGCCACAACCTGTAAGTCATTGAGCTAGTTCATCTCATTTCTTTATTTTATTCTCTAGTTTTGTAATCAAGCTTCCGAGGTTTTTTATTTGATGATTAATTATTTCTAAACAATGTGCAATTATTTAGGTATCTAGATCATCTGCTGAACCAGCCAAGGAGAAGTCATCGGAGGTACCTTTTATGTAACCTTTATTACCTCTTTATTTGAACAGCCAATGCTCTTAAGTCTTGCAACTTGCAAGAACAACTGGTGAACTGCACATAGACAATGTTGGAATTATGTGACATGCCACAGCTTCTTAATCCTGGCCCTAACTGACCAATTTATATAAATAGATATTATAGATTATACAATTTATCGTTAAGAAAGATCAGAGATGAAATCATATATGAAATTGGTTCAGAGATCCAGAATGAATCTCTGCAGTAGATAATTCATTGGAAGCATATGCTAGCTTGCAAACTGCAAGTGATTGTGAATCTTGCCTGCTGGGCAGTACGACTTGTCAGTGATAATATGCTTTCATGAAATCAAAAAAATTAGTTTATTTGGTCCTTTATCAGCAATGATATTATCATAATATTAGCAATGATATTATCAGAACTGCCTTGCTATCATCAGGTGACCACAGCCACTATGAGTCTATGACCTTGTTGTTGTGTTAAATCTTAGGACCATTACCACCATCAGAACATATGATTTAGTCTAATTTAGTCTCAAATAATGCAGCTTTAACATGTTATCTTCTTAGATACGGTTTGTTATCACTTATGCTTATTACCTGAATGAATTGATCGATTCAAAGTATCTGATTAGCTGAGAATATGTAATACCAGATTCACTATCCAATTTTGAAAAATAAAAACAACTTAGCCATGCTATCACTGAACTCCATACGTTGAAAAAGAGAGGCAAGCCAAATAGGTCTAGTCTAATCTAAACAGGTAACACAATGCATTCTGTATGCTAGTTGTCTGAATTCAACGCCTTCAGGATTTGTGTTTTACATGAACTAACCTGCTTGCTGTGAACTTCCTCATTACTTCAAGCCATGATACATTGCATTTGATGAGTTGTAGCCAAGGTTCCAAAAACCGGAACCGGAAGAAATCCCAGTCGACGGCCGGTAACGGTAACCGGGTGGTTACTGGCCGGTTATCGAAAAAACCAGTCACAATTTGAAAATCAAAATTTGAATTTTGAGATGTTTTGAAAACTGGTAACTGCTGGGATTTTGAACCCTGGTTGTAGCAAGTAAGATTTATTTTGTTTGGTCTTGAGAGTATTGGGTATTGTATGCATTGTCTATGCGATAATACCCAGAGTCCTTGACAGTAGAAAGTCAAAATACAGATTCTGCATTTAGTTTTGTCTCTAAATTATAACACGCTTATTCCTTGTAGGCAACAACCATAATCTCCAAGCTAACTGAGGAGAAAATGTTTGCTATTCAGCAAAATCAGAAGTTGCGGCAGGAGTTGGTAAGTACTTTAAGGTTTTCCCTTGTTTTTTCCATTCCCACCCCCAGAGATTATTTGAGGGGACATATTTCATCGCAATTCTCGATGTAGGATTCAAAAAAAAGATCTACAGGCATCATGCTTGATTATCTAATCATCACTGTCATCATAAGGGAAAATATTGGAAATCTACTGCATGTGGCATCTTCCTACGAACAGAACATTGTCGACGTCATTGTCCTTTTATGCAAGCTAAATAAAATGTTTCTGTTAAGAGATTTAGTCAAATTATCAATAGGAGATATTAAGAGTTACATTGTCACAACTGTTTGGACTTGGTAGTTAAGGCACTGTTCATAGCATTGCAGGGGAAATCTGAAATTTTGTTAGAGGTAGCACTGAGAAAATGCAGTGAGTGGTAATGATCTTAGCTGAACCGTGTGCTACTATGGCTGGTCAGTTAGTTACTGCTTTTATAGTGTATGGCCTGTTAGACTTTGAATCTGGAAGGGCCTGTTATGGAGGAAAAATATTACATCGTAATTCAATACTCAACCAACCATAAGTACTGTTATCTGAATGGCTAAAATATGGTGAATATCTAGCAACTCACATTTACGAAAAGTACAAAGTGATGAATTCAAAGCTTATCAGTTGTGCAACTGCAAAAACTATCTCATTGGTAATGCTACATTATGAACTTACAACATGCACGATTATGCATTATAGCCTGCATGCTTCTATGAACTTTCTTAACACAGCTTATCAAACTCGTAAATTTCTATATATCTCTTGCTCAGGAGCTTCTACGGAAAGAAAGCAGCAAAAGCAACAGCGGTTTCTCGGTCACCTTCTTGATTGTCGTGGGTCTTCTCGGCATTGTCTTTGGCTACATCCTCAAGAAGACATAGAAGTGGTAGACTGGTAGTTCCCAACAAAGTTATACTCCCAGGAAAGGATACCCCCATATGGTATGCCACCCCTTGTGTTTTTTCCTCCCAAAAGGAGCGCTTGTTCTAACGCGTAACAACAGCCTACCTAGAAGCTTTGGTTTGTGCAGACTTGTTTACATTGAGTAGACTTGTTTTTAAGTCTAACAGCCGCAACTTATGTCACATTCACCATAATCTTTATTCTTTCTGATCTCGCATTTATTAGACTGCTTCCTTCTTCCTATTGCTTCGACTGTCGGTGAATTGCTGATTCTGTCAGATCTTTGGGCTTCATGAACTCCCAATTTTGTACATTAATGCATGCATCTAATCATGTGAACTCTACTATGTAATCAAGCGGTCAGTAAGCAAGGAAAAGATGTTTCAAGTTGTCAAATTACCAGGGTAAATTTCCATGTTCAATTCGGCTGAGTACAACATGGTGCATGTTCATGTTTTCTACTGTTGTGCTGTTGAACACCAGAGATATTCAGGTTGGAACCACGCAAGCTTCCGGACTTCCAGGACGGTTCAGGAACATCATCGCCGCTGCCGTGATCACGCCGACGACGAACCCCAGCAGCAAGTACCCGCATCCCGCCCCGACGATGAGCCTTCCCGGAGAGGAGGAGGGCACGCCTTCGTCTGTCGCCTTCCGGCCGGCGATGGCCGGCCTCCCCCCCTCCGCGGTCACCGTTGTCAACCCGTCCTTGTTGCCGTCATCGAGAACACCTTCGCCTCCGTCGCGCTGCGCCCTCTCTGCCGCTGCATTGTTGCTGCCGTTCCCCGCTTCCGTCACTCCAGAACCGCCTCCTCGGCCGTCGTCTCCGTGGACTGTCTCGCCGCCGCGGCCACCCTCACGGTCGCTCCCGGACACGTCGTCGTCGTCGCTTCCCCCTTTCCTCACCATCTTGCATGGATGAAGATTTGTGTTGGTACGTCCGGGTTTTAGTAGTTACGATGCGATGCGGTGGGTTGGGACGTTTGGCCTAGGGTCGCCTCTTCCCGTACGGACACGCCGTTTGGCACGGGTTCTGTGCCGTCGGATCAAACTAGTCCTCTGCGAAAGGCGATGCAGTCCGTTGGATCGCCAACCAAACGCCCGGATATCTTTTCTTTTTTTGCTAGGAATCTGTGACTTGCTGGGAAAGTGGAACGACGTCTTTTTAGGGAAAGTGCAAATCCATCTCTAAGGACATCTCCAATAGTGACTTATGAGCTAGCTCTAAGAACAACTCCAAGAGCAGAGCTAAATCATTTTCTAAAGGTAAATTTGGCTATTATTGGAGAAAAAACGTCTCCAATAGACTCTGTAAATGACTCTCCAAATTTAGTAGCTTCCATCCCTCCTCTTTCGCTCTCTATTTTTGGATAGCCTACCTCGCTCATCATCCAGCCTCTTGGCGCGGTCGGCGTTTCCTTCCCGCACGCTGCGCCCCATTCCCGCGCGTACGCGACCCACCGCGCGCCCTCTAGTTTAGATAGCCTGTTGGAGTAGTCTTGTTTTTTGGGTGAGATTCATTTTAGAGAATAGCTAAATCACTAAATTTAGATACTTCTTTTGGCTAATCTCTTGGAGTTGCTCTAAGTATATTATTTCATATTTTAATAGAGGAGAGAGAAAAGCTATCTCTTGATCAAGAGCTAGTCTCATACACACATTTCAAGATTATGTGAGAGTGTCATGTGAGGTTATTTATGTTATGACCTATGTGCTAAAAGTTAGTATTATTGGAGAAGTTGTCTTAGAGTTAGTAACTAGCTCATACTGTTGGAGATGCTAAGTACCGCATGCCATGTAAATTTACCGTAGGAACTACTAGCGTGGCCTTTATCCGGAGTGAAACTAATCGTTCCATCTCACTCGCTCAAAGTGTAAAAACAACACCGTGCTTGCTTGACATGCTTATGAAGAAGACGCTGCCGTAGATATGGAGCCTATTGCAACCGATCATGGAGGCCAGGACACCTCCCGCATAACCTCCTAATTGTCAAGCAGCTGTCGCGGTGGCGCACCAGCCAAACTATCGTACGGTTGGACATAATTTTTTTCGGTGATATTTGCAACAATCTAACCGATAATCACAATAAAATAATTCAACTCTGCGAAATTTCATAGCACAAACACAACAACGAGTGGCTACCTGTGCAACAAAATCCACAACAAAACTCATCGCAACAATTAAAAGATGCAACAATATTGTAACAAAATAAAAAATATCTGACAACACTTAAAATTAACTCGTACAATAGATCGAATGAATGCCGGTAACAAATTACATGCAGGAGGGCAATCGTATATGATCAATCGTGCAACAAATCGTATATGATCAGTCTAAAGCGTAACGCTCGGATATGGTTTTTCGCCATATACTCCCGAAATCAAATTTAAAATGCACTTGAACACAAGGAAATTTCTCATCACGATTTTGAATTTGCAGGTCAATCAAAAGCACACACTCTTTTTTTTCTCCTTTCACTGACACCCCGTCCCTACCACTCTTTATAATACCTTCTAACCCTTTCGCCATTTTACCATTCCCCCCCTCTAACAAGTTATTAATTCCATTATACTACGTACACGTAGGCACACGTACGTGCTTGCTGAGACGTACACACATATATGACACGATGGATGATCCGTACTAATAATATAACATGCAAAGAAATCGACGGCCGTGGACGGACAGACGGTCGGATCGTCAGCACGTCAGTGGAAGCATGGCTCGGCGTCGGTCATCTCGACGCCGTTGACGCTGTTGTCGGCGACGGCGCGGCCACCCTTGTACCTGTACCACCTGGCGGCGACGAGGTAGACGAGGAGGTTGGCGAGGCAGAGCGCGGCGAGCAGCCAGTAGAAGTTGTAGAGCTCGCCCTTGTTGAGGTCGTCGGCGAGCCACGGCCGCCGGTTGCCCGTGAGCTTGTGCACGGCGGCGACGAGGGCCGAGCTGACGAAGAAACCGAGCGAGAGCGTGCTGAGGAAGAGGCCGGTGCTCATGGTCTTCATGCCCTTGGGGCACTCGCGGAGGAAGAAGTCGAGCTGGCCGATGTAGGTGAAAGCCTCGCCGGCGCCGACGAGCAGGAACTGCGGGATGAGCCAGAAGACGGTCATGGGCACGGTGGCGCCCTCGGGGACGTTGGACTCCCGCGCCATCCGGAGGCGCTTGACCTCGGTCAGCGCGGCGGCGGCCATGGCGATGATGGACAGCGCCAGGCCGACGCCGATGCGCTGGAGCGGGGTGAGCCCGTGTGGGTTGCCGCTCAGCCGGCAGGCCACTGGCACGATGAGGCGGTCGTAGATGGGCACCGTGAGGAGGATGGAACCGACGAAGAAGACGGTGAGCGAGCCCGCCGGGATCTGGAACGACGGGCCGACGTGCCTGTCCATGGTGGTCGCCTGCGACACCGAGAAGGTGGTCATCTGCGCGTACACCGTCCAGAATATGATCGTCGTCGCCCAGATCGGCAGCATCCGCACCAACGTCTTCACCTCCTCGACGTCGGTGAGCGTCGCCAACTGCCACTTGCTGTGCTCCACCGCGGGGTCCTCGTTGATCGCCGCGTGGTCCAAAAAGCTGCAATGGCGCAGGAAGTTATTAACACATTATCAGACAATGGAAATTTATTAAACCCATATCTGTTAATTGTTGCTTACGATTTAGCAAGTGAGGAGAAGCTGCAATTGATGGCGCTTACATCAACACATTTTAGACATTGGAAATTAAGTCCAGTTGAATTATTCGCGTAATTTTCATTTCATATGCAGTTTCAGTCTGACAAAAATGAAAGAGCATGCAGAAGTTCTTTTCTTCAGAGTTCAGATACATATGATAAACCACATCAAGAAATCGTGTTTTTTCCTTTTCTTTTTCAAAAGATTATGCAGTGGTTGCAGAAACATAATCTGAACAAAACCATTAATAAAACAGCTTCAGAAAAAATGTTCTTTATCAGATACTAAAGTAAGTATTTGGAAATATACTTAAGTTCCTATCATTGGACTACTTTTGTTGACACAGAGACCGTGCAAAGTTCTTTTCACTTTTCAGAAGAAAAAACCGAAGAGGCTGTGTGCAAACTAAACTAAAGCAGTGGTCACAATGAACGAGATCACGTGTGTTCGTGCTAAAGATCATTAATCTCGATGCGAGAGACGCGACAAGTGTCTCTCGCGGCTTAAAAGTATATAACAACAGGCCGTAATGAACCAACCGTTCGTTCTTTCGTAGGCGTAGCAGCGCTCAAAAAGGTGATCGACGGATCGTTGCGAATAAGAGAATTACATGGGAAGAGGGGGCAACCACACGCCACAGCCCACAGCTCACAATTCACATGCATCTCCCTTCCCTTTCTCACACTACTTTTTTAATGGGCATGTGTGTAACCTTTTTATCTATGGCTGTAAATATAATTTCTCGGACACTACGGAGAAATAAGAGAATATTTCGGTTTAAGAAATAGACTTGGATTGAGACTAAATACGAGATACATACTCTACACTTCTCCCCTCTCTCAAATATTAGGCTCCAGAGCTCCGGTATCCACTGTTTAATGTGTGTAACCATAACAATCTCCATTGCTTTTCCAGCAAAAAATTGGACAAATGTGCAGTGTTCCTCCAAGTGAGCCATGCAAATGAGGAACGCAAGTGCATGTGTAACCACAACAAAGGTTTGCTTAGAGCTTGTCCCCATCACTAGCTAAGCAAGCTAGAAGGAACTTTCCTACGCACATTATAGACTACTAGTTCTTCTCTCCAGTCATGCTAGCTGAAGGCTTCTAGGACTTCTTTTCCCTGTGTTTTTCTTTTCTACTGCCTAATCATGCAAAGCATTTTGGCTTCTGATTAGGCCTTTCTGTATGCACATCTCAGTCCTGTTCAGAAACAGTGCTAATAATTGAGGGAATATGTCACATTTAATTGCTTCAAATTAGTTTCCTAGGGGCCCACCATGGAGCTTTTAGCAAGGAATTTCGGCACACACGTGTATGTGATTGACTACAATTAGCCACCAACCATTTTTTTAAAACAGTTTTAAAATGGTGGTTACTTTAGTCTGAGGATCAAGTGTTCTGAACCTGGAGCTCATTGTATTTGGAATAGCATACAAGCATAGCTTCTTAACTACGTATGTGTGCGCATATGACATTACTTTGATTTTTTTCTTTGAAGCAATGTCACTTTGATTTGATAGACAACAAAAAATATTCCAAGACTTTTGCGTTATGCAGGACAATAGGAGATTTGAGTTTGAAGCTAAGTCGATGTTAAAGTTGAATACTTCATTTCCAAGTGAAAAAGAAGTTGATGTAGATGACACTGGCATTTTCCATGGTAGTAATTACTAATTAGGTGGTTACCTTTTGTTTTAACTTTGTCATTTCGTACTCTTGTCGAGTAGAAGAATTGCCATTTGTCAGGATCAAATCAACGAGAAAGATAGCACGATTTTGCACGCAAACGACAATCTCTAGTTACTTCCTATGAAGATCAGATGGTGAAAAGGTAGAACTTCTTTTCTTGAGAAGTCGTGCCAGCTAGTACCAGTATACTCCATGACACTTGCGAGCTCAAGTGTTCAGCTAATAAATTATATTCTCACCCCTAAGTGTACTTCTTAACTCATTCAATTCTGTTCTTGTCTAGATCTTATTGGAGAAGGATGTTCTAACTTTTAAGCTTAGCTAATAATTTGAGGCTGATGTTACAATAGTTTAAAGAAGACATAGCGATTATTTTTGATACACTTCAGTACTAATGCATCCAGATTCTAACTTCTTTTGTACTACACATTATAGCATTTCCGCTATAAATTTTTCACGTAGGTAGGAAAGAATACTTCAAACACTATCTCCGTTTAGGAACTAGGAAGGAAACAACCACTCTCAATGGAGCAAAAAAAGTTCAAGACTCATGAGCTATTCGGGCTCGTAGTCCACTCGAGCTCGGAGCATCACCTAGTGAGCTAAGCTGAGGTCCCAGCTTGGCTCACTAACGAGCCGAGTTTGAGCCGCTCGTGAGCGGTTCGTGAGCTTATTCGAGCCAGCGAGGACATTATGACCGGTAAAAAAAGCTCATTAAGGCTCAATCAAAATTATTTCGATTACAATAGTTAATGAGTTTAAAATTAAAATGGGTCTATTTTGAATGGAAAATTGTTAACGAGAATGGAAAATTGTTAACGAGACTCAGTTCGATAGTGACTCATTAGCTCGAATTTAAAATAGCCATTTAAATAATAAATAAAATAATTTTCATCTTCTCATGCTGTGGCCGCTTGGGTGTTGGCTTCCTATTCCTTGGCTGAAATCTTCATGCATGAGCTCACTGGGCCAGTTGCGTCGTGCCGAAACGATGGAATTGATAGATAGAGCGAGATGCACGGTGTTGCGTCTATTTTTGAGAAAAATCTACTGTGGCACCTAATGGGTTTTAACATTTGAGATCGCGCATGCTTGCGTCCAATGTTCGTGGTCAGGATTCAGAGCAAAACGAGAATCATGTTAAAAGTTTATGCTCAGTTTCTTCGATCCGTGGGATCCTCCATTCACGTTAAATGTTTTAGTCTTCAACAACTAAGAAAACCACATAGCTCTAGCATACATGGTGTCCTCGCAGTGCCCCCAAATTCCACCTGAAGTCTGCGACGACTCCACTTTTCATAATTGTTGCTAATCCTGGCATCATTAAGTTGATCTGGTATAGGGATGAATATGGACAGAATGACGGCCAAAAGTCTGTGCTTGTCAAAGGGAGCCATTCTATCTTGCTTGCTGTACTAGTTCGTATCCGGCATTTGTTTGCTGCATGTTATGAGTTTATTTACTGTGGTGATAAGTTTATTTACATGCATAAGAATTAGGCGTACGCAAGTGCGGTAGTTTATTACATTATCAAGCTAATCTCAGGTTATTCAGGCCATGTTATTGTCCCCGTGATATTTGGAAACATGCTTCATTTGTTTCTGCTAATTCTATGTTCTGAACATCTAAGTGAATTGTAACAATTTTTATGGAGTATTATCTTGTTCACAATAAAAGGCTATATTGCAAGTGTTTTTACATTCATTTCAGTAATTTCAAGCTTAGGATTAGCATAGCGTTGTAAACATGCCGTCTGTATAATTATTACGCTGTAAAAGTGAACTGCAGGTCAAGGTTATTAAGGCGGTAAGGCGTGAGGCGAGGCGACGCCTTCTAAATATCATAAGGCAAAGAAAACAAAGTTTTGAGGACTAAATCAGAAGAAATCTAAAGAGATGAAGGACCTAAAAGGACCTAATTGTAATTTCACAAACCTCTGGGGACTCAAGTGTAAAATAGCTTAACCCTAATATACATCACCCAGCCGCCGCCTCCTCTCTCCTTCCTCATTCCAAGCCGTCGCCTCCTCACCCCAGCCGCTGCCGCCTCCTCCCTCCCTCCCAGCCGCCGCCGCCGCCTCCCTCCTCCCTCACTCCCAGCCGTCGCCTCCCTCCCTTCCTCACTCCCAGCCGCCGCCACCCTCCTCCCTCACTCCCAGCCGCTGCCTCCTTCACTCCTTGTAATGTTGCGGGCGGCCAGATCCAGCAAGGTGGAGGGTGAACGGCGGCGTCGGCAGCTCGACGGTGCCCTGGAGGCGGAGGCAGCTCGACGGCGCCCTGGACCTCTTTCGCCGCCTTCTTCCTGCCTAGCTACCCGCTCTCTCTCTAGTTTAACCGCCGCCCTAGGGTTCCAGGCGAGGTGAGTACTCTTCACCCTTGTCTCTCTGGTTTATTCGCTGCTCCCGTCTCAGTTTTGGTTTCACTCGGGTCACTTAGATCTAAGGCGGACGAATGGCAAGGCGGGGGCGACGCCTTGACCCCCTGAGCCGCCTTACCGCTTAAGCGTCGCCTAAGCGATGCCTTAATAAGCATGCTGCAGGTTCTATCTGTGATCTGAATTTACACTATATCTGTGATCAGAATTTACAATTTAGTACGCAAGATTGTAATATTATGCACATCGATTCCCTAAACAGTTAAATTCTTTTTCTTGTGCCATTCTTGTCCATTGCTTAATTGTGCCCATATGTGCCAATCGGCTGCCTACAGAAAGCTGGACCACTTAGGCCCTGCTCATTTCAATTTGAGCTTCTGGTTTTTGGCTTATTTTTCACTATTCATAAATTTCGTCTTTTTTGACTTTTTGATTTTTTGAGCTTTTTTACCGGTTATTTTTCCCTATATTAGGCTAACCTGTTTTTTTATTTTTTATTTTTTTAAATTTAGTTAGGCCAAATAAGGCACAATCAGTTAAAGTATAATTTCAGTCAATTACAATAAAATTTCAGTTTATAAATAATTTTTTTCAGCCCAATCGAGTGGCATATTAGATGTTCAGATCTTGGAATTGGCATCTCCCTTGTTGATTGGTGCTGGGCTCCTGTGTGCTCTGGTTTAGGCCTTTAGGGTGCTTTCGAGCTAGAAAACGAGCCAAGCAAGCTGAACTTCTGCTGGCTCGTTTTCCTTTTCTTAATGAGCCGATCCGGGCTCGTTTCCACAACGGATGGAAGCGAGGTTTTCGACGCAACAAATAGCGTACTACTGCACTCCCAATGTACTAGAGAGCAAGTCAAATCAAACTCTTTGGCCTACCGACTATCCTCTACGCAACAAATAGTGTACTACTGCACTCCCAATGTACTAGAAAGTAAGTCAAATCAAACTCTTTGGACTTGCCTACCAACCATTCTCCTCGGTCCTATCGGAATGGAATCCTCTACAGTCGCGCACAGTGACTGTAGAGAGCAGTCGCGAATCTGAGCCGTCCGATCGGAAAAGAGTGGCTCAGATCGGGTTTGCTACAGTAAATTTTACTGTAGCAAACCCCGATCTGAGCCACTCTTTTCCGATCGGATGACTCAGATTAGCGACTTCACTCTGCAGTCGCTGTGTGCGACTGCAGAGGATCTCATTTGGGTCCTATCTCCCATATCTTTCTTTCAGTCTAGTATACTCACACATCTCTGTATTGCATTTGCAGCCGGTGCTCATACGCTGCACAAGCATAATTTTTTTAGGTTAACTCAGTCTGTCTGCATGCAGTGCAGATCAGGCAGAGGACGACGGGACAGGGGAGCACATCGGGATCAATGGAGGCGGAGGAGACAGGGCAGGGGCATGCACAAGCACAGCCCGTGACCCATCCCTTTATGTTAGAATAGCGGCAATTATTGATTGGATGCTGCCAAACTCGCCATTTGTCTTCTCAACGGGTTCGGGGTGTGGCTTAAAATTTTAAATTTTGACTGTTTCGCCAGAGAGTCGGTATATATAAAAAAAATTATATGTAATTTTGACCATTGTAACTGAATTTAATATATTTTTACTATAACTCTTCTATTGATCCTATTTTAAAAATATACTATTTAAAAACTAGTTGCTATAATATAAGCTATAAGATATAAGATATAAGTGAAAAAGAAAGAAGTCAACATAAGACATAGCAGCACCATACCATGTCTTTAAGTGGTAGATACTAGATAGTGCCCCAAGAGAGTTGCTACGCATACGGATGAAACAGGAATGTTCTATTCTTTCTGGTTTTTTAATCGTTTTTTTTTTGCCTTAACTCCCTTCAGCCGTCACTAAGTACTACACTAATAAGTCGTAACAAAAAAACTATTAAGTCATAGAAAAAACAACCAGTATTGCGAGTAGCTGACGAGTATCCTCGAGCAAGGGGCACCATGGATGGACCTCTCTATGCAATGCAATGCAATGCAGATGCAGACGATAGTCACCCCCTTACCTATACATGTATCAATGTGTTCATGTGTAGTACACCGTCATCATGTGACAGGGCAACTTGGGAGAAAAGGATAAAAGATATTTGGAGGGGACAAACAGTGTAATCTGAATCCTACATCAAGTTGCGTTGGATTGGACCCCTACTTTAAAATAAAAACAAAATAAATAAATCATAAATGCTAGTCTTTTTCCCGTCTCTCTCTCTCAGTAAGCTTGTTGTCTTCTTGCTCTCCTATGGTTAAAAGTGGTGTCAGTCAACCCTGGTCAATGCTACCCTATTTGGACCTCTCAATTTCTTCAGTCCATGCAACTTTGACTCATACCCTCGAATAACTGTGGGCTAATCACTGGCTAAACCACTCACTATTGGACATGTTCTTTAACAGCTTATAAAAACGGCTTTTAATTTTTATTATAGTATCTAACTTTTAAATAAAGTTTTTTTTAAATGGAGTCTACAAGTTAACTGTAGTACACGTTAAAAACCTAACATATGCATCAACCAAAATCATAAGCGAACATCCGTAATCTCTATCACAAATAGTTAAAATTTAAAATTTTCAACCAAAAACCATAAATCAAACAGCGCAATATACTATTCGTAGAGATATTAACGCAATTAAGCATTAATCAAGCAAGCGAGGAGAGTATATTATTGTTAGCTTACCCGAACTGCTTGGTGTGTGGGAGGCGCTCCTTGAGCTTGCTCTTCTTGGTTGAGCCATCCTCGAAGGCGGCGACTTCGCCGACGTCGTAGAGCATGGCAGGGTCGGCGGGGAGCTCGAGGCGGCGTTTGCGCCACGCGGCGACGACGACAGCGGCGATCTGGGTGAGCGGGCTCCCCGCTAGCTTTTTGAAGCGGTACTTGCGGGTGCCGGCTAGGAAGACGACGAGGCCGGGGGCGATGGCGGCGGCGCAGGCGCCGTAGCCCCAGGGGCGGCCGAGGTTGTCCTGGACGTAGACGAGGACGGTGACGGCGAGCAGCGAGCCGAGGCTGATGAAGAAGAAGAACCAGTTGAAGAAGCGCATCATCTGCGACTTCTCGGCGCGGTCCGTCTCGTCGAACTGGTCGGAGCCGAAGCCGGAGACGCTCGACTTGAGCCCGCCGGTGCCCAGCGCCGTCAGGTACAGCGCCAGGTACAGCATGCCCAGCTGCGCTCCCGACGCGCGCACGCATGACGGAGAGAACCCGCCCTTCGCCGAGCACGACGGCGGCCGCAGCCCCGGCGCCGCCGTCGAGATCGTCAGGATCGTCACGCCCTGCATGCCCGCAAAGTTTGGGTAATTTCTTGGTTACTCCTCACTACTACGTTCTACCACTTGAACAGATAAAATTCTTCGTAAAAATTGGGTTTAATCTCATCAGAATTAGTAAGTATCTCAAAAACAAAAACAAAAACAAAAATTGGTTTGGAACTGTGCCATATGAACCCATTCGCCAGGCATCAATCTTGGAAGCATTATATGCATGATTAAACGATGATGATTAAATAGTGTTCTTTTGGTGCCCGTTCTTTTCACAACATCATCATCTTAAAAGCTCGATTTTTTTACTGCTACATCCACTACGGTAAAAAAAAATCCCCATATATTTCTCTTCTTTTTAATGAACTAAAAAATTAAGCAGCCAATCGCAAAAGATAAAAACAGCAGAAAAAGGAAAGAAAATCTTCTTTAAAAAGGCATGCGGTTAAAAAGAAAACCAAAGTTACCAAACCCAAATTAATTAACTCGCAGGAGGTGCGGCCGCATGCACGAACGTCAAAGCAAGCAAAATAATTAACTTACGGATGCCTGGACGGCGGTGAAGATGGCGATGGTGAGGTAGCGGCCGAGGAAGGAGTCGGCGACGAAGCCGCCGAGGAGGCAGAGCATGAAGGAGGTGCCCAGGAAGTTGGTGACGACGTTGGCGGCCTCCGCGTTGCCGACGTGCATCGTCCCCGTCAGGTACGTCACCAGGTTCACCGCGATCCCCAGCGTCGTCAGCCGCTCGTTCAGCTCCGCCACTGCACACGCATTTCGTTCAGTACAATCCCATTCTCATCTACCATTAAAAGCAGGTCAGGATCGACCAAGGATCATGGCGGCGGCGCCCCAGCGGCCGGTCCTGGCCCGGGCGGCCGGGCGGCCCCTGAAGTCCCAGGCGTCGGCCAGGACGTCGGTCTCCACCGGCGCATTGGTCTCGGGGAGGAGGCCGACCATCTTCTTCTCCCTGCTGGCAAGCGGGCAGAGGTGGTGGTGTAGGAGGGATGGCGTTGCCTGCCCTGCCCTGGGGCCTGGGGCGTGGCGGGTATATATAACCGCTGCGACTGGGTTGCTACAGGGTGGGTTTTTCTTTTTCTTTTTTGTTTGTTGAGGCTTATGATTTATAGGTGTTGTTTTTGAACTTTGGTCTATTTATAAGAAACAGTATGCAGCGGAAAATAATCATATGCGATTTTAACCAGTATAGTTAAACTCAGTACAATTTATCTGTAGACCTTATATTAAAAAAACACACCAATTTCAAACTAGTTACTGTTTATCCGTAGAAGAGCCAAAATCAAAAAGTGCTTTCAAACCCAGCCACCCTCGTGGCGTGTTAGCTGCTTGAGTGGGGCCCACATGGTCAGGGATTGTGCCTTCCCCTGTTTTTTCTCTCTCTTTTTTTCCTTTCTGGAAAAAGGAAATAAAATCATGATCTTTGTGATAGTTGTTACAGTTTAGCTGTTTGTTCCAAAATTTTTAGAAAAAATTTAATTTTAAATAAAAACAAGTGTTTTTTGCTTGTCTGAATTTTGAAGATTTTATTTGTCTGATTTCGGGTTTTTAAAAAGGTTTTTTTAAAAAGTAATTTAAGTAAAAAATATTATCAAATAGTAAGGGAATTTGAATTTATGTAAAATCCTTTTTAAAATTATTTTGAAGTATTTGACTTTTATTTGAATTTTCTGTGAATTTTCTGTAATTTAAAAATCAATTTCAAAGTTAAAAAGTTAGTCTAAAATCTTAAACTTCCTCTCGGGCCGAGAAGTAGCCGACCCGGTTTGTCTCCATCTCCGTGTGGACAAAATCCAGCCATTCGCTCGGCCGCCCTCTCTCTTTTTCTCTTCTCTCTCACTGACCAGTGGGGTCCGCTTGTCATCCCCTTCCTTCCCTTCTTCCTCCTCCGTCCGGTATTGATGCCCTCCGAGTTCTTAATGGCCGACTGTTACTCCCTGTTAACCGAAGCAAACAATGCCAATAAAAGTCCTCATCATTCCCCACTTCCTGACGGTTTTCCCGCTTTAAACCTCGTCAATACAATGGTTAGATGGTGGGTGCTGGCATGCATTGTTGTTTGGTGACACAATATTGATTGTCAAGCACAAGAGGTATGTGGTTTGAGCCTAACTCAAATTAAAGACCGGTCTGTAAGCTACTACTATAAAGCTCTATCGTATTACCATAAGGCTGGTATGTGACAGCTCTGACTAACTAATTTGTAGGTCCCAACCTAAGTCTCGCTGTAGGTTGAAAGTGAGCGTGGCGTAGGCAATGTGAAGTCTCACTCGGCTCAAAAGGGGTTTTGGTCTGGTGAATTCCTTACTGGGGTGAAATATTAGTGTTGGCTTAGCTAGGTTGAAGGCTTTGTATTGTAAAGTCTTGTTATAATTTTCTCAGTTACATGCCTACAGAAGCGTGTAATGACCGATATTATGAGGTAATCATATCTTGTGAGTAAAGTTGTACAACCTCTGCGGAGTGTATAAACTATTTTGGTTCGTCGTGCCTACGGTCATGGGCAAGTTGAGTAAAGTTTTTCTCGGATTAGATTTTATTTTTTTAAAATAGTTTACAAAATACTTATGGAAGGATGGAATCCATATGAGATCTTTTTGGGGAAGATGGTTGGGTGGGATAGCCGTGGATAGGTTAGTGTGGAGGATGGATCTATACTAACGGTATCTATTTTGATTACAATGTTATTTTATTTACTGTATTAAATTCAATAATTTTTAATTTATTTACTGTATTCCTTTAAATGCTGTTTTACGCTCAAATAACCCTATATACTTTCACTTTGTTAGCCTTATATTATTGTGCATTTTTCTGTGTAACTTGCAGAGTACATTTTATATGCTCACATTGCTTAAGTATGTTGCCAGAGAACTGCTTCAACTTCGATGAGGATTAGAATGTATAGGTCGCCTCTTATTGTTGTTTGCCTGTAAGCAGGCTTGTTGGGTTTCTTCCACTTTGGTTTTATTTTCTGTTGCTTATATTTAATTTTGGCCTA
The DNA here is from genome assembly GCA_017311315.1 of Dendrocalamus latiflorus. Lineage (NCBI taxonomy): Eukaryota > Viridiplantae > Streptophyta > Magnoliopsida > Poales > Poaceae > Dendrocalamus > Dendrocalamus latiflorus. Next base: position 3,791,727 of record CM029626.1, read on the forward strand.
TAGGCCGTGGATATAAACTTTGGCATTTAGCCCTATTTTTAGTTAAATAAAGTTTGTCATTGTGCTTGATATGTATCTCTGTTAGCACTGTGTACACTCGCTGATTCTGGACTAGTGCGATTTACCCATAGGGTTCCAGAGTTATTGCTCCAGGGTCCGACAATAGTTAAGAACAGAAAGGAGTGATCTCGGCGGGTGCATGCGTTTATCGTTTTATATATGTGTGTGTGTTATGGTAGTGCTCAATTGAGTTTTTTTGTGGCTTTTGGCTTTTTTTTACTTAGTTGGCTTATTTTGCACTAAAGTAGTTGGCAGTTTTTTTTTTGTGTAAAAGAATTTAAAAATAGGAAAAAATATGTTATTTAATTATGGATATGAAAAAAGAAAAGGCAAAAAGCATGAAAAGGCTAAAAAAAGTAGAAAAGGACGAAATTAAAGAATAGAAAAATAGAAACTAAAAGTCGGAAGCGAAACTGGAATGAGCGAGACACGGTTTGTTGGAGCTACTTGGGTGGTGCAGGGTTGATGATACCGCTAGATTTATGGCTTTAATTCAACTGGGAAACTTACCGAATATGCGCATTGAGCAAAGTTGGAACATATACCCGCTCCGTTTGGTGCTGCGGTTGCTTTTTTTTATCACCAAAACTGGGATTGCTTTTGAAAATAATTTATTTTCTTTCTAGTTTTAGATATGGCAGGGAAATGATCCTTTTTTCTGTAAGGAATGTAGAGGAAATCATCTTTTTTTTCTTTTTGTAAAGCCATAACAAGCAGGAAAATCTTATTGAAATGGGTTGATGTTTACAAAACTGGCTAGATTACACGGCACAACAACGCAGCATAACCTAAGGTAAGGCTAATCAACGCATGCGTTGCAGCACGCGGTTTCCGACAGTGGTCGGAATCCTCCCTCCCATCCCTTCATCCTTCCTCATCTTTTCATCTGTGGCTGAAAAATAATAGTTTATGGTTAAAACTACACTGTAACTGATTGGAATTACATTGCAGCTGAAGATGGCTTATTTGACATAATTAAATTTTAAAAAATAAAATAGAAAAAATATGTTAGCTCATCATGGACAACGCAAACAAATACGGGAAAAAAGAACCGGCAAAAAAGCTCAATAAAGCCAAAAGTTCATAAAAAATGAAATTTATAAATAGTGAAAAATAAACCAGAAACTAGAAGTTCAAGCCGAAATGAACGGAACGAAAAAATAAACAAATAGCTTTCGACACCAAATCGTCAACTTTCAATTCATGGTTTTGAACTTTCACTTCGACAAGGATTGAACTTTCACTTCGACAAGGATTGAGCTTTCAACTCACCAATTCGACTTTCGCCCCTACAGATTTTGAACTTTTAAATCTGAAATTAAAAAAAAAAACAGAACAGAGTGATTTTGGCGGGAGCGTGCGCATGGTTGGGTGTCAGATAAGGGCAGTTTCCTGTAATGAGAACAGGATAAGGGCACTTTGCTTGTTGTGTTGACGGTTGATGTATTTGGAACCTACCACATAACACTATATTCATGGCTAAAATCATCTGGGAACTTTTTCAAATTTCAAGAAGAACAATTTTTTAGATGTAGAAGAACAAGGCAAGGGTTTCGATTATGTTTACGTCAAGAATATATGCATACGTCAAAACGGAAAAGGAGTGACCTCACGTGGGAGATCGAATGACCGATCAGGTCACAGGTTCTGGATGTGTGAGAAGCTGTTACAACTTTTGGACTCTGGCCGCATGCCTAGATCCAACCGGGTGCCACAGGTTTTAAATAGGTTGAACACAATTAAGCATACGGAACAACGGAGCAACAACGTTATAAGTGGTATTAGACCTTCTCCCCCCCAAAAGACTAGTCCAATGGGTGGAGGCTCCCTCACACTTATAAGTTGTGCTTTCTCCTCTTCCACAATCCATGTGGGACTATTCCTAACAGAAGCTATTAGCGATTTCGACATCTGTTTCTTCGCTTCGGATACAATTAATCAGATGAGGTTCTACACACGACAAGACCAAAAAATTGACTGATCAAAATTAACCTAACAACCGTAGCTACGTAAGTTGTTACAATGCGAAGGTCCTCCAAGATACGTAATCAATTATACATTTATACATCATAGTGATTCAGTATTTCAATGAGTATCACACATCACAAATTCACATTTCACAGTATTCACCATCCAGACATTCACTGATTCACATATGGCAGATTCACTGATTCACAATCCAATTCTTACCTTTTCCTTTCGACTTAGGAGGAGCCATCTTGAATTTGGGGACTGGGCTTGTGGGTTCTAGCCGACAAGGCGACAGGTGAGGCAACAAGCCCTCACTAGCTCACCTCACAGTCCAAAAAAAGTTGTCCAAAAGGAACTATCTCTTAATAAGGTGGCGAAATTACGTGTGTAGGACTCCGCCCTATCATGGTTTAAATACTGATGCCCACCTTTATGCACACACAAAAGTGTTTTAGTAGAAACTATATGGTGTCGTATATTTATCCTTGGCTTCCGTAGTCTAGATATATGCTAAGAGTGCACACTCGTGTGTGTGCACATGTGGTATGCGTGAGTGATAGTATTTGTACGTGTACGTCTTCTTGTAATGAAAAAAAAGTTGCCTAAAATATTCTTCCATTCGTAAGGTTGTCCCTAAAACACTCTATATGCAGTTGTAGCATGAAAACACTTCACTTCGAACATTTTTTTTTATGTCGTAGGATTGATCTTTACAGCATATATGCAATAAACAAGTCATATGCCAAATAAAGTCCAGAAAAATTAAAAAGAATATCGTATTAATAACTCCAGTGGTACAATCACCTCCATTGTTCTCCAGCCATAATACCTCTACTTCAAATTGATGCAGACCAATGTTTTGAGTAATCTGGACGCGTTTTTTGGGGCTATGATTGATGTCTTTTGTTTATATTTTTTTTGAGACGACAGCGGACGATGAAAACACCGATGTAGACGGTGTATACAGTTTTAGAATCGAAAAACCGTTTAAAAAATCCGCTTTACGAAACTGCTCTGTTTGTTTCGACTTTTATAAAAGCCAAAAACCAAGACCAAATGAACAGGACCTCAAGAATATGCCGATGACATGTGAAATAAAAATATTGCAGCTATTAATTGGGGAATTTTTAGAGTACCAATTGGGGAATTGGCATAAAGTAATTTAAACTTGTAGCTTGCAATCGCATATTTTAGACTGTTCTTTTTAATTTACGCTATTAATTTTGGGTTCCCTAACCTAACCTAAACGAGGTAGCGTGATAGCTCCCCCCCCCCCTAACCAACCGATCTGCTCATCTAGGTTTGGTTACCTCACCTGATACGCTTTTAGGCACAACCATATATGATATTGAAATTAGTAGTGTTTGCATGTGTATTAGCCAGGTGCTTGAGGTTCTCTACGGGTACCTGCAGCTGTCGAGCTCAATACATTTTTAGGGGCAAATTGCTGAGTAGCACGTGCTAAAAAAATAACACGAGTTTAAAAAATAACGTCGATATGTCATCCTCACATTGGATATATTTTTTGGGAGTGTCTGTACAACATTCGGCTGTTTTTTAGGACAAAAACAGTCAGATTTTGAGCCGTTAGATAGAGATCCAACGCCCTAGATCATTTTTTTGGAGGGGGTCAGTTTTTTTGGATGGGGGCTTGTATGGGTGGATCCGTTGGATGGAGATCTAACGCGCCAGATCGATCTGACTGTTTTTGTCCTCAAAAACAGTCGAATGTTGTATAGCAATACTCATATTTTTTTCAATTTATACACATGATGTCAAATATAAATGAACCACCAAACAATTTGTAACGTCAAAAGTTGAGCCCCCCTTCCTACAAACATGTGCTCATTTTGCGCTCTTCCTCGACCAAAAAGAAAAAAGAAAAGAAAAATGATATGCACTAAAGAAAAAAAGTTTATAACATATCGATGAAATGCACTAAAGCAAGGAGGAGGATGGGGAATCTACCCGATACTGATGATGATTCTATTGGGAAGGCCTCCGGCCTATCAAAATATCCCGCAAGTCAACTAGATACACGGGGAGCGAAAGAGGAAAGCCAACCGGAAAGCCATTGCCACCGAGAAAAGCAACGCGGATTCTTTTGGCCCGTTGATTATGACTTTTGAATCTCTGACTGTTTGTGAGAGGAAATATAAAGAGAGACAGTTACATACGATTTTGATCTGTGTAACTAAAGTTAGTATAGTGTCTACAATACTAAGGATCACCAGAATCAAAGGTTGCCCAATTCCTTGGTTACACACAACTAAGGAAGAAGAACAATATAGATTCATCATCAAGTTGGGCGAAATTGTGAAAGATACTTACGTCCGGATACGCATAACACGTACCTTCGCAAATTTAAGCATTTTTTTTGCTATATATTCCTAGTTTGAGCTTCGATCTGCGACGCATAGTGTTTACATGAGCAGTAGTGTCATTTTCTCCCCTAGCTGTTGGGTTAGATTCGAACTAATCCCATCTGCTTTTGATTTGGAAGTGCTTGTACCAAAAGTACTGAAGTGAGACAACTCCTTGGTTCAGCTCAGTCTCTAGCTAGGAATAGTACGAGTACCCAAGGGAATTGAAGGAACATCTTGATCTTCCTTTCGGTTTTAGGTTAGGACCACAATGGGGATGAGACTGGAACAAATTAGGTTTTGACCCCGATACCAATCACAAACAAAGTGTAGCTTCTCTCCAAGCAACAATGAACAACCATTCCTTTTTCTCCCTCTGTAGGGCCCATGCTTAATTATACCCTAGCTCATCCAAAGGAGATCAGCATCTTGTTTATATTGGCAATGCAAAATCTCACAACCTTATAATCTATCAAGTTACTTCACCACCAGAATTTAGATTGTTCCTGACGGCCAAAAACCGGTATTAGAACAATTTCGACAGTTACTGCAAAGAAAAAGAAGTTTTGACATATAATTTAAACATCAGATTAGCTTGAGATAGACAAGGACAAGTACTCTACTGTTTGTCCTTTATCTTTTTTTCTTCAGATTCTTTCTGATCCCTCCTCAATGCCCAAATCAATCGAGCTGCTATCGACTTTGATATGTTACATCAACATGACACGTGTGAGAGATTTCAGAGAGGCCATCATGTGCTGCAGGTCAACGCGACACTATTGTTGGGTTAATTGCGCATGAGCACGAGGGTGACAAGAAGATGGGTCATGGTCCTTTTAACCGTCGCTTATGAATCTTAACTATATTTTATTAGTCTAATACATATTAATTGCTGAAAGAAATTAAAAGTCAAAAGCCATTTAGTATTAATATCTTTTAAAAATATTTAGATTATATATATGCAAATCATAGAATAGGTTTGTGTTGAAATGTACTTTTATAATATTATAATTTATATGATTTATAAATATATTATAATAGAAATTAGTGGTTGTATTTTAAAGATTGATGTCAAACACAACTTTTCCGTGTGTGACTAAACGGAGTAACAAACTAAGGTGCGGAAGTTTACGCACCAAAGCGATATTACACTGCACCGGAAGGCAACTTGGGCGTTGACCTAGAAGGTATATGCCCCTCTGAACGCCGTGCCCAACCTAGTATGGTAAGTCTAGTGATACATACATGCATGATATGGAGTATACACTATAAAGCACTGCACACAAGTATTATAGATGTATTTTATATGCAGAATCAAACGAAGCATGGACCGCATCATGGGTGTGTTCAACCGATAGCTGTCGGCTTATCCTAGAGTCGCCTTCGAGCAATAACTTTGGAGCATGACCTGCACGCCGTTGATGCAACTCGACCCAGTACGAATACAGATCGAATGTAACAAGTGCTTTCATGTTTTCTCCGAAGGCAAACGTATCGTCTGAGTGAAGCCACTCTAAAGGCTACTGGCCCTCACAACTCCTTTTTTTGGGGGGCAAAGAGACTAATATATGATATAATTAGCCAAGAAATCCTTAAAAATACAAAATTTAAAGGAATTAACCGACAGAAATAGCAAATATATAATAATGTTTTTAACCCAACATGGTCCAAGTTATGGCTGGATTCCATAGCCAAGGTTGTTTGCCATCTTTCGACTATTTCAAAGGTGATTTCTATTTTATGCATTTTTAATCATATGAGATTTTAGTAATTCAGGACTTAACTAGATACAAAATAAATAATATATAGTGTAAGACTTAATTTGATTATTTTCTTGTAAGGAGAAGGAACTAAGGATTTTATTTCTTTATTCAGATTAAGGTGTTGCCATTGTTTGTGCTAATATCTACAGATCGCACTATCGCCGACAGGCTCCTACTTATTGTGTTTTTTTTAAGAGTTTGTTAATGCGTTGGAATCATTTTATCGTCCCCGTGTTGCTCCAAATGCAACACTTATCACTTAGTTTTCTTCCTAAAAAAATTGTTCCAATATTTGGAGATCCCTAAAATATTTCAAATCAAATGATCATTGATATGTTCCTCTTCCACTTTGATCAGAAAGTTGTGGTCCTTCTCTATCCACATGCAGCTACCTTGGGATCATTTGGTCCTGAATAAGCCATGTTTAAGGACCATCAAAAGCCGGATTTAAAGCATGCATCTTTGCTCTTCATTCCCCGAAGGGGAAAGGTAAGCAAAGCAACCGACATTAATACATATTAGACCAAAATCTAGTGAATGGTATCTCTATCTTGTCTGTTTCTTTGCTTAGAGTGTTAAGCTGAACAATCTTTTGGATGCTCCAAGGAGCAATGGGAGCCTCCTTAAGTGTTAATGGATCAACAAAATTAATTAATTTGAGTGTACAATGCATGCCTTGTTTAAATTTAGGAACATCAAGGTGTATGGCCTTCATTCAGAGGGAATTGTTGGCTTTAGCCTTTTAAGTCATATATCCTATCATTATAGATTTAGCATTGCATAAACATAGTTGAATTAAATAGGACTATCTTTAGCAACTTTTGCTAAAATATATAAAGATAGCCATCTCATTACTATTGTTATGCACCTTTATTTTTTTGTCAGAAAATATCCATATAGAAGCAATTTTCTTGGACCATAGCTTTATGGAGAATATAATCAAATCTTGCATTGGTAGACACTAGAATCTAGTTGGTTTTAGGTAATTAAACTACTTGTACAAAATATATCATAATATGACTAGTGCTACTACAGATGAATTGATGTGGTAACAAACAAGACCAATATTGACATGCAATTTATGCGGATTTAGAAAATATTCTTTATTTTCCAGAGAAAATAGAAAAAAGATATAAAAAAATGTGCAGAGGACATAAATTTTCATGGCGCTAATGATCATGAACATAGATAGAATATGATTTCAGGAGGGATTAATTAACAAAATGCGTTTAGGAGGAGAGCATCAGGCTTGAGAAGTAAATATTTTCTTCTGAGAATTTTCCTTTGAAAGACAAATTAAGGCATCCTCATAGTAGTGTCATGAACCAAATTAAGGCATTTTCAGGGCAAGTAATTAGTAAAAAGCAACTGATAAAAACAGGTAACTATATATTAAAAAAATAAACATATTTTATTTTTCCGATAATATTTGCTACTGCAAGCAGCTACTACATGAAAAGTTCAATCAACCCTAAAGTAGGCGCCTGAAAGTTTCCAACCTTACATCTGTTGCCACATCTTTGTGGACTGTTGCTACATCAGTTTTAGGTCAAATCCTGAAATACAAACCTAACTCATGATTTGGGTCATCGCCAAGGCAATTACATTTGTTGCTGACATATTCGACATTGTGTGTTTCTTGTTCTAATGTTTTTTATGATCTCTGAAACAATCCATAGTAAAGCCTCATTATTGAGAACTCTTGCCCCCACAACAACACATGAAGCCTGCCATCTAATAAGCTTAGATAACTGATCAAATGGTGGACACTGAATTCTCACCAAAAACCATGGAACAATTATATTACAACACTCAAAGGATCATCAACAATTGCTTAACACACCATCCGAATCCTCTTGTGAGGATGAGGATAATGCTGCAAGAACAAACTCATTGACAAGATTCTGCATTTAACAATTCCAGTAGTACACGCACTCTACATGTCATAGGCTCAATGGCAATGTCCACCTAAAAGGCTAGCTTTTATATATGATATTGATGAAAGGTGTATTAGATGAATGATATGGATATTTGGATTAAGAACTCTCCAACATCAATTATGGAAACTTAGCACTGAACCATTCTAATTAGTGCGCCTACGTGTTTTTTTGGATGTTGTATTGTCCTGAAGAAGAAGAAGAACGATTTGTGAACCACAATTTAAATGACATGTGAACCACAATTTAAATGACATACTTGCTGGGTAATGTTAACTTCCTGCTGCATTATTGAGATTTTCTTTTGACTCCCTTGATGGTGATGTGTATACTGGAGTCCACCGAATGGCCTCCATGTGTCACTGTCCTTGAAGCATGGATATCATTGGTTGCAGTTAATCTCATCAGGTAATAAGTAAACTAAGCTCTTGGAGTAAATCATTTACTACCTAGTACATGAAAGAAGCCCCTGTCTGAGGCAGCTAGAGATTATCACACAGTTGACCTTATAGGATAAGGTTTTTTTAGGAGGCATATGATAAGTTGTTGTCAATTTCTGTGCCATGGCTGCAAGGCAATTCTTGTTGCAGTCTGCATTATTGAACTCATGTACTGGTGACTTTTGGGACCCTTTTTCTGTTAAACAGAACTGAGCAGTATGACACTACCTTAGTAATAATAACCTTTTCAAACCTGGATAAGATTTAAGAAGCATACATACCATACAGGTGTCCATCTGAATGACATGACACCATGCTCAAACCTATACAGGTCAGCTGATGACTGTTACTGGTATGTAGGCTAGTAGCTGGCTAGTTCGTAATGTTGCCAAATTTGTTCTTTTCAATTGATATAGGGTACAGGCATGTGGAACAGTACAATAATAACTGGTTAAGAAGCCTAGATCCCAAACAATATTAATTGGTATGCTGCATTATTGAACTGGTCCTCTTGACACATACCTCAGAAGAAAGGTACAAGCACTTGCCAAAAGTGCAGTGAAACAATGTGTTATGAATGCTGAACACTGTAACTTCCAGATATTTTATGATTACCTTTGTCATCTATCTTTGCACCTTTCTTCCTTTCATTAGATTATAATAGGTTACACCTTCAACACAAACAGTGAAATTTTTTCGTGGGTAAGAACAGCACAAATAGTATTGCAATCTGCAATTCTGTTCAAGGCTCGAGGAGTCTCAATTAGTCAATTGTGTCACTATAGAATTAAGTAGCAACTATGCATCTCTACTTCTCACATGCTGTTGTAGGATGAGTTGTGTGCAAGATTAGGCTTCTTCTGAAGATTTTCAGGTCATAGACTAATAGGTCAGTGCCTGACATTCAAACTGCTAGGAGAACAAGAAATCCAGTGGAGACTTGCTTGCCTCTCATTTCTTGAAACCTTGATATTTTTTTTACAGGCTTGATGTGGAATGACTTCTGAAAAATTAAAGTACGTGACAAGTGGAGATCCAATTGGCGGTATTCGGAGGATACCCGTGCAAAGCATCAGTGGGGGAAAAATAGGAAGAGAAAGCAGAAATTAAGGAAAAAATCTCTCTCAGTCTAAATGAAAGGAGTTTTTTGGAATTGTAATGGTTTAGGTGATCCGAAGAAATTTAAATTTCTTTCGGACTTGTCGATTGAAAAGAATTTAGATTTTATTGCGCTGTCTGAAACGGGGAGGGGAGAGTGTGCACAGATGTTTCTCAAAAATCTGTGCGGGGGGAAGGACTTCCTTTGGCATGTCAAGCCTCCGTGTGGCAGGTCCGGAGGTATGCTGTTGGGGATTAATCTTCTCACTTTTGATATTGGAGAAATAGAAGAAGGAGATTTTTTTTGTTAAGTTTAAAATCAGGAACAAGGATGATGGCTTCCAATGGTTACTTGTCTCTGTGTATGGTGCTGCTCAACCCAGTCGTAAAGAAAGTTTTTTGACTGAACTAGCCCACCTTTGTGCTAAGGAATCGCTGCCTATGATTTTAGGGGGTGACTTTAACATCATTAGGGGGCCAAGAGAGAAAAGCAACTCTAATTACAATGACAGATGGCCATTTCTTTTCAATGCTATTATAGAAGCTTTCAATCTTAAGGAGCTAGTGCTTTCGGGCAGGAAATTCACTTGGGCAAACAGCCTTCAAATCCCGACTTTTGAAAAGTTGGACAGAATTTTAATGTCCACTGAGTGGGAAGTAAAGTTCCCCAAATCGTCTGTTCAGGCTTTAAACAGAGAAATCTCGGACCATACGCCGTTATTTATGGATACAGGAAATCCTTCCTCTAGTAACTCCCAACCCTCCTTCAAATTCGAGCTTGGTTGGTTATTTAGAGAAGGTTTCATGGACATGGTCAAGGAGATCTGGGCTAGCGTGCAGATGGGTAACACCCCTTTGGAAAGACGACAAGCTAAAATTAGGCGGCTTCGACAGTACTTAAGGGGGTGGGCGAAGAACACTAGCTGGGCTTATAAAAAAGAGAAGAAAGTGTTGCTGGACAAGCTAGATGAATTAGACAAAAAAGCCGAGTCATTACTCCTCTCTGCAGAAGAAGTAAATCTGAAACTTGTGTTAAAAAGTAAGCTTGCTGATCTCCTAAGAGAAGAAGAGCTCAGATGGTACCAACGAGCTAAAGTCAAGAATTTACTTGAGGGGGATGCGAATACCAAATACTTTCACTTGGTGGCGTCCGGTAAGTATAGGAAAACTCGGATTTTCCGTTTAGAACAGGACGAAGGGGTAATTAGTGGTGATGCTAATCTAAAAAAGTATACACCAACTATTACAAAAACCTTTTTGGTCCCCCTGAGGAAACCTCCATGTTCTTGGATGAGTCACGGACTGATGACATTCCTCAAGTTTCAAATTTGGAAAATGAAATCCTGGCTGAGGTCTTTTCCGAGGATGAAGTCAAGAGGGCTATTTTCCAAATGAAGCATAATTCCGCCCCTGGGCCTGATGGTTTTCCAATCGAATTCTACCAAGTGTTCTGGGAGGTGATCAAAGGTGACTTAATAGCGTTATTTGAGGACTTTCATAGGGGCAACCTGCCTCTACATAGTATAAATTTTGGAACTATAATCCTGATCCCAAAAGGTAGTGAAGCATGCAGGATAGAGCAATACAGACCTATTTGTTTGCTTAATGTTAGTTTCAAAATTTTTACAAAAGTTGCCTCAAATAGAATTGCTCTTGTTGCCCAAAAAATCATTCGACCTTCCCAGACAGCTTTCCTTCCGGGTAGAAATATCATGGAAGGGGCAATAATACTTCATGAAACTATCCACGAGATGCATCGGAAGAAGCTAAATGGGGTTTTATTCAAGATTGACTTCGAGAAAGCGTATGATAAAGTCAAGTGGTGTTTTTTGCAACAATCTCTTCGCATGAAAGGTTTTTCCGAAACGTGGTGTAATTGGATTAAAGCATTCGTGCAGGGCGGAAATGTGGGTATAAAAATTAATGATCAGATGGACCCTTTCTTTCAAACCCGAAAGGGTCTTAGACAAGGTGACCCTTTGTCACCTGTTTCGTTTAACTTAGTGGTGGACATGTTGTCCATTTTAATTGCCAGAGCCAAAGCGAATGGGCAGATTTGTGGGGTAGTTCCGCATCTTGTGGAGGATGGTCTATCTATTCTACAATATGCGGATGATACAATAATCTTCATGGACCATGATATTGAGCAAGCGAAAAACATGAAACTAATTCTGTGTTTGTTTGAGCAATTATCTGGACTTAGGATTAACTTCCACAAAAGTGAGATCTTTTGTTTTGGTAAGGCAAAAGAGGAGGAAAACCTATATACACAATTATTTGGTTGTGAATTAGGTTCTTTTCCGTGTCGTTACCTTGGTCTCCCTTTGCACTACAAGAAGTTGAGCAACAAGGATTGGAAAATCATTGAGGAAAGAGTTGAGAAAAAGCTCAGCTGCTGGAGGGGGAAGATGCTGTCAGTTGGCGGTAGATTAGTGTTAATCAATTCTGTTCTGTCCAGTCTCCCTATGTTCATGCTCTCCTTCTTCGAGATACCTAAAGGAGTCTTAAAGAAGCTTGATTTTTTCAGATCTCGGTTTTTCTGGCAGAATGATCAACACAGGAAAAAATATAGGTTGGTTAGATGGCCGATTATTTGCCAACCTAAGGAACAGGGGGGCCTTGGCATCCAGAACCTGGAGATCCAAAATAAATGTCTGCTTAGTAAATGGTTGTTCAAGCTTTTGAATGAAGATGGTATGTGGCAAGATCTTATTAGAAACAAGTATATTAAAAATAAGACTTTATCTCAAGTGACCAAGAAACCGGGGGACTCTCACTTCTGGTTGGGTCTTATGGGGGTTAAAGAGCAGTTTCTGAGATTAGGAAGATTCAAAGTCTCGGATGGATCCCAAATCAGGTTTTGGGAGGATCGTTGGTTAGGGGGGGTTCCCTTGAAAGAGGTCTATCCTTCCCTTTACAATATTGCTCGTAGGAAGCAGTCTTCGGTAGGTGAGGTTCTTCGGTCGGTTCCATTTAACATCGCCTTCAGAAGAGCGTTAGTGGGTAACAATTTGGTTGCTTGGCAGGACTTAATTGGTAGGATTGCGAGTATTAGTCTTCAGGATGGCAGGGACTCGTTTTGCTGGGACTTGCATCCTAATGGAATGTTCTCGGTCAAGTCCATGTATGTGTACTTAATAAGCAATGGGATCAAAGTGTCCCTGGACATTTGGCGGCTTAGAATTCCACTAAAGGTTAAGATCTTTTCGTGGTTTCTAAAGAGGGGGGTGATTCTAACAAAGGATAATTTAGCTAAAAGGAATTGGAGGGGCAATCCAAATTGCTGTTTTTGCTCTAATCTAGAGAATATTCAGCATCTCTTTTTCGACTGCGTGATGGCTAAGGCCTTGTGGCGTGTTATCCACATGGTGCTTGGGTTAAAACCGCCAACTAGTATTCGGAATATTTTTGGTGCTTGGCACAAACAAAGTGGGAGAGAATTTAGAAGCTTGTTGCTTACAGGAGCTGTTGCTTTGTGCTGGTCGATTTGGCTTACCAGGAATGAACTGGTTTTTGACATATGCAGTCTAAAATCTATTTCGCAGGTCATGTTCAGAGTAACGCATTGGCTGCGACAGTGGGGACTACTACAAAGGAGTGAAGACATGAAGAAGCTTCTTTTCCAAGGGTGTCGAAAACTAGAGTCTGCGGCTCTGCAGTGTTCTGTTTTTTTTTGGTTGGCCTTGTGCCCTTAGACTTAGTGATTAGTCTTGGGTTAAAACTGGAGTTGTGCTGACTTGGTTGTGTTGGTCAGCTGGTGTGTGCTGTTATCTTGTGTGGAACTTGTGGCCTGATTCCTTCTTGAAGGGAGAAGCCGGTTGTCTTTTATACCATTATCTAAAAATTAGAAAATGTTAAAATATTAATGCATTGCATGCTATCCATCAACAGGCAGGTCTATGTTTTTAACTGAAACAAAATCATTTTATAAAGTCTTCAGATTTGTGAATGCGTGTTCTCATATGCCATGTGAATATGTGATAGCCTATCCAACCACATCCTTCAGATAGGATGCTGGCTATATGATTTGCCTGCTGCATTGTTGGTAATTAGCTTATTAGCTATAGCAATTAACAAACATATTTGGTCCTTTGGAAGTAAAAGCTTAATTGGGGGGCATCTAAACCAAGGTTAGAAATTCCGGTGCCGGGGGGTTACCGGTGGCCGTTAACGGTTACCGGAAAACCTGAAAAAAGGGCCAAATTTCAAGTGTCACAATTTGAATTTGAAACCGGTAACCGGAAAACCAGCTGGTTACCACCCAAAAAATCATTAAAACCGGGTTTTCAAATTTAAAATTAGAAATTCCTAATATAATCATAGCAAAAAGCATGAAGTTAAGTACGGGAGGTGCATACATCTTCCTAATATATTCCATTAGTGTTAAACAATGTAAACATTATTAGGGAAACTAACTTTTACATTCAAATTTTTAAATTTGAATTGAATAAAAAAACCACTGATTTTTATTGTACCGGTAGCCACCGGTAGAACCGATTACCACCGGGTTTTTGAACCCTGATCTAAACCATATTCACATGCTCTATATCCATATATGATAGGCAAAATAATACAAGAAAATTTGTCACATCTCACCTCCACCAAATAGCATGCATATTAGAACTATATAGCATCCTGGCTTCATTTTTACATATTGTAAGAGATCATGACAATTGGCACCATGACATCCTTCCTTTTGTGCAATCTTATCTAACTATCCTTTTCACGTTATTATAAGGACACCTTTAGATGCTAGCATTATTTTATTCTCAAGTCCTTAATTATAACTACTTTAAAATTATGCCTGCTTTCATGAACTGACTAAACCCGAACTTAGGGTAAGAGAAATCCCTTCCAAATCCGAGACCAATCAACTACATAGAGCATAATTTAGGCTAGAATATTCTCTCACAGTAGAAAAACAAACTATTAGTAACCTGTCAAATGACCCTTTCATCAAAAACTGATCAAAACTGACAAGTTTTCGACCAAGTTCTGTTTGGATGACTGAAAACTGATACCAACAGCTCCAACAAGAATTGGCCAGAAATGGTTTTGCATAACCAAATGGAAAATTTAAAAGTCTTAACATCTTTCTTGATAGTCCATAACTCCATATCATGTATTTAAGTAGTTGCAACCATCAAAATTAAAGTATCTTACATTTGTTGTGTTCTCTGAATAAATACAAGGTGATCAACAAAATCCTGCACAACTGCACAACAGAACACCAAAAAGCAGGGGCGGATCCAGCGGTGGGGCGGGGGGGCTCAAGCCCCCCCTACCGCTACCGAACCCTTGGAGCCCCCCCATAAATTTTTAGCTATGGATGTATGGTGTAGGAGGGGCATAGTGGAGTTATGTCGCTGTATCGCTTTTGTTCAGCCCTTCCTAAAATTTTTCCTGGATCCACCACTGCCAAAAAGGCAGCAAAATGGGTCAGTTTGTAGAACATATTTTTTCAAGGATTTGAGACAATTAAGGAGACAGACAAGTAGCACAACTGGAATTTGGCAACAAGACAATTGTAGGAAAAGACTTCATCGCTAGGACACTGTTGTTGCTCATATGGTTGGATGTATAATGGATGAGAGAGTAAGGGATGCAGATACTGAGCAAACTGCATGTAATGGAGCATTCCTCTTGTGTAGATTTGCTGTCTGAACTGGCCTCAATAATGTTGAACTTTGTCTTCTGTTCCTACGAGGATTGATTGCCACCCTTTTTCATTGTCAAGAAACTAGTACATGGCTACATGCTATCCAGTGATACAATGGGTTCTACCTAGGTGCATGAAATCTCTGAAGGTTGAACAGTGTTCGCAGAACTGCTGCAAAGTGCAACCCCCACAATATTGGACTTCAAAGTGGATTGTGGCAATATGTCGTATTGGTATGCTCTCCGAAAAAATTAAATTACACAAATCTTAAAGCATAATAGTATATAGTTGAGTAGTGAGTGATTGCAATTAAGTTTTCGATTTTTTTGGTAGAATTTGTGCTTTTCACTCTTTTTTTCTTTTTGGTTAGAGAATCAAAGCACATCTTGCTGTATGAAGACTTGGACACTGTACATTACCAACATTTTTTTAGTCATCTCTACTGCTTCAAAATATGAGTTAGTGGTCGTCGGTGCATTCTCCTTCCTCTCTTCTCAACCGTCCAATCTGAACACTAAAATCATAACCATCTATCTAACATCCCTCCCCTCCCTCTCACATCTAACTGCCCCTCCTCTCCACTTCCACCAGCAGTTACCATCTCACACCCCCTCCCCTCCAACGCCTAACAGAGGGAGTTTGGGCCAGGAATGCTATCTTCTTCATGGCACGGGGGACATCCGCCGCTGTACTTGTCGCATACCACCGTCACTCTGAAGGGTATGTGCTCATATTTCAAACGTCTATTAAGTAGTTGAGGTGCTATTAGTTCCATCTTTCAAATTGCTTGTAGTCTATACCTACAAAGCATCTATTTTTTAGGGCCTGTTTGAAATGAAAAGGAAATTTTTTCCACTTAGCTAGGTATGATCTCATATTCGGATTCTTCAAAAGAGTGGAGGAAAGGAAATTTTTTGCAAGATTTTTAGGGGCGATTCGTAAAATCCAAACATGTAGCTTTTTAGGGAGATGAGTTCTTTTTTGTAATAAAATTCTACAAAGTTCCTCCAAAATGCTTGATCAACAGCGCATAGTTCCTCAAACATAAAATTAGAACACTAAGAAGCGTAATAAAATAGTTGTCAAGTATGAGAGAATTAAAGGGTAATAGGGGACTAATGTATATTTAGCCATGTAAGACGCTGGATATGTACGATCTGATGCCAACCAAAAGCTGCTTGGCATGCATGTTTTTGTTTGTTTTTGACTATCCGTAACCATAATGATGGGAAGAGGAGGTCTTCTTTGCACCTTTAGAAAACTGGGCTTGCTTCTGTCCCCCCCCCCAACTTGGTTAGTTTCTGTTATTGCAAATGATCCACAGGATTAGGAGAAGAATGGAGTCCCATAGCCTTACTCAAAAAATATGGAGGTGTTTATGCATATGCCTTCCACATACACTATAGGTTGGGTTGCGCAAGCTGAACATTGAGTCTTGTGTGCAGTGTGAATGTCCGATCGAGTGGGCTCAATATACTAGAGGAGAGTGGAGTTAGGCAAGCATTCAAACCACAAGTGTGTGATTTTATATTAGAATTATAAGGCCAGAGTGCACATGCAATGGCATTCCTACATGAAGCCATTGCCCATCCACCATACAAAAATTTGCTGAGCAACCATTATTTGCGAAATTACACATGCCCTTTTGAGGGCTCTAGATCTGTGATAGTGAAGTTCATCATAAAGAAATTGCCAAATCCGTGAGTTTGTCATTGATGGTTGCCCTCTTCGTTTGGGATCGATATCAGTTCCTAAAGAATATATTGTTTGAATGTCGGGCAAAGGACGATTCAATCTTTATATTTGGTTGATGAACTTAACTACTCCATCCGGGCACAATATATGTCGTTTTAGACATCAATACGGTCTCCAAAACACAACTTTAGCCACATAATTCTATTGTAATAATCGTTCCTCCCCTTGAGCCATCACCGTCCTTTCTCAGTTCAGCAGCTTCAACGAGCGCTCTCATCGTCCTCCGCAGAACTCTTTCGTTTAACTCACCAGTCACTTGTTCTGGAGGATGTTACCGTTGAATGTGTAGCGGTGCCTGTGAAGTGGTCACAGGAATGGTTGTAGAAGTAGTCGGCGAGAACGTAGTGGTCGTAGTAGTATCTGCCTCAAGAGTGGTTGTAGAAGTCACTTCTGACGGAATGGTCGTGGGAGTGGTCGTAGGTGTCGTAGAGTGGCCCGGGACTTCTCTGTTGTCGTTGTCGGAGTCATAGAAGATGTCTTCGAGTTCATCAAAGACATGTACACCTACATTGTCAGGTCTAGAATCAGGATTAACCTTATCAAAGGTGATCTCACAAGTCTCAATGATTTTGTTAGTCTGAGTACACAGTAGCCTTAAATGTGTCAGGCTGTACATTTGGGAAACCGGGTTGTTGTCACCTGAGGTAGGAGAGAAACTTGGTGAAGTCGGCGTGTACTCAGGTGAAGCAGGAGAGTTACTTGGTGCGGTTGGGCTGTACAAGGGGGGAGTAGGGCTATAGGATGGCACAGAGGGGAACCAAAGGCAAGGGCGAAGTGGACAGGAATGAAGGAGAGGTACGAGGCTCAGTCGGGCTTGTAGAAGTTTCAGGACTGTACACTGACGAATTTGGGCTGTAAACAGGCGACAACGGATTATACATAGGGGTGGTAGCTAGGGCTGTCGTAAGGTGATACTGCGCTGTGGACTGAAGAAGTAGGCCTGTACGTAAGAAGGTGCTGGGGGATCATAAACAGGAGAAGCAGGAGCATAACGAGCTGTCACGGGATTGTACACCGGTGACATGGAACTGTAGACTGGGGAGGCGGTATTGTACGCCGGTGACATTGGATTGTAGACCGGGAACGGCGGGAAGGTGGGATTGTACGTACTCCGGTGACAAGGGATTGTAAGGAGTGGCTGCAGTGTCGTAGGTAGCGACGGACGGAGTATGGTGGAGTTATCGGACTGGAACTTGGTGGGAGACTGGGAGTGGACTGTGTATCGATCGATATGTTGGGCCTGGCGATCGAGGAAGATTGAGCATCTCCTGCTGGTGAAGATTCTGCATGCACTTGGGCTCAGCAGGGCACTGGGTGACGGCATCAACTAGCTAGACCCTCTTCATAGCTTGGGAGAGCAATATCCATGGTGTAACATCTCAGTGTTTAGATACTACTCGCAGCCCCCTGTGCCAACCGGTGCAAGCTGACCAGGCATGATGTTCTCGGACACACCTCCAACTTGGTCAGTTTCAGCATATGCAGCAGCATCTAGTAAGATCTTAGCCGTTTCCTCAAGTGAGCATCTCATAAGGGGTCCTGTATTGTCGTTCCGGTTGATGCCATGCCTGGTGATGGCCACCAAATAATTAACCTTTGTGCGTCATTGTGTCGCGGAGAATTGCCAAATGGCGGTAGTTCACATAAGATCCATCGAAGGAGATGACTGCCCGCAACTCATCCAACAATGTTCGCCGAACGGCCTCAATTCCAAGCACTTGTATTACTTCAATCAGATGGTTGCTTTGCTTGTTGTTCTCGACGCATCAACATCTTAATTACACATTAATTCCAGGAGGTTAACCCTTTAGAAAGCCTCATCCTACAATATATAAATCCACTATAAAATCAAATATATATAGTTATTACAATATTTCTATTATATACCTCTACTTTAATGCTAGAAAAAAAAATGTTGATAGTTGTAGTATACTATTTAATATATGTATACATAGTCGAAATGTTACTATTTTTAAAATTTTAATGTCTCCTTAGTCTATACGTATGATAGGTTTTTGACTTATATTATAGGACGGATGAGTAGCTCCTTTGGGGAAGTGTATTACTTCATGGAAGTCTGTACATGTCCTTAACTTGCTAGCTCCTTTAAAGCATGCATGCCGGCCATCCATGTCGCACACAGGGGGTCAAGGGATAGCTATGCCACTCTCCCAACATTCCCAAGATTTCTAGTTTTCAAAACCCTAGCTAGCGACTACTACTACTTTGATTCATGGCCAATGAGGCATTACCTAATTAATTCAACTTCAATTAATTCCATGCATGCATGAGGGTTATCACCAAGTTCAAGCTTGGCAAGAGTGTTCTATACAATTTCCCAAGGACGAAGAAATGCTACTCAACAATAGTGTTCTTGAATGTCCGATATATATACTTTTGATGTGGAATCCGAAAAATAAACCTTGCTCCTATTTGTATTAGCAGCATTGCGTGATAAGTTTAAAAAACCATATACATACATACATACATACATACATACATACATACATACATACATACATACATACATACATACATACATACATACATACATACATACATACATACATACATACACACATACATACATACACACATACATACATACACACATATATACATACACACACATACACGTACGTACGTACATACATACATACATACATACATACATACATACACACATACATACATACACACATACATACATACACACATATATACATACACACACATACACGTACGTACGTACATACATACATACATACATACATACATACATACATACATACATACATACATACATACATACATACATACATAGGGCCTGTTCGGTAGGAGACAAGCCGGCCGGCTTTTGGCAACCGCTACAGTACCTAACTTTTAAACGGAGTATTTTCTCAAGACGGGATCTACAAGTTAAACGTAGTACACGTTAAAAGCTCAACATCTGTACCAGCTAAAATCGCAAGTGGGTATCGATCTTTCCATAATCTGTACCGTAAACAACCAAAATTCAAAAATTTCAACCAAAAACCATAAGCCGCAGCTAAAAAGAACATGCCCATAGACATACACACATGTATGTATGTATTTATGTATGTGTAGATATATATATACATACATACATACATACATACATACATACATACATACATACATACATATGTGTGTATATGTATATGTATGAACTG
This sequence comes from Dendrocalamus latiflorus, assembly GCA_017311315.1. Classification (NCBI taxonomy): domain Eukaryota; kingdom Viridiplantae; phylum Streptophyta; class Magnoliopsida; order Poales; family Poaceae; genus Dendrocalamus; species Dendrocalamus latiflorus. The sequence continues at coordinate 3,811,967 of CM029626.1, forward strand.
TAGTCTGTAGATGCTGTAAAATTTTAATTTCTACCAAGCACAAAACGCAAAAGTCAATCCTAATGACAAGAAACTAATTAAGCAACATGGCATTGTTGGCACATAGGAGTAAGCATTGATCACTTGCTGAAAGATAAATCGTCCCCAGAAGATTTGAACCTTTTCAAAGTAATGCGCAATGAGCATCATCTAGAATGTAACTTCGCATCAATAAGCAACGAAAACCCTCACGAAGAACAAAATTAACGTAACTAGGAAAGCCAAATTAGGGCATGCTTAATATATACTTATCAGATAGCGAGCTGGCAAAGCCAAATTAAGACATGCATATACATGCATGGAACTGATCGTCGTCGTCGTCTACAGATCTATCTAGTTGTGGGACGGAGGGTGCGTCTTGGGCGCCGCGTAGTCGATGCTGACGTCCACCTTCCTCTCCTGCTGATCATCGTCGGCGACCCCTCCTACTTCTTCATACCCGCCGCCATCCTCTCGCGGCGACAGCGCCATCGTCGCCGCGCTCTCGTCCTGCTCCGCCGGCGGCACGCCCTCGACGCCGCCCCGCAGCTCCACGTCCGGCGACGACGGCGATCCCTGCTGCTGCTGCATCATCGTCGCAGCGTGTACATATGCATGGGAGGAGTACACACGCTGCATGTATATGCAATGTGCAGATACATCAACGTCAGAACACGCTTGCATTGATCATGAATTAATTAGTGCATGTACGCATTGTACATATGTATGTAAGTGCGTACCATGGTGGTGTGGTGATCATGGTGGGACGTCGTCGACGGTGAAGGGGCAGGGACGTCGGCGGCGGTGGTGAGGAGGAGGCGGTGGTTCCGGCTGGTGGCGTCGCAGGCGGAGGAGGAGAGGTGGAGGAGGAAGAGGAGGAGGTAGACCAAGAACATGGCTGGCTGGGTGATCTTGGCTTCTATGTCCCCCTCTTTTCTCCAAAGATTCTATTGTCCTGCTTGAATCTTTTATGTGCTTGGAGTGAGGGGCTTTGAAGGTTTGGAGTTGCAGGACAAGTAGTATTTGTAGTCGTCATGGACTCATAAATCATAATCAATGCTAGCTGTGTGTATCCATGGGACACCTAAGATTCTTACTCGTTTTAACATCTGAAAAAAGATACATACGCCATATTTGCTACTCTTTATACTAGACGGTGTAGTAGTATAGATCGTATATTCTTTGATTATCGCAGGAGTTATTAGTAAATGTCTTGTATACTCCGTTGACCATATATACATTGTTAGAAATAATTTTGACTTAGAGTTTAACACATAGTAGAGTTTGTCTTCATGTGTAACTCAAATTGAAGTTGTGTCTAACTTGAAGTCCGAATACGTATACTAGTAGGAGAGTATTAACCTATATATATTGAGGAGGTTTGTAGCCAGTTTTGTAAGAAAAGTAAGGAAAAAGAGGAGCAAATAAGGTAATAGAGAAATTCTCCTGTATTCTCTCCGTTTATTTGCGATGTGTGCGTTTTCTCCTGGATCAAAGTGAGGTGTTATAATTGTAACGATTATGGGCACTTTGCTTCAGAATGCCCCAAGCCGAGGATGAAGAAACCGTTTGTTGCTGAAGTGCTCAATGATGATGAATCAACAGTGCTCCGATGATGAGTTGAGTCAGGGACATTGAGAAGATGTGTCGCCATCCAAACTCAAGTAAGGTGAAAAGACATCAGAATGTTAAAGAGATATGTCATCGTTCTATATCAAGTATGAGTTTAGTAAGTCGTATTTGAGGCCGACTGCCTCAATGTTTTAGAATCTTTGCATCCGGATGAACCCGTACCAGTTGAGTTAAATTCCTACATGTAGCTTGCATGTAGAACGCTTCATGTGGAGGTGTGGCTGATAGTTCATAATACATTGAGACTAAAATTAGAGTATGTCAAGTCAAAATTAAGGAGGAGATTGTTAGAAATAATCTTAACTTAGAGTTCAAGACGTAGTAGAGTCCGTCTCCGTGTGTAACTCAAGTTGCAGTTGTGTCTAACTTGAAGTCCGAATATGTATGCTAGTAGGAGAATATTAGCTTATATATTGAGGAGGCTTGTAGCCAATTTTGTAAGAAAATAAAGGAAAAAAGGGGAAGCAAATAAGAGAATAGATAAATTCAGAAATTATTCTGTGTTCTCTCCGTTTATTTATAATGTGTGCGTTTTCTTCTGGATCAAAGTTTTAACATATATTGATTTGGTACACAATGTATCTTTCCTCTCTGTCTCTCTCTTTTTTTGAAATTGGTACACAATGTATCTTTGATTTTAAGAACAAGAATGAGGTTTCAAACCCACAAACTTAACATCCACAGCCTTCGAAGCATTATTCTGGGCATAGATTGGCTAACTAGAAACTTGGTTCCCATGTCTACGTGTGAAAGGACTCCATGTTGAGTTGGGCTTGCAAACAAATCAGAATATTCCAATATACTTTCTACAGGAGATTATGTACCTCCCCCCGGGATAATGGACTCCGATACACTCTCATATATAACCTACAGCTAGCTCTTCTTTCTTTAGACTTTGGACTTGTTCTTTTATGGCTATGACTTTTAGCTTTTGATTATAATTTGTGGTTTTTGGTTGTTTGTATGAGAAATTACAAAGTAATTGAAATTCACGTGCGGCTTTTGCCGATATAAATGAAGTCGGTACAGTAGAGTCCATCTTAAAAAGACACTTTGTTTAAAAACTAGTTACTGTAGAAAAATCAAATACTAAAATCAAATACTAAAATCAAAAGCTACAAAAGAACATATCCTTTGTTGTTAGCTAGTTCCTCTCTTGGTATCAAACCTGGCCTGTTTTTTTTTTTGCCGCGGCTTATGGCTTTTGGTTGAAATTTTTGAATTTTGCCTGTTTACGGTACAGATTACGGAGAGACCGATACTCACTTACGATTTTGTCTGGTACAGATGTTGGGCTTTTAACGTGTACTACGTTTAACTTGTAGACCCCGTCTTAAGAAAATACTCCGTTTAAAAGTTAGGTACTGTAACAAAAGCCAAAAGCCGATCAGCTTGTTGCTTGCCGAACAGGCCCACCTGCAGCTTGTGTACATAATGATGGGCTCTATGTTCAGGCCGACTATTTACATATCTCACCACATGGGCAGTTGTGGGCCATAATGGGCTAAATGTGCCATTCTTTTGCTAGTTAATGGGCCGACCCCACATGGCAGCCACCCCAGCACGACCGAAAATTAACCCGTCCCTAGTCAAAGTTTGACTATGTCCAAACTAAACACAAAAGTCCAAGTTTGACTGTACCAGAGAACCTATTGCTTGCCTCAGTTTTTACGGAGTATACCAAGGAAGACTATTTTTTTCTACAAGTTGGGAACAACCGCTAGTGCAGCCATCTCAAGAATCACAACTCGTGGCTCACGACTTCAAATATCGAAAAATCATAATAAAATCTAATATTCATCTAGAAAGTCAAGATGCCAGCAGCAACACTTGAAGAACGCCATTGCATATGCTTCAGCTGATGAGCATACGAGAGCTAGCAGCTGATTCTAATTTGCTTCGTCTTCCTCGCGGGCGCGGGCTTCGGCGCCGCCATGGCGCACCGCAAGCAGCACAACCACGGTCACCACTGTTGCCGGCGCCGAAGGGCGGCACAAGCTGGAGCCGGCGCCGGCGAGCTACCACGACAGCAGGGCTCGCTTTGGCCCCAGGGCGAATCGCTTTGGCCCCAGGGCGAACAAGGCCAAGGAAGGAGAGTACTCCTTGAAGGAGTCGGCTGCTACTTCTGTTTAGTGATTAATTACCATGGTCAATTAGTTAAACTATTTGTGTGTGTACTGTATAGTGTATACGTGGTTGGTGAGTGAGAATAATTAAGTTGTGTTCGAGATATCATCGAGATCAGCTCGATCTCATCGCTGTTAGTTGCCGTACGTTTTCCATTGATTGGTATTGTACTTGGTGTATGTATATGTCAAGATTGATTACAGGAAGAAGAAACTCGAGTGTTGTTGTTTTATGCTCCGTCCCGTTCACGAAAACGTGCACGGTCCTCAAAAGTTTGGTTGTCTGTAAAATCGACAAATATATGTATGGATAATGGCTGCACGATACAAATCTACGATCGACGGACAGCCGTTCGATCAACGGAAGGTTTGGATCAAACTGAGACATGCACTATATATATATATATCTCATCTGCCGTCCTCGATCCATCAAGGCTAAGCTATGTGCTGTAGATGATGATGATATATCATCCTGAATAATATGATTTGCAACTAATTAACGGCCTGTCAACTTAAATTCGTCGAAACCTGTTTTTACCCCTATTGCATTTCCAGTACGCCAATCCAATCAGAAGTGCCCGCCCGGGCCAGCACGGTAAGTAAGTAATTTGCTGGTATTAGTACTAGCTACTGTAGTAGATGATTGCTCACTGCAATGGGCAAACGGAGACGATTCTTTAGTGGCCAACTTCTATGATCTATCGTCAACTAGGCAGGCGCAGTCGGTTCTCGGCAGTCGTCGTTGCGTGCCTTGGACAAGAGACCAAGAAAGCGCCCTTGTTGATACACCACAAAATTGGCCATATTGTCGAAAAGTACAAAATAATCACAAGTCAAGGACTGAGGAGACTATATATGTGTGTACACACTATTCAGTGGTTAAGCCTAGAATAAGTGTGTCCCCCTAACGACGCGACCCGAATCCAATCAGCCCATCACAATCGCGCCTCCCCTTTCAGTCGGCCTCACGTACGGTTGGCAGTCGTGTTGTTGGTAGACCGGAAAAGTTACTTGCAATTACGCATAAAGTTATCGTCTATATGCAATGAAGTTATCATCTACACGGTAAAGTTACTGTCACCTGCATAACAAGTTATCATATACAATACATAGAATTACGTACAATTATCATGTGCGTTAAAACCACGCTTCGGGTCCCATGTGTTGCTTTTTTCGGGATTTAGTGGGGTATAGATTTCGAATGGTTTTTAAGCCCACGCGGGAATCTCTCTTCGTCTTCCCTCGATTCCATCTTTCCCCGTCTCTCCATCTCTCTCGCAAGAGCACCTCGCCAATTCGGTGACCTCACCACCTCGTCGTTAGCCGCACGTCCTAATCCGGTATCTTCTCTTGTCACTGCTTCGACCTCACCCGGCTGTACCTAGGGTTAGCAATTTGGTTAGATGTTCCTTATATTCTGGTTGTAGTGTGGCCGATTTGCTATTGTGAAATCCGTCAGAAATGCTCATAGCATGAAGAGAAAGAAGAGCGACAGTTGCTCCAAATACAATGAGGTATGTGTAACATTGTAATACACATTTTGTAAATCACTAATGGATGCATAGTAAATTTCTAGTGTATAGTTGGTAACTTCATAGTGTATGGTTGGTAACTTTTAAATCAATGGTCTTTAACTTTTCTGATTTAGTAGGTGATAACTTCGTAATGTATGGTCAATAACTTTTAGATCACTGGACTATAACTTTTTTTATTTAGTATAACTATAACTTTTTTTATTCAGTACATGATAACTACATAGTGCATTGTTAGTAACTTGTGTATTGTTGTAGTGCTACAATACTCTTACGAGTTACAACCATGACGCTACTTCGACCATATCTTCCGAGTACGACCGAATCACTTGGTAGCTATAGTATGACTGTCATGGTACTTTTAACTGCTATGGTACCCACTAGAGTACCACGACTGCTACAAGTACCTACGACTACTGTAGCTACGACCACTGCTTCGGCCATGGCTTCGACCATGTCATCCGATTCTCCTTTACTACTCGAGCACCGTCCGATGCTTTGAAACCGCTCAAACACCGTCCGATACTCCGCTGCTACTCAAACACCGTCCGATGCTCCGCTGCTACTACTCGAAGGCCGTCTGACTCTTCGCTGCTACTCGAACGTTGTTCGATGCTTTAAAGCCGCTACTCGAACGTCGTCCGATCTCCGTTGCTACTCGAACGTCGTCCGATTCTCCTCTGCTACTCGAATACCGTTCGATACTCTTTGTCTTCTCGGTCGAAGTTCGTTCCCGGTCGAAATCGAACTTCGACCGTCCACCCTACTTCGTTAGTTGAACTCGAAACGTTACTTGCAGTTACGCATAAAGTTATCGTCTATATGCAATAAAGTTATCATTCGCGGGGTAAAGTTATCATACATACGGTAAAGATAGTTACTATCTCCTGCACAACAAGTTATCATATATAATACATGAAGTTACTTACAGATATCACATGCGTTAAAATGCTGGCAATAACTCAATATGTATCTGACAATAACTTCATTCACAAACGCCAGTAACTTTCGCAATAACTTAATGTTTCATGACATATAACTTGAAGAGGTTAAGTTAATAACGTTTTACAAATTGGGAAAATTTTGGTTATGAACGAATCACAGTGAACTAATAACTGCTGATTTGTCTGGTGGTAACTTTCACATTGCAATGCTAAGAAAGTTACTGTCGATCTCATTACGCACGAACCGTTGATGCAAGGTAGTTCGCGCGTGCGTTGCAACTCGCACGTAGCATGTGCGCACGCGTTGAATAGCACGTCTGTGTGTGTATGTGTCAATCTGTGTGTGTGTGTGTCTATATTGTAGGATCATAAGGTCTTCTCATTTCAAAAGCTAGCCAATAAGGTGAGGAATTTCTCCACTTTTAAGTTAAGTCCCTTGCCATTCTACAACCAGTGTGAGATTATTGCAACAATCTCCTCTTTAACACATTGGTGTCCTTCAGCCGTTCACCGCCTCTTCACCATATACCGACAGTTTCTCAGGGTTCCTTTACCATACACCGATAGTCCCTAAGGGTCACAATCCATTAGACGTTCACACACTAGTGTCCATTGGGCAAGAGATATTAGAACCAGGCTTTGATACTAATTGTTGGATCAGGCCTCCTACTCACTCCTTGTCAATAGCATGTGCTGATCCCCTACGCCTACACCTTGAGATACCCATTGTTCTTCGTGCATCTTTAAACAATTGATCAACTCTTCGATCGTTATTACCTTGAGGTCCCTAAATTGCTCGATTGGGGAGACTACCAGTAAAAACTTGGCAGAAACTGTACGAAGAAATTTTCTTATCACGTAGCTCTCCTCCATCTTGTCACCGAGCCCTCGAATTTTATTGACAATTATTGTGAACCGGATAGCGAAGTCGTCGATCGACTTCGACTCTATCATGCGCAACGCTTTGAATTCTGACTTGAGAGTCTATACCTTGACTTCCCTCACACACTCATATACATATATATACACACATATATATATATGCATTTGTATACATGTATATATGTAAAATATACCATTCCCAGGTGGCAATAGCAGATACCACAAGAGGATCGGCCCATGCACTGCAGTTCGCAGGTGCGCGCGCTGACTAGAGGATATGGCTATGTTTTTTTTCCTCCAATGGAAACCGAAACAAACGATAGCTTCTTTTCAAACAGAAGCCTAAAATTATATACACTATTTATCATCGTCTCAAAAATATAAACAAAAGTCATCAGTTGTTATCTCAAAAAAACATAAACAAAACCTATCAACCATAGGAAAAAACATTAGTGCAGCCCAAGCTCATCACGTATGGCGCGCAGCTAATTAATCACGCTTGACTAAGTTCTGATTAATCGACCCGCCTTTCCACGGGTGCACGACAACTCAAGGATCTATTCTTTGCGTCTTTTAGCTTTTGCTACAACATTAAATTTTTAAATAAAATATTTTTTAAAGATAGGTTGTACAAATTAATTATAGCATACGTTTAAAGCACAATATTTATAAAAGTCAAAATCGTAAGCGAGTATCTCTTTCAGTATTCTCTGTCACGAAACAGTCAAAAATTCAAAAAAAATTATTAAAAATTATAAACCAAAAAAAGCCCAACTCATGCCAATGGTGAGTTCGGCATAAAAAGGAAAAAAAAACCTCCGCGCGGCAGCTTTGACGCTTGGAGAAGAAGTTGGTCATCTACCTATCTACCAAACCGTGTGAGCACCTCAACTTGCATGAGCACTCATGCACCCCGCCCCACCCACTGTTAACTAGCACTTTCTTTCGAATTGACCCTTGTCCAAGAAATATAATGCTTAGATGCTTAATCCAAAGCCAAGCCTCAGGCCGGCCGGCTCATCACATATATAAACGATGGTGCCATATGTTGTGTGCACCATCAAGCTCACTCACTCTTATGTACTTTCTTCCATAGCTAGCTACAGCTGAAGATACAAATTGACTAGCAGGCAAATAATTAACAGTATACATTTCCAGCTAGCTACTCCACTAGCTTGCTGAAGGCAGGCAGGCAGGCATACATCCATATGATGTCCATGTACTACAACAAGGCCTTCCCCTTCTTGTGGGTCACGGCCATGGGCTTGTGGGTAGCGCGGGAATACAAGGTCCGCAAGGACCCCAGCCTCCGCCACCTCGCTGACCACGGCGTCGACGCCGCCAAGCGCGACGAGGAGGCCTACCGCAAGAAGCCCGACACCTCCGGCGCCGGTGCCCGCGGGAGGAAGGTGCAGGTAGAGATTGACGAGGAGGAGTAGAAGATCGATCGAACGTCTAGAAGATCCATCCATCCATCAGCTTGCAAAGGTCTCACTTAGTGCGATATACGCTATATGGAGTAATTAATCAATCTACAGGTGCTGTACGATTCCTATATTGTGCGTGGCAAGGTAATGAAGGTTAATTGTGTGTAGTAGGGTTAATACCATGAATCTAGGATCCTTATGAAAATGATTCCATATTTTTATTAGACACATACAATAGTATGAACAATTATTATCTATAATATCGTCTATGTTATTGATAAACAGTACTAAAGATAGCTTCAATAATAGATTGTCTTTTTACATGTCTCTATAGATAGCTCCTACATGACACAATATATCTTATTTCTCGTGTTACAGTTGACTATTGAATGAGAGACGGTCTAATTCTCTATGCCCCCTCTCTTTCCTCTACATCATCTTGTGTCCTACGTTACAGCTTTTCCATAACACAATATATTTTGTTTCGTGTGTTACAATGAATTGTTGTACGAGAGATAACGTAATTCTCTATGCTTCCTCTCTTTCTTCCACATCATCTCGTGTTCTACGTGATAAGACTTATAGACAGTTGATATAAGCCTATTGTACATAGCCTTAGGTGCTGCTCATTTTAGCTTACTTTTCACTGTTTGTCACTATAACTAGCTTATTTTACACTGTAGCTGCTAACTTTTTGCGTAGTTAAAATTTAAAAATTTAAAAATAAAAAACAAATTAGCCCATCATTAACAATACATATCTCTTGTCACTGCTTCGACCTCACCCGGCTGTACCTAGGGTTAGCAATTTGGTTAGATGTTCCTTATATTCTGGTTGTAGTGTGGCCGATTTGCTATTGTGAAATCCGTCAGAAATGCTCATAGCATGAAGAGAAAGAAGAGCGACAGTTGCTCCAAATACAATGAGGTATGTGTAACATTGTAATACAATGGCCGCCCCACGCCGCGCCGCCGCTCCCCCGCTGGGAGATCCTCCAGGCGAGGGAGCGGCGGCGTGGGGCGGCGCGGCGCGGCGCGGGGGAGCGGGGCGGCGCGGCGCCGCCGGCGAGGGAGCGGCCGCAGCGGGCAGGGGAGGGAGGAGGGGCAAAAGTGACATTTCCCGTGGAGAAAAATGGCTGAAAAATGGAAATGAAAATAAAATTGGAAAAATACCATATTTTCAAGAAGTTGATCAACTCGGTCCTATATTTACAAGCGCAAATAACTCGGTCCTATTTTAAAAAAGCACTCTCAACTCGGTCCTATATATTTAATTTTCCCGTAAACAAAATATGTTGAGATGCTTTGGATCATTGGATGCATAAATTTGGATCGGTGATTTTAAGTTTTTTAAAAGCATGGTTGCTTATTTATGTTACTAATAAAGAGATGTATAACTTCAATTGTCTATCTCAGCATGCAATCTATGTGCTCCATTTGGCCATTGTCTCACTTACATCCTCCTTTAATGCTTTCAGGTGGTAATCATTCTTGTATCAAGAATTGTATCTCTGCTCCGCCACTAGCTGCACTCTGTCCTTTATAAGTCTCATAGCTCAATCTCATGAGATGACGACTCGGAAGCCTCCCGGTCTTCGGTTATTTGGAGGTGTCAATGCGCTAAGAAGTTTCCAGACTCTTGTCTTGGTCCTTACATTCTTTGCGTACACTTGCTTTCATATGACTCGGAAGGTAACAAGCATTGTTAAGAGTGCGCTTGATCCCCAGACGAAGGTGGGGTTCTCTCCATGGGGGCGATTGCACACTCAAAACATTCTTAGCATTGGGTGGTTGCCGTTTAACACCATTGATGGTTCAGCATTGCTGGGTGAGATAGATGTCGCATTCCTTGCAGTGTATTCTTGTGGGATGTTCTTTGCTGGGCATCTTGGTGACCGCATGGATTTAAGGATGTTTCTAACAATTGGCATGCTTGGGACTGCCATATTCACTGCCCTCTTTGGTGCTGGATATTGGCTAAATATCCACAACTTCTACTATTTCCTGGTCATTCAGATGATTTCTGGTTTATTTCAATCTACCGGATGGCCTTCAGTTGTTGCAGTTGTTGGAAACTGGTTTGGGAAGAGCAAGAGGGGATTGATTATGGGTATATGGAATGCACATACTTCTATTGGAAACATATCCGGTTCACTGCTGGCTGCATTTCTGCTGAAGTTTGGGTGGGGCTGGTCATTTGCCATCCCCAGCCTTATCATGGCTTTTGTTGGGTTGATGGTGTTTATCTTCATGCCCGTTAGTCCTGAGGTTATGGAGATAGACATTGATGATGGGGAGATAAACTCTGACAAGGATACCACGGAGGAACCCCTTTTGGAACCAGGCCAAGAAGTGAAACATAAGGCAGTAGGTTTCTTAGAGGCATGGAGGATTCCTGGAGTTGCACCGTTTGCTCTCTGCCTCTTCTTCTCCAAATTGGTTGCATACACCTTCCTGTATTGGCTACCATTCTACATCAGCCATACACGTAAGTCTTCTTATTCATGCTTCAAATCTGTAAATTGTTTTCCTTTGATGCTTCAGTAGCAATTGGAATCCTTTGTTTTTGTTACAACTGAAGCTGCCCACCAGGTATGCATTCCTAATAGGCCTTTACTTCTTTCAGCTATTGGCAGTGAGTACCTCTCCGATGCGATGGCTGGCAGCTTATCAACAATATTTGATGTTGGAGGTGTGTTGGGTGGAGTCCTTGCCGGTCACATCTCTGATCGTTTAAATGCACGAGCAATCACAGCTGCTAGCTTCATGTATTGTGCTATACCCGCCCTCTTCTTGTACCACACATACGGAAGCGTGTCGATAATGTGGAACATTTGCCTCATGTTCATCACTGGCATGCTTGTCAATGGCCCTTATGCCCTGATCACAACTGCAGTGTCAGCCGACCTTGGCACTCATAGCTCATTGAGTGGTAATTCCCGGGCATTGGCCACTGTAACAGCAATAATTGATGGGACAGGGTCTGTTGGCGCTGCCATTGGGCCATTGCTGACAGGATACATCTCATCGAAGAGCTGGAGCGCCGTGTTCACAATGTTGATGGCAGCAGCTCTTCTTGCTGGGCTCCTCTTGACACAACTTGTCTGCACTGAGCTAAGAGGAAAGATGCCCTCCAATGAGAGCAAGGATGTCGCCGATGAGCAAGTTCCCTACTCAGATGAAGTGTAAGGCTGTACGTACAATATAGTCCTGCTCAAGAAATGGTATGCGCTATGGATTCGATTTTTGTAGTTCCAGAGGATGCTTGGCAAGAAGTTGCACTTAGCTGCTTCCCACCACCTTCTTGAACGCCTCTGGTGTGAGGCTGAAATAAGCAAGGGAGATGTGGTTGCCGAGTGATTTGCTCCATGCAACTCTAGGAAGAGTAGAAGAAGGTAGAAAAAAATGTGCGTTCAGATTCTTTAGGTTTACAAGAAAGAGGTGGAAACACCTCAAAGTTTCTGAGCCCAAATATAGGTTCCTCAAAGTTTCTGAGCCCAAATATAGGTTCTTTTTAGACGCCTTGTAAATATGTTGGGTAATAAGGTTGGGCCTGTGTTGATTGTATTAATAGGTATTTAAACTTGGGGAAAAATTTGTTCAGTAGCACTGAAAGTATACTGCTTCCGAAAAATACCACCAAAAAATCGGGTTCCGGAAATTACCACCAAAAGATTCACCTCGCTTCGGGATTTAGCACTCTGGACAAAAATACCCTTGCTCCTTCGCTCCTCCTTCGCCGCCGTCACCTCCCTGCCCCTCTCCCTCCCCTCCCTCACCTTCCTCTCCTCCTGCACCGCCCCGTCCGCCTCCCTCTTCCCCCACCTCTTCGCCGCCAGCCTCCCCGCCTCCTCACGCTGCTCACCTCCTCTGCTCTCCTCTGCTCTACCCAGGCAAGGCGGATTCAGGCAAGGTGGCACCGAGACTAACTGACAAGCACAGCCGCCGTGTTTGGGCGTCTACTGTGGGCAAGGAAGCATCGGGAACGATGTACGCACCTGGATGCCACCGTGGCCGTCGTAGACGCTGAAGAAGTGGGATGGGAGGCGGAAGGAGACCCGGTCGAGGCCGTCGACCATCCAGAGCGGAACGTCGAAGAAGCGCGCCACGACGGCGGCGTCGTCCTCCATCTCGGGCCGCCGGCCGCACATGGACTTGATCCCCCAGAGCGGCACGCAGTCCATGGCGAAGACGCTCCTGGCGGTGGTCCCTGCAGCCCTCGGTTCAGCGGCCTCCGCGACGGCGACCGAGGCCGTGGCGGCGGTCAGGTCATCGAAAACGAGCGAGGGCCCCGCGATGAGCGCGGTGCCGAGCTCGGTGAAGCCCTCGAAGTCGGCGCTGGCGACGCTGCTGCAGTCGCTGGCGACGGAGCACGGGCTCACGCGCGCGGACGCGTCGCCCCCACCAGCATCCGCTAATTCCCCTGATTCTCCGGCGGGTGTCCTAAGCGGCGGCGGCACGGCGCCTAGAGAGGCCTCCTCCATGGCCCCAGCTACGGCGGCGGCGATGAGCGTGAGTCCCGCGGCGGCGGAGCTAAGCGTGGGCGCGGGCGCAGGAGCGGGCACGGCGACATCCTCCATGGGCGGGCGACGGGCAGGAGGAACGACGGCGGTCAGAGTGGCAGCGAGGGCAGGGTGGAGCCGCCATGGTGGTAGCGACGAGGAGGAGGCAGCGGTGGTGTGGTGCTCCCCAGTGGGCATGGGGGCCTGCTAGTCATGGGCGCAGGCAGGGCGGATCTGGAGCGAATCCAGTGGTAGGTGAGGGAGATGACGGCTCACGGGAGGTGCCCTGGGGACGAAGGAATTGAGCGAAGCGAGCGAGCGTCTCCTCCCAGCCACGCAGCAGCAGCCAGCGCCCGTGCAAGCTGCCGTGGGCTGATCTGCTCCCTCCGGTACGGCGCCGCCCCGCGCGCTGGAGGGGAGAAATCAGAGGCCGAGCAAGACAGACGGACGGACGGACGGGGGGGGGGGAGGGAGGAGGCGGGGAGGCCGGCGGCGAAGAGGTGGGGGAAGAGGGAGGCGGACGGGGCGGCACAGGAGGAGAGGAAGGTGAGGGAGAGGGGCAGGGAGGTGACGGCGGCGGAGGAGGAGCGGAGGGGTAAGGGTATTTTTGTCCAGAGTGCTAAATCCCGAAGCGAGGTGAATCTTTTGGTGGTAATTTCCAAAACCCGATTTTTTTGGTGGTATTTTCCGGAAGCAGTGTACTTTCAGTGCTACTGAACAAATTTTCCCTTAAACTTGTATGTGATTGTTTAGTTTAGGGTAGATAAAAGGGAACCTCCCTTTGTACAAGATGCGAGTCTCTATATCTACTGGCCATGTTGGCCTCCTTTTTCATATGTAAATGCACTTTGTTGAGAAGATTGAGAAAATTTTGAATTGAGATTCAGGAAAGTGTTGTTTCAAGAAAAAGTGGTGTACATATATTCTTCATCTGTTACCAGTTTTGTTGAAAGATCATTTTTAGTTTATCACGTTGTTGCATTCATCTAACTTGGAGTAATTTGATATTAGTAAGAATTTAAAATTTCGTGGCATTCATTAGCTGGATTAATTTAAGTGCAATCTTTGCATAATCTATTCTTTGAATTGGAAAAAAGATGCAGCCATCCTTTTGATTTACTGGGTATTTATCTCCCGATGCTTATTGTAAATGGAATTAAGACCACGCCATGTTTAACCACACGTGTTAAGGACTGTAACATAAGCACCATCATGGAAGCTCACTAGCTCAGTATTCACATTAAGACAAGTTGCCAGAAAGCTTTTTACTTCAATTGCATGGATGACAGCAAGTGCAAGGAGAGAATAAATTGTTAAGAGCTTTTGTACGTCATATGTTTATTCTTCCTAAATAAGAGAAATCACTTCTTTCTTCCAGAGAATGGAATAACATATTACTGTATGGGGAAAAAAATCACAGATTTACGCTGCAAATTCAGCATACATGTAAACACAGAGATTGACAATTTCACATCGACAAGGTAAACTGTGAACAAAAGCAATTAATGCATTTTCCAAGTTACGGCGTCAGCAAAGCGCACAACTCACCCAATGAAGCTTAAACTGGATCAACATTTCTCACACACGCACTCCTATATTGACAAAACAGAAAGGAGAACTTCACGACATTTGATTTGAGTGGTCTTTTCGAGTTCCCAAACATAACATGCACGAATGGAGTCCAGTCCCCTTCGATGTGGCCAGGATACAAATTGAAAGAATTATGACTTCATCATATAGCCTAGGAAGATCCCGATCAAAGCAACAATTATGACAATTACAAAGGAGAACCCTCCACCGTGCCTCTTGCTGCTTTCCCGTCTCATCATATCCTGCCATATGAACATAAACAGATGAATCAGTAAATGAATTGTTGATTGACACATAAATTTTCGACAAAAATGTAGATCAGTAAATGAAATGTTGTAGTGTGGATGTCGGGTAGGTTGACGTGTTAAAATCAAAGGATTTTAGCATCCATACATGCTACTAAGTTCAATTGTAACGGAATGCAACTATATCAAACTTAACCAAATATACAAGTCTTAACACAATGCAAATAGTGATTCATTGTGTTTTCTGAAGGAAGTGGTTCATCGGTGTCTGTTAGGTACTTATGTCCATCCCAATCCCATTGTCTACTACTGGAAAGAGTCGGAGCATTCCTCTTATCTTGCATATTGAGATCTTATCCTTAGGAAGGTTACATGGCTCTCCTATTCGAAGCAATCCTATTGGCAGTTACCGTGTTTCAAATGCAATAATGCTTATACATATCATGGCATATGTGACCTTCACGCAATTAAACACTAACAATGAAGCTCATGGCAAAGCTTGCTATGTCAAGCATCAAGGTTTTGCACTCGCTATCACACGCGCGCTTGCGAACTCGATTGTTAGGGTTGATGGTGACTTGGCCATCTTAGCAAGACATTAATATCGAAGGATGTGATGTAGTATACTGATCCCCATGCTGGCAAACAGCGTCATCTCATAAGCAATCATAACATTGTTTTCATGATTCTTGACAGGCTCTATTGTATGCTAATGTGAAGGGTGAATTTTTAGATATAGACAATTGTTTCCTAGCTTTCATTGAAAGCCCAGGTTCTTATGGACACAAAAGAGGATGGACAAAAAGGAGTAGCTGAAATCGATGATATAAGAGCTTCTACCCAACACAGCATCATCCTGTAAAAAAGAAACCAACAACTAATTGATCTCATAAAAAACACAAGAGAACATCACATCTCACTAAGAAGAACTTAAGCATGGATTCAAACATCAACAAAACTACTTCTATCCTCTTTTTCTATGTTAAAACACATGCACAAGGGTGGTTTTCTTTTCCCTACTTTTGCATTGCTTCACTGTGGGCAGGGGCGGAGCCACACCTCGGACAAGGTAGACTTCAACCCGAGGTGTAAAAAAATATCTAGTGTATAACCTAGATAAATTCAGTTTAGGCTGGGTAATATTTTTATGGTCTAACCCAGATAGCCTAAATCATTTCACCACTGAGTCCGGGGCGTAACTAAATTCTGATTCCGTCACTGATTGTGGATCGAAAGAAACTATGGACTCATATTGAATGAAATATATAACACTTCCATTTGCTCTTCACGTGTTGTTACAAGAAGCTAACACAGAGCCCATCTCGACCGGTTGCTATTGCTGCTTGTAGTTCATCCTCGGGTCAAAATAGATTAATCCACAGAACGAAGAACCTAATCGTCTACTCACTTGGCCAAGCACCATCCACCGTTGGATCTAGGTCACCCGAACCACCACCCACCCTATAAAAGGGTCTCTTCCATCCCGAGCCCTCACTTCCCTTCGCCGCCGCCACGCTTGGGAGAGAGAGCGCGCAGTGAGAGAGCTCCGGGAGAGGGTGGCGAGATGGTCCAACGGCTGACCTACCGGAAGCGGCACAGCTACGCCACCAAGTCCAACCAGACCCGCGTCGTCAAGACCCCTGGTGAGATCAGTGGCTCCTGCGATTGCTCGTTCTTTTGGTTGATCTTGCAATCGCTGGGGTAATATTCTTGCTGCTTGTGTTTCCGCTATGGGATGGAATTGTGGGTGAAATTTAGAACTTTCTTAGGCGTGGCGTGTGTTTCATCTTGTACTGCAGTTATGCCGTTTAATTTTGAGTATTTTTCGGGCATTTTCCCCGGATCTTAACTCATGGCTCTTCTTGCTTTGTGTGTTTTTGATTAGGTGGGAGGCTTGTGTACCAGTACACCAACAAGCGCGCGAGCGGGCCGAAATGCCCGGTCACCGGGAAGAAGATCCAAGGAGTATGTGTTGCCTCATCGTATTGTTTACCAGTTTGTGCATTAGCTTGCTATAGTATGCGTAAATTGTATGGATCATACACTAGAACACTACCTGATCAGTTCAATCAAGTGTTTCCTGATGGAAATATAGGGGGAAAAACTTTTACCTCTGGAGTCCCTATGGACTCCAGCATTAGTTACCTGTGGTAACTTTGAAGTGTGATTACAAAAGGGGGAGATGTACCTTTGGTTATCGCTTAGTTGGTCTGTTTGGTCCATTCAGTCTTAGGTGGCGCTAATTTTTGCCTTTTGTAGCTTGACTCAACTGACTGTTTCTGTTAGTATAGTGTTCGATTATAAGCTCTGTACTTCCTAGTATGTGGCGTGTTGTGGTAATTTTGTGCTGGTTTTATTTGGCAAGGATTATTCTTCCTCTAAGGATTCAGTTTTATGGTTTAGCTTTTTTCTGAGATAGCTGGGTAATTTGCATGTGAAATCTATGCATACACATATCTAGTGTACATATATGTGCACACATGTGTTCTGGTTGCGACATATTGTGTGGTTCTCATTTTTCTCGTCTTGAAATAAGCTTAATAATGGGATCTGTAGTTCCCATGTACCTTTTTGTCTGACATGTCCCTTGGCCAATGATTACAGAGAAACATGACAAGCATATGTCTGAAATTTTCATGTGGATTAAGCCTAATCTTCTCTATGAGGCCTTTAGTAGTACCTAGTACTTAACCCTTTTTAAGTTTGATGTATAAAGCCTATTTTTGCAAACAGTTGTTCCGTTTGTGGTGTTACTTAAGAGGCTTTTGGCCCCCTTTTCAGCCAAGGATTGGGGCCTTAGCAGTAGCGTCTTCGATTATGATTGTACCTGAAGAAATGCCCTGATCTGACCTTTTTTTTTGTGAAACTCTACTGTGGCGATTATACTACAGGCTGTGTTGCACTAATTGTTGCTGAGTGACTGACTCATATCATGAAGATGCTTGATTGGTCTTCTGTTTGGTCCATTTAGTGAGTTATGTTTGCACAATTTTTAGTATTTTCCCCCATGTTTTCCTTGTTCTCCACTGAACTTGGATCCCTTGAGTCTGTTTCTGTTGATCTGGTGTTTCATTGGAAATCCTATTCTTGCTGAGATGTTCAGTATTTGGTAAGCTGTTTGTATTTCAAAGTCCCTTCCAAGGGTTCAATGTGTAAATTTGTAATTTATGCTTAGATAGTGGGATATTTCATACTTGCATTTCAATCTAAGCATGTACAACTGTAGGGGCCTAGATCAACTATATTTTCATTGGTTGGCAATGTTTAAACTGCTGTTCTGATTCCAACATATTATTTTGGCTTGTTTTCTCTATTTGAGTTAAAGTTGGATTATATGGTACTAAGTTCATGTACTTCTTTTTTGTGTCTGACATGTTACTTGGCCGATGATTACAGAGAAATATGACAAGCATATGTCTGAAATTTTCATGTGGATTAAGCCTAATCTTGTCTATGAGGCCCTTTTCATTATCATATATTTTTTCACATAGGTTTTAGTTTTCATGTACAAGGCTTATTGCACTATTAGTCTGTTTGCTATGCATTTGCATTCCTTATCTTTGTAATTGCACTTTGCAGATGGTGAGGTCGTATGATGATCAGTTGCATAGTTCAAATGAACATTTCTAATGTCTATGATTACATTTAAAGTCTTTCGCTCCTAACTGACGACCTTGTGTCCATCTTTATGAACTATCTGGAAATTTTGAAGGATTTTTGTTTATTGCAATATGTGAAATCGATTTGGTTAATATTTTACCTTTACTTTTATTTGGGAATGGAGTTTTCAGAGTGCTGTTTAGTTTTCTACAAGGACACTGCAAGTGTTTATAACTCTCCCTTGCTTCTGGGTACTTAGGCACCCACCATATGTGTGTTACGTTTGTAGAAATGATGCTTATTTCATTGTGTGTTGAGCCCATACGGTACTTCCACACGTGAGTAATAACAGGTAGCATTGACAACAGAAGTGTGTATGTCTTCAGAACAGATGCTGCTGGATGATGACTATTTAAGTTTTCGTATAACAGTAGAATATACAGTATGTAATGCCTGCTTATTAGTGGAGATAGGTAGGTCCGTATTTGATATACAGTAGGATAGAGTGATAAGTTTTCGTTGAAACTGAAAGTTTATGCCTTGTTTGCTAGGTATATTAAGCTGCATTTTAACATTGTAATATGCTTGCATTCTAATGAAAATTGCATATGCTAAATTGCAGATCCCGCACCTGAGACCTGCTCAGTACAAGAGGTCCAGATTGTCAAGGAACCGGAGGACTGTGAACCGTCCTTATGGTGGTGTTCTGTCTGGTACTGCAGTCAGAGAGAGGTAACCATCCTAATGCATTATGTGCTTCTTTCTTCCGAAATTTATTGGTGGGCTAAACTATTTGCGCCTCACAGGATCATTCGTGCATTTTTGGTTGAGGAGCAGAAGATTGTGAAGAAGGTGTTGAAGATCCAAAAGACCAAGGACAAGGCATCCAAGAGCTAAACGATTTCAAGATAGACATTGCCGCTATGTTTAAGCCTCTTCGAATTTGTTTAAGCAAGCAAGAAATTTTTTCTTCTGGATCTGGGGAATCCTGTTTCTAGTATGTGAGATCGATGTGATTTTCTAAATTTTGAGTGCTAGTTCTCCAGAATACTTAAACCTTGTGTGGATCCTTTATGCAAGTTTTGGAACGCGCGATGTTGTTTCACTTGGTTATGAGAATGGCAGATATTTTGCTAATTCTGTTTGTCTTGGATCTTTCTTTGCACAGCACAAATCTAGCGGTGGATTTATGCCGCCCAGGATGGATACCTGAGTATTGAATTGTTTTTCTATTCTGATTTCTGAATGTAGGGAGGCCTTAGGGGATGTTTTGGTTTCTTATCAGAACTTACCAAAATTAAACATATACATGCTTATAGATGTATATTATTATATTAAATTCTAGAGCGGTACACCAGTATGGATCGGTATCGGAATTTGCCATTCTAAAAGCTAAGCCAGTATAGCCTCCGAAATGGTATTGGCAAGTATACATTGAATGCTTCAGAGTTCAGATAGCAAAAATGTTGTGAATTAGAAGCGGTGATACAGTAATTTTTTAAACAAGGAAAAGTTTTTTTTTTGCCAGAGTTCAGCGGCAGCTAGGCGAAAATGAGGAGAAATCAAATTGCACACCGTTCCCTATCTTAAATGTGTGAATAAGCAGAGGCTGACATGAAATATGTCTCTGATAACAGAATCGTTTGTAACTAAAAATTGTCCTTGCAGCATTGCTTTGATCCTTGCAATCTGATCGATCTCACTTCTACAGATGATACTATGGAGCGGCTCCTATTCTTTTGAGGATTCAGATACAACCATGTTGGATCAAATCACACTGATTCTAACATCTAACTGTAAAAACTAATTTTCCTCTAACCATTTTTTAGTCCTAGCAAATCAAAGTTGATAATAATTCTAGAGAAATAATACGCATTAGACATCCAGATGGGAAAAAAACCGGACGCAACCAAGCCACTTCTTATCCACTCAAAGTATCTCACATCTCAACTAGGCCACTCACTTCTTATCCACTCAAAACCTCCCGAAAGACCTACAGTTCTCTATCTCTCATCAGTTCTTTCCCCAAGTCTTTCATTCCAATGTCATTCTTCCAAAATACGCAAATCAAATATCAAAATCGACTCTTGCATGTATGATTTTTGGATTCTCCATACTTTAATCTAACCAAGCATCCACTCAATTTAGACATGCATGAGCATACGAGGAGTTTTGCCACTACGGACACTGAGGTGATTGCACATGCAGATAGATTGTTGTTACTACTACGACGTGGGCGATGCGGTGGCCAGTGTCTTGGGTGGTAAGCATGACAGGCCCATGGACAGGTCGAGGTCGAGGTCGAGGCTCAGGTCAGGGCACTGTGGCATATTGTCCATGCTCCTACTGCTACTACTGCTGTGGCCTGGACGTTGGCGGCAGGGATGGAAACCCAGTGGCACTGGCCGTCGTGAGCCTCCTGCCCGTGGCGTTGGCGTTGATCGGATGATGCATTTGTGGGTCGATGCCGCGGCTGAGGAGCTTGCGCTTGATGTGCGTGTAATAATAGCGACACTACCTTTTTCCTCTCTAATGGTTTGTTGCAGATGTTTTCTAAAGTTTGCTATAGACAATTCTTCTCATTTGTTGTATCAAGTGTTATATATTGTTGCAATAGGTATTCTCCGATGTTGGCCTTCTCAGCATGCGTTTGTTGGATTTGTAACAGGCATTCACTTAATTTGTTATACAAGTTCAATTAAAATGTTACAATCTCGTAGCATATGTGTTTGATTTTTATTGCGATGCTATTGCATTGTTTTAATTGCTACAGCGGATTTGTTGTAGTCGGAGTGGGATTTTGTTGCACAGGTAGCAATCAGTGTTGCATTGTGCTATAAATTTTTTGCGAGGTTAAATTCTTTTGTTGCAGCTATGGTTAGATTACGTTGCATATATGACTAAAAAATATTACGCTCAAACGTACGAAGTTAACGTCTGAATCGAATGTCCAGACGCTAGCAACACCCTAATTCTATAACAGACAAGGCACTAAGGCAGCATGAAATGCAACATTTCAGTGCATTCGGTTGGGCTGCAGTTGTTCACCAACCGGGCGCATGTGCAGGCCGTCCGACCGTAATTCGACGGTCCAGATGAGCCTGCAGAAAAAGCGGGAGTTTTCTTATTTTGAACCATAACTTTAATCCGGGCCATCGATTTTCAATCGGACGACACTCGTCCAACGCATCCACAAAAGTAACCACAATCATTCACAGAAATTCATCGCTTCATTCAGCAAAGCACAAAACAACTTATTAATTCTTCTCGTGATTTATCCAAATATCAGATCAAGCATCAGATCTCACGAGTCCTGTCGAGATCTACTGAAAAAAAATCTTTTCCAAAAAGCTAAGTACTAATAAACTGCAATTGTTCAGTGTTCACCAACTAGACGGACGCGTGTGCAGATGACACCACGGAAAAAAGCGAGAGATTTCTTATTTCGAAGCGAAACTAATCTTATTTAGGTTGGCTTCTAAAAACTATTTTTCTATGGTATTTAACTTTTAAATAAAGTATCTTTTTAATATAGAATTTACTAGTTGATAATAATAAACACTACAACTACTTTATTTATATTGAGCAAAATCATACGTAAATCTTTTTTTATAACTTTAATAAATTATTATTATTTATAAACTAAAATCATTAGAACAGGGCCACATGATCCGAGACATGGATTATTGTTCCGGCGGCACTCTTCCTGCGCATTCGCGGCAGTAACCACAATCAGTCACATAATTTTTCATTACTTAACATTCAGCAAAGCACAAAACAACTTACTAATTCTTCTCACGGCGTATCCAATAAGATCAGATCAAGCATCAGATCTCACGAGTCGAGATCTACTGAAAAAATCATTTCCAAGAAGCTAAGTACTGACAAACTCCTACAAACGCTTGCGGATGCAAGAAAAAGAACACTAGAGACCGGACAGAATCTGATCAGGCGCCGTCGCAAAGACGTACGCAACGGCCACGTACGACTCCTCCATGTCGTCGAGCTCCCCAAGAACTCGTCCGTCTCAGAGGTATGGACGGTGCGACCTCACGTGGCCGCCAAGCGCCTGTCTCGACGCGAACCCTGGGCCGCGAAACGCGCACCGGAACTCGCCGCCGCTGTGGCGCCTCAGCCGCGTGCTGTCCGAGAGCAGCAGCAGAGCGTCCAGGGCGATGCGCCCTCGGCTTGGACCAGGCTCGGTGGCTGTGCCTGAGTAGGCGCGACGGGCGGCGCCCTCGTGGGATCGCCGAGCGCGGCGCCGACGGGTAGCCGTGCACGCGGCGAGCGGGGACGGCGTGCTCGCGCATGTACGGCGTGAACAGGTGAGCGGCGGCGAGCGGGATGTTGCAGACCTCGCAACGGTGGCCGGGCACCGCCCCGACCGGAGCTCGCCAGCCGCTGTTGCTCTTGTGCATAGCTCCTTTTTCCTGCCGAGGTGAGAAGCGTTGGAGAATGGAGAAAGAACGAGCGAAAATACGAGAGAGGAACTATTTTCTTTCCGACGACATACGCCTTCTGATTCTTCCTCTTGTATTCACTGTTTTTCTTCTCCAACTCACTCACGACCACACAAGGATTACAGGGTATATCTACTACTGAGCCACACAGGCCACTCACCCACTACGACTACTACCTCTGCTGTTCCCCATGTTCGCCGCTCAGCTCAGCTGCCCACGCCTGCTACAACAATCAGCCGTCTGCCCATGTCGCTTTGATCAGCCACCCCACGACTGCTACAGTGACCAGCCGTCTGTCCATACCGAGTAGTTCATCGACCAAGGTATGACCTGCGTTATCCACGACCATCCGTGCTAATGCCTACTACAGTGATCGCCGCATGACCACGACTACTACTTCATCCTTAGCTTGTCTTTGTCTGCGGCACTGGAGCTTTGACCATGCACACACAGGCTGCGCTACGACCACGGACACGTAGGAGCTACTACCATGGCGCCTACGGCCATGTCGCTTACGACCATGGTGCCTACGACCATGACCACGGGCTGTCTTCGAACGCTTCTTCGATCAGCGCTTGCTTTCTACTGCGGCACTGCAGCTATGACCACTGCAGACACAGGCGCCATGACCCTAGTGCTTACGACTACCACACTGGTCGTTACGACCACGCACAACCTAATCGTAACCAACCACGCACACCGTGGTCGTAACATCTACACACACTAGTCGCTTTCGACTACACACAACAACCTGGTCGTTATGACCACGTACGACGTGGTCGTAATCGACCACCGACTATCAAATACAGTAGCTACTACTACCAACCATTGACTATGGTAGCTCCGACTATCGACCAATGACCACAGCAGTTCCGACTACCGACTATTTTCTTAAATGCCCTTTCCATTGAAATTATGCCCTAGTGTGTTGGCACAATTCTAGGAGACTGCAAGTATTCGGCGAATGGTTGTTTTCCAAATTAATTATGTATAACGTTTTTTTCCCAAAAACAAGTGTCTTGACCTCCTGCGGCAAAGTTGTGTGTTCATAGAGCACATAGAAAATTCTTTTGCAAACCAATTAAGTTCTGGGTTCAATGCACAAGGCCGATACAATGAAAATTCCAATGGATGCCCAGAGGAAAGAAAAGTCTCTTAGCGTATTCAGGGTTTCTAGATATGTATCTAGCTAGTAACCATCGAATGATCGAGCGCACGAATGCATGAACAAACAAGAGTAAAGTCCATTATCGATCCTTAAACTTTTTATGATGTGTCATCTTAGTTCATAAACTTTTAAAGTATATCATCCCGGTCCTTAAACTTTTAAAGTGTGGCAATATCCTATGTAGTTGTAGCAGTGAACTTTTTATGCTGTGTCATCCCGGTCCATAGACTTTCAAAAGAAATTACCACATTTTGAAAGTTTAAGGATCGGGATGACATACTTTAAAAATTTATAGACCGAAATGACACAGCATAAAAAGTTTAAGAACCGGTAATGAACTTTACTCAACAAACAACAAACGACGAACCAATGCCTGAGAACACCACAACGATTTGATGACAAAGACCTTAAACGTTTGCTGAAGATGGCAATAATGTCAGATATTTCTTGACTGCCTTAAATCTTGATGTCACTTTGACTATCGTACGGATGCCGTTGGATGGGTGCCAGCCTTTACGCTGCGTGTTAACTGCCCTGCGAGTTGTCTCCTCCTAGGGCAGCGACTAGACTTTTGAACAGAAGCTTTGATACCATTTGTTATAAAATACATGGCAAATATAGAGGATCAAAAGAATAGGAGACACAGATTTAACATAAAAAATCCTTTCGGGAAAAATCATGAATGTATAAAGGCGAAATTCACTATATGAAGAGATATTATAATGAGGTTCTTGCTTTTTCAATGGACTACAATGGTACATATATAGGGTGAGGGATACGAGTTTCACATAGAGAGGAAACCGAATTAGAGTCAATCGCTACAGGTTGACACTACATCTGATACAACATGTGCATGGCCCTGACACTGGTCATGCCACGTTTGGCAAGAGGCGATGCAGTGTTCTACATGAACATGGTACGAATTCGGATCAATCTTAACACAAAATAAACAACTTATAGGCAGGATGACAAACACTTGGTTGAATTTTTTTTTTCAAGAATACCACTTGGTTCAATTTTTAAACCATCAGGCTAGGCTATCTAGCTATGCATGAAGACTAAATAGGGATTAAACACTTAAATGATTTTTCAAAAAGATTTTTTGTTGGCAGTTAATTTTCTCACCCTCCAAGTGAAATTATCACGAGCTGAATAACCAAGAGGGGGCTTCACTCTTTCGGCCATTTCTTCCTGCATGCAAGCATGTACAGATATATCAAATTAATCAACCACAAACACTACCAAAACCACAATGAGCACTAAAGCATGTACTTCAATCGTCATGGAGGTATATGCACATATAAACAAACAAGAAAATTGGAAAATGCACCTCTCGATGGCAATGGCAAAGAGGAGGACGACGACGTTGATGAAGAGTGACAGGATGCCGGTGGCGAGCAGCCAGTTGAGGAAGATCATTATAGTCCATATATGTACTGCACCGAGAACAGCCTGCAGACGGTGAACAGGTCCTCGCACGACATGCCACCCAACATTTTATCGATCCTTGATTGTTGATTAACTCAGCAATCTTCTACCCCCGATAAGATCAATCAGTTGATATACATGACAACAAGTGACTAGAGCTGTATGTATGTGTGTGTGTGTATATATATATATATATATATATATATATATATATATATGTATGTATGTATGTATATGTATATATGTATGTATATATGTATATATGTATGTATGTATATATGTATGTATATATGTATATGTATATGTATATATATGTATATGTATATATGTATATGTATGTATATATGTATGTATGTATGTATGTATGTATGTATGTATGTATGTATGTATGTATGTATGTATGTATGTATGTATGTATGTATGTATGTATGTATGTATGTATGTATGCATGCATGTATGTATGCATGCATGTACGTATATACGTATGTATGTTTGGATGTATATTTAAGAAGAAAGGACAATTGTATATATGCTAGCTATCTATGCATGTTCATGCTACTGCATGTAGTTGCCTGTCTATAATTTATATCCAAGAATTGTAGGAGGAGCACATGAAAAACAAGAACGGTTACATCAACAAGAATAGTAATGTAACCTAACCAAGAAGATTAATCATCCCAATGAAACTCCCAAAAGATCTGATGCAATGCAACACTTTGCAGACTAATTCCAAGCCTATCCATACGTAGCGCAAAAGACAAGATACACTATTTGAGATTAACTATTTTTTGTTGATTTATTTAATGAAGAAACATGGTAAAAAAGGAAGCAACTAGTGTCCAGACATCTGACACGGGCACTACTTCCGTACGCTCCTTTTCATTGTTCCATGCTGCACCAACGGTTGGGTAGACGACGATCCATATTCGCTTCTCTTCCACTATGCAAAATGTCTACCACTGGACGAGGAGACATATAGATAATTGCGAAGAACCCGAGGCTTGGAGCTCAAGTCGCCATAGTGTTGCTACCAAAGGTTGTGCACAGTGGCTACAGAACTCACGGAGTCCACAACCGGTATTAGTAGCGGAGCTCAAGCACCACTTGTGATGCCATAGGAGCTCGCAAAGGGCACATTGCCAGAGCTTATGGAGCAGACTAAAAAAATTAGAGATCCACAGCAAAACAACTTCATATTCTAATAAAACAACCAACATCACGATTCAACACATAGGAACTGTAATACAACATCAACAAATACCTATTGCAACATAACAATACCGACTGCAACAAAAAAATAAATGTTCTCTAATTGCAACAAATCAACATAACTGATGCAATAAAAATATTCTTGTTGCAATAAAGGGAAAAGAATGTTGCAATAAATAGTACCTATGGTCAACACTGAGTAACTTGTTTGTAATAAAAATTAGCCTTGCGATAAAAATAGAAAGGATAACCCAATAATTTACCACTGCCCATAGGTAGTGCTCGTGAAGACCCCGGTAATCAGCAAAGCTCATGACACTGCTCGTTGGAGCCGTCACATAGGGGGTAGGAATGAGCAGATGTAGACACGAGATGGGAGATAAGCATACACAATCACTGTATGTTGTGATTAGTGATGAAGGCAAATGCAACAAATTAAACCATAAATTCAAGGAAGAATTGGAAAAACAAAACTCATAATCTCATAAATCAAGTTGACAACTTGCAAACTTGTTCATACTATATTTTCCATCTCACAAAAAATCAAAACAAACAAATTAACAAATATTACAAAACCTCATCATTAAAAAAACAATAGTGGTAACATTTCACAACCTTAGTGCAACCAGTGGCGGACCCAGAAATGATGCAAGGGACAGGCT
This sequence comes from Dendrocalamus latiflorus, assembly GCA_017311315.1. Lineage (NCBI taxonomy): Eukaryota > Viridiplantae > Streptophyta > Magnoliopsida > Poales > Poaceae > Dendrocalamus > Dendrocalamus latiflorus. The sequence goes on from CM029626.1 coordinate 3,839,391, forward strand.
AACTTACAACAGAATAAAAACATGGACAGGATAAAAATATTATGCACCAAAACTCTCCAAATGCCTCTGTGACATAATGTCTTTGATTCTTCCTTCAAATTTTGAAGAGTGTGTAAGATCGAGGTGGTCGACTAGAGGGGGTGATTAGGCGGTTTTAAAATTTTCTTTTAAACTACTACCAAATTTATAATATGGAAGCGAGAACTATTTGGTTTTCACAAGTAAGGCCTAAGACATCTAAATTTGACTAAGTACGCCAACGATATAATTCTAAATCAATATAAGCAATCCTAGGAAGACAAGTATCCTAATCAATTCAATGAATATAAATGCTTCAACGTGAATTGCTAGAAGGTAAATTGAGCACAAGATAACAAACTACAATAACACTTGATGTTTTTACTGTGGTGTTCGAAAACTTGTCGGTTTTCCCTAGTCCATGTTGAGGTTAGCCCAAACAAATTGGATCGGCGCCATGAATTAAGCCGAAACACCTCAAATCCACTAGTGGTAGCTCTTTCCCACTCCGGGTAGGTGAGCTCCAACCTTCACAACTTTGCCGAGTCTTCTCACAACCTTCTTTGAGAAGATTATCGCGCACGACGCCTCCAACGCCGTCTAGGAGTCGGCAAACTCTAAGAGTAATAAGTCGGAGACTCTCACTTGAATGAATCAAGAATCGCAGCTTAACGAACATAAAGTCCACCACCAAGTACAACACATGCACTAGGTTATACTCTCCTCACTCTCTAAGTTCAACACATGCACATAGAAAGAGAAAACTTGCTCTTAGCTCAAAGAATAGAAGAATAGCACCAGCAATCATGTCTCAACAGCCCTTGAGGAGGTATTTATACACTTCCCTTAAAAACTAGTCGTTCGAGTGAGACGAAGACAGGAATCAACCTGAGGGCCGGAACTATCGCCAACATACAGACGGTACTTCCACCCCCCCAACGGCTACAAAACTAGCCGTTACACTGAAAAACCGGTCAGACCGCCCACACAGGGACCGGTTTGACCGCCAGATCCGGTCAGACCGCAAATGGATCGGTCAGACCGCTTTTAGAAAAATCAGTGAAGTCACTCTCTGGAAAAAACATACCACGCGAAGGAACGATAGTTTCGCAGACCAGTCAGACCGCTACCAGAATGCCGGTCTGACTGTTGGGCGCATGCCGGTCAGACCGCCAAGTAAAAAACCGGTCAGACCGCCAAGTAAAAACCAGTCAGACAGCCAAGTGTACTCCGGTCTGACCGCTCCACAATCAGACTGCTCTATTGGCCCAGGGACTGATTAGGCTGGTCTGACCGGATGTACAAAGCCGGTCAGACCACCACCTTGAAGACAGTTTCACAAGATTAGAATGCAATGCATATTTCTCGACCACTTCACACAAAATCATTGCAAATTATAGAAACACACATTTAAGATTAACAAGTGACTTCCAATAGATTATAGAACATATCCGCAAGTATCTCAATCACATCACCGAAAGACGACATGGACTCAATCAAATTCATATTTACCTTTTCAAACTTAAGTCACATGTAGCAACAATATTTGCATGAGCTACAATCATTTAAGAGACACTTCCCATATATTAGCATCATGCCTCAAGGAGAGGAAATAACATGGACTTCGACATGTTGCAAAACACATTCGCAAACATTAAGTCACATGTCACAAAGGACTTATGCATGAGCTACAATCATTTTCAAATCACATTAAAAAATATTAGCATCATGCATCGGAGAGAGAGTTAGAGTAATCAAGCGAGCTATCAACATTTGTTACATTTAAGCTACTAGTCGCGACCCCTCTTAATAGTACGGCATACTATACTAGCAATCCAATCTTTCAACCAAACACCAAGATCGGTAAAAGATCAGGAACACATCTTTAACCCTATCTAATCATACCTTTGCCTTACATATCCACTTGAAGCTTGACAACGTATATTTCAACTTCAAATTTGGGTCATGACTTTTCAACACATGAGAAGTATTTACATTGCTTAAGAATAATCAACCACATGAGCTCATCATAAGTCATCCATCACCGTGAGACATATCTTGTTCATTCATCTCAATGAAATTATTAGTTCCACAATTTGATTGTCATTAATTACCAAAATATGTCATTAACTCATAATGACGGGTCTATATTATTCATAGTGTCAGTATATTAGTACAACATAATGGCATGGATGATCAGAATACATTCGAGGACAAGAGATATGTTGCCACTAAAAAGCTCATCAAGTGTATGGCTGCCATTTTTAATCCATGCAACATGATTTCACTTCAAAATAAGACAAAACAAATAAAACAGCCTAAAGGTTAGAACAGAGTGGAGTAATTCAAAGCACTACAACAGATTCATGAAGCAATCGATCAACACCAGATAGTTACTACCATAATTGGTAATCAAACAGTACTAAATTGTATGCTAATAGGCTACTTAGTTCCTACTTTCTTACCTTGATAATGCGATCACATGCCGTCATGAAGCCCAGACTCTGTGACAAACAAATATCGTAGCAATTCCAGAAGAATGTATCACACAGAACTAATGCCATGAAAATTTCAAACCAAAATAAATGCAAAGAGCATCAAAACAGAAGTTTATTAGCAGCCTTGCAGATCTTATCAACATTTGCTTCAGATAAGCCCTTGATTCCTGTAAGGCTCTACAGGGTGAATCCATATATTGAAATAGGAACAATATCAGACATTTAGACATATGTTCAAAACATAGAACAAGTGAAAGCAAATAGGTGTCATAAACCAGAAATCAGCTTCAGCGTGCAACCAAGATTTCTAGGCAGATGGAATGAAGATTAGGGATGCCGAGTCTGGAACCTGCTTTGTATGCCTCAAGAGGCAATTGCAAGTTAAGATCCCTCAGTATTCAGCTTTTTCACATCTTCTAACATTATCCTTTGCGAGATCACTGTATGGATATATGCACAACTGATTAGTTGAAGTGCATGAATCATGCTCAAAATTCAAACTAATGGCAATAAAATAAAGTGCACAAAAAATCAAATGAAACATGGAATCCAACTAGAAAGCCCAGATTAGGAAAGCACCACAGGGGTGTAGTGTGACTCCATGAATGCATTTTCCACAGAAACTTGTGGTAACCTAAATCATGAAAAATGACACTAAATATCTTCGCAGGACTCCTAGTCCATTAGGCAATTAGTCAATTACCAAGCAAGAAACTCGGAGCTACGGAGGGACGGGCCGTGGGCACTGGGCAGAGGGCGTGGCTGGACGGGATAGTGGCATTGCCGATGGCCTGGAGCAGGGTTGCAGGGGCAGACAACCGGTGGAGCGTCGGAGACGGAGGGGTGGGCGCAGGGCGGACGATAGAGGGAGTCGCGCGCCGTTGCCTGCCGGAGCAGCCGAGCACTCGACCAGCTTTTGTCCGTCGAGCAGGAGGAGTTGGCGGAGGCTGGAGCCAGAGCCGGAGGCCGTTGCTGAAGCTGGCGGCTGGGGGCAATGCACAGGCGCAGCAGAATCGAGTGAGGCAGCTAGGGTCGACGAGTGGCAACCTGACTTGCAACCACTGTGCCAGGGGGCTAAAGCCAGGGCATCACAAGTATTTGGCCAAATGAACAGTAAACCCCCTTGGACTTAACTAGTCCAGAACCCAGGCTACAACCCCCTAAGCCTGGGCCCTAGGTCCGCCCCTCGTTACAACAATGGAAAAATAAATCTACAACAAAATAATAAAAGGCTGTAACAACCAGGGCAGATTTTGCAACAAATAGAGAAAGGGCTACAACAAATTCAAGAAATGTATGCAACAAAATAATGACATCTACAGCAAACAGGATAGATTTTGCAATAAATGGAAAAAGATATGCAACAAATTTGATAAATACATGCAACTAATTTGAGAAATCCATACAACCATATCAAATCTGAGCTCACAAGGGGAAGAAGGAGATGGCCACACCACTGCCTCGTCACCAACCAACCCCACAGATCTAACGAGGTAAGACCGACTTGTTGCCACTTCTACCTATGTCATCCTCCCTAACTCCTTAACCTCTATTCCTTCAAATCAGGCGAGCTACAGGCATGATGGTGATAAATCTAATGACTTGGTGGACTCCGGCCACGATTAGAAGGGAAGACACCATGCGCGAGTGGTGGTAGAGCTCACCGGTTTGTAGCTCGGATAGGAAGGAGGGGGGAGAGATTCATGGTGGAAGAGTGAGAAATAACTAGATGACTAGATAACGTTTGAGCGGTTGTGGTTAATAATACACATAATGAAAAGTGTTTGACAACTAGATATCAGGAGAGAGACATCCGATTTTTTCTCCTACGTCAAACACAAGCATAGCAATATCCTCAGAAAAAGAAGAAATTTTTTATTTGGGTGTGAAGTGAGAGGCGGAGGCTACGTGGAAATAGTAGTGTTCCGTACGTCGGAGCCGATGGTGACCCCTATGAGAGAGCCGCTTCCACACTGATGCCACGTGGCAGTCACCACATCCCGCTACATGCATGCCCGCACGTATCCAATTGGAGTCCCCGCACGATATCCATCAGGGAAGTTGCTTCTGGTCTTCTAGGCTGGATAAGATATCCATCACTGAACTGCATGCGAATGAATTAGTGAAGAGTGGCCAATCTCTGCGCCTTAGGGGTCGACGCCATACCAACTTATTAATATCTACCTTTTTGACATTTTTCTTTTATTTATAAAGTACCCGGTACAAGTTATAGAAGCTCACACATATACACCACCACATGTACGCATTCACACACACCACAACACCTATAAAAGATTAGAAGAGCAAAATTTAATGAAAAAATGACGAAATCTCTATCAGCGCCTCGCTTACGACAGGTATGTCGCCTTTCACTGAAAGAAAATCCTCCTAAATAAAACATATATGACCAAACCTAGGATTTAAACCCTAGTAGAATGAAAATATAACCACCTCCACTAGCCACCCAAGCAACGTTTGTTTCTCATCTACCTTTTGACATTGGATTACCTGGATGAATATCCTTTTCTGTATGTCAAAAATTCAGACTTTAACATCTACTACATGTTCTCTCAACTTCAGATTAGCTCAGATGTATATGCAGGGCGTGGATCTCAACTCTCAGGCATTTTGCATACTCAGGTCGGTATTAGACCATGCGAAAGATACACAATGAAAAACATTCTTGTACGGTATAACTCAACAACATAAAATGGGCAGAGCCAGGATTCATGCAATTAATTAGCTCGATCGAGCAGTAATGCAACGCTCATTACAACCAGAGAAAGAAACAGCATTGCACTCTGTCAAACGTAATCACCCTGAACAATCTTTCGTGCGATGTACTTCCCCAAGAAATCGAACCCATGGGAGTAGAGAGCTTCGATCTCGGCACGCTTGCCCATCTGCACCATCAGTGTCAGCTCGGCTCTGTGCTTGTCCTGCAGACAAAACAGCAGCGGAATTAAAATGTGCCATCGGCTAAAAGCTCATGGACTCGAAGTCAGAAGGGAAAATGATCAACATTAGGCAGTCCCCTTGGTGCTGAACTGGGAATAACATTTGATAAACTTTTAACAATGTCTGGTGATCCTAAACACATAAAGTTTTGACTAATTGGCTATTTGCAACAAGCATATTAGTTTTATATTCAGAATTACCAGTTGACTGAATTGAACATGGCTGTAAATTTCAAGGAATCAAACCTTCTCATATCTAACGTAAACTTGAGCTGAGAAGTTTGGTGCTACTTGACGCATGGCCAAAATTGACCATACTCCCTTGGCATGTCACAGATTCACAGTCACTCACACCCACTATTATTATGGTCAAATTAACCAATATGTTGTCAGTCATGCATATCTTTTTGTGGTCAGTATTGATCAGAACCAAGCAGGTATTAGGTGGCTTCGAATATGAATGCCAAAAATCTCATAATTTACTAGTTGCCACATGAATCCACTTAAGTCCCAATTATCTGAAGGCCATGTGAACGAATCCTTTGTACAGTTGCATCCGAATCGGAATTTGCTGTTTCCAACACTACATACTCTGAAAGTTGAGTAATAGCAGACGCACCTGCAGAAACTTAGATGACAGCAAGCTTCTGGCAATCTGCAAATCACGTGGCTTCAGCTCTTGCAATGCGCTCTGAGGGATAAGCTGCAGATCATCTTCTCTAAGCCCAAGCCATTTCACATTGCAGGCTGAAAATGAAGAACAACATTATACCGTTTGATAGTATTGGCATGATCAAGCTTTGATCACCCAAAGAAAGTACCATATCTGTACGATTCCAAACCCATTGATATGCTTCCATATTTGTAAGTGCATAGTATAGCAAGCCCTGCTGGGTTCCTGAAAAACAAATCTAACTTTATTTGAAATATTAAAAAAAGTAGTCCATTAAACATATCATCACTAGAAAGGGCTTAACCAGTCCATTAATGCAAAAATTGGCATATTTGGAAAAGTCTGGCTCAGTCGATGCAAGATAAACCTGTGTCAGAACATTGAAAGATAAATGGGATAAGCTGAGTAACCTGATATTGTCAACAATATCATGGAGATTAGATTTGGATGCAAATGTGCTCTATTACCAAAATAAGGAAAGAAAAGTATTGCATTTGAACTTTGGAGGTACAGAACCTTGTGGCAATATCTGGATATCCTTTCGCAGTAATCAGAATACACGGGAGTTGATTATATAAGCGGTCTTCAGCCAGCCTCTGAAATATGGCATCCTATTTCAAACCAGTGAGCTATCAGCTGGAAGTTACTGAGGCGCAATACATCAAAAGATCACACAACAAAAATAAATACCTTCTCCACTAGAATGAGATACCGTGCATCTGAACACAAATTTAATTTGCTCAATAGGTTCAGATCTCCAGTAATTGCATGCCCAGAAGGTCCAAGAATGGAACAGTCAATGTATTCTTCCTCCGGCTCCTAAGACAGTTTGAATACAAAGTTCAGGCTGCTGTGGCTTAGTGAAGGGATAAACAAGATTTTTTTATTGATCCCCTCAACAGATAGTTCTAGCAGGTAAGACATATTTCAGCATAGTATGAGACAAACATGTAACACAAGCCGCCCAATCAGTGCCCCTCTACTTGATGCCATGATTCCTAGGCTCTGCCTGGTACAGCGGAGCAATGAAACAACATCTGCACAACACATTGCGAAATCTGAGTATCGACATGGTACATACTGGTGACTGAAGAACCAAATTGGGGGGCTTTGTAGACCTTGAATGGTTTGGTTGACGTGACGCTGGCAACTGAAGTACTTGGGTGAGTCTGATAGAAGCTTGTAGAATAACTCCCTTTGGGTGACCAGCTTCCCCTCCCCCAAGATCTTGTAGCACATCTCCATGACCTTCCATACTGTCAAAAATACACAACCATCTTTTGCAACTAAAGATGCGTGGTGAACCAGGGGGGAAATGCACCTGCAAGATATCACAGAAATTCACGACAACCTCTCACGAATGCCTTGGCATCATTGGCTCTCATCAGAGACCTCTTGCAGAAGGCGTAGGACAGATAAACCGATGAAATGTCGCTCAGCAAGCCGCTGCGCAGGCTGCAGTTGGCAGAGCTCCGGCTAATCTGTGGTGCCGAAAGCATTTCGTTTTTCAGAATTGCACGGTGCATTGATATATACACGATACATTTGTGCCAAGAATTTATCGGAAGGCTACAGCTACACAAGTTATACCAAAATTTTTCCAACACACTGCAGCTCTGCAAGACATTAACTTCGACAACCTTAACAGCAATATTACTGATAAATGGTACACATACACATGTCAAGTTCAGGTTATACCAAAATTTTCCAACAAGCAACAAGAGATTAACAAAGATGGTCATAATGGCAATTGCACTTACTAATTGTGAATGCTGGAACCTAGATGAGGATATTTACAAAAGCAAATGTCCAGTAACCGGGGGTTATGCTTGGCCAAGATTCCGTGCTTCGCCACATGGATGAATCACCACTGCAAGTAAGAAACGGGGGGTTTTGGGTTTGCTGATTGCTGTACCAGGGGGAGGACGGAGATGGCCGGAGAGGAGGGGGAGGCGAGCGCGGCGAGGAAATTGAGCACCGCCACCTCGATCCTTGCCCGTACCTGTTGAATTGGACACACACAGACGCACGCACACATTTCCATACGATTCGATCAGAGGCGGAGGTGAGGGGAGCCGGCGGAGTGTAGCAAGAGGAGCGGCCGCTGACCTCGGTGGGCGGGAGGATGTCGGCGGAGCAGAGTCGGCGGTCGGCGCCGAAGAGCGAGGCGGCCGCCACGTCAGCCTCCGCCATCCGCGCCGTGCTGCGCTTCTTGCCGAAGACGAACCGCCAACTCACTTGTGTAGGGGCACGGGGCCACTGACAGGTGGGCCAGCCAAAGCCGAGGGGAGAAGAGCCCTCCTCCTCGGGATTTCAACCGGTTTTTTTCAACTACTATCCGGTGATATTATTTATCAAATATATCCATCGTAACTAAAAAAAACATAACTAATATAGATTGATATGGACCCAAACAAAATATTTGGTGATCATTTGGGCTTATTTTTGATGACTTATGGCTGAAAAGCATTGTAGCTGGCTGAAAAAATACTGTAGGTGACAGAGGCTTATTTAGCATAATTAAATTTAAAAAAATTAAAAAATATAAAAAATATGTTAGCCCATTACGTATAATACAAACAAATACGGGAAAAAAGAACCGGCAAAAAAGCTCAACAAAAAGCTAAAAGTTCAGAAAAAGACGAAATTTATGAATAGTAAAAAATAAGCCGGAAGCCAAAAACTGAAGCCAAAACGATCACAGTAGTCTGAAATCTCCATGCATTTCGACCCAACAAAACTGCATAGGCCAGTTTTGGCCCTTTACCAATTAAAACCATTAGCATTTTACTAGCTATTTTGGGCTTGAAGAGTGCATGCAGTGCATCACAGAGTATTTAGCACCTGTTTGGATTTGTCAGCTAATTTTTCTAGGAAAGAGAAATCAGTCGAATTTCTCTCAACTACATGTGCATGAAGATCGGTGCTTTCTTTTAGTGGTCTTCAACAACAGCTATCGCGAGATTCAACTGATTAGGTTTTCAATGTCCATCATGGTCGGGTTGCCCCAACCATTGATTTCATTGGGTAGTGGTGGCTTGACATGAGATGGGTAGCAATGGCGGTGAAAGGAGGGTAGCTGATAGAAAGAGGCTGGTTCGATAGGAATGAGGAGATTGAGTTAGGTTTTTCGGGCGACAATGGGGAGGTTGTCAGTAAGATGGTAAGGAGAAGGCGTAGAGCTAGGGGTGGCAGCGGCGAGTGTTTAGGTTATGGTTTATGGGCTAGATGTTGGGGATCCAAACGCCGGAAAAATATAGCTGATTTTATATGTATTCACACGTAAGAATATTGAACGATGGTTAACAGAAAAGCATTTAGATTTTCGTTTAACTACAGCTTCGTGCTGTTGTTTTTGTTCCGTGGGCTCGTGACAAGGTGTGACAGACAGCCAGAAATTCCAATTTGCTAGCGGAATCCAACTATTTAAACCATAAATTTTCTATAAAATTCTCTTAAAATCCGTGTGCTCCAAACGGACCCAAACTACCGATTATCCTGCACAAACCAAAGGATTTTCCAGGAACAATTTCAGGTTGGCCATTCTTCTCCGGATGTCTTCATTTCTTCGGAGTCGTTAAGAGGCTCACAAAAAAATTCAGCAGCTAAAGAGAAAGAAGAGAGAAATTAAAGAAACCAAGGACAGCGACCAGGACCGAGGAGAGAAGAAACCAACACCACGCCAGCCTGCTCTCCCATGCATGCATGGCGAGGAAGAGGAGAGGAGAGAGAAAAGGAGGCCGGAATGGTGTGGATCCGCGCGCGCGCGCGGTGCAGCAACAGCAACAGCAACCAACTCCGGTCACGGGCATTTCCCCGCCAAAAAGCCGCCTCCTTTTCCCCTTTCCCCCAACGCTCTCCCCTGCCGGCCTTATCTCCTCCCTCTCCAGTCCACCCAACGCCATCGAGCCAACCAGCAGGCCTCCTCCCTCTCTTCTCGCCTCTCTCCTTCTCCGTGGCGTTTCTTGGTGGTTCCTAGCTTGAGGCGTGTGGATCGATCATCGATGCGCATGGAGGGAGGAGGCCATGGCGGGCTAGGGGGAGGAGGAGGAGGAGGAGGCCATGGCCTCGGGGAGGCGCAGATCAGGGGGACGCCGACGCACGGCGGCCGCTACGTGCAGTACAACGTCTACGGCAACCTCTTCGAGGTCTCCGCCAAGTACGTCCCGCCTATCCGCCCCGTCGGCCGCGGCGCCATCGGCATCATCTGGTCAGTCCGTCCTACTCCTCCCCCCGCTCCTTAATTACCTCTGAATTATTTGCTTAGTCACTTGTCATCTTTATATCTTGTTGGTATTTCACCAAGGAGAGTAGTGAAAAAAACAGCTGAATTTCTACTAGGCATGCTACTGACAGATTCATAGCTTTGCATGTTTACCACTTGCCTTTGAAAATTTTCTTTCTTGGTTGTGGTTACGCCAGGACCGGGTAGTAGTGCAACGCCTGGGCATGCAACGCGTGAGGGTCCCAGTGGCAAGCCGCCGTGGGTGAATCCTCCCCATAAAAAATAAATTTAATATCACAGTGGACACACGATCCACTCGCGTATTAGATGTTAAACTGATAAGAATAGATACTACGCTTTGATCTTAGCCAAAAGGCCGTACGGATTTTCCTGATGCATTACACTGCCTTTTGATAGTCGTTCCCCTGTTGTGCCTGTCGTCTGCGTTATCGATGTGGTACTAAAACCACGAGCCTTTCTCTAACTAATGAATTACTCGTTAATCGTTATGGACCCTGAAAGTACAATAGGCCTAGCTAATTGAAGCCATGGCTGCTATCCGTCTGATCTATTATTATGTGCTGTAAGACTGCAATCGTGGCATCTAATGTTTGTGTGTAGACGACACAAGTTGAAAGGGAAAGTCTGTGTTCCCTTTGCAGCTGATATTTAGCCTTTGCTGATGATTTCTTTGTGTCATTTTTCTTGCTCCAGTGCTGCTGTCAATGCCCAGACTCGCGAGGAGGTTGCAATCAAGAAGATTGGTAACGCATTCGACAATCAGATCGATGCCAAACGCACTTTACGAGAAATAAAGCTGCTTCGGCACATGGATCATGAGAATGTGAGTAATCCGTGATCTTTCTTGTGGCTCTTGTGACAATCTCTGTGGTTCCCATGCTCCATTCTTGTTGGATACAGCTCTCATATGAATTGCTTTGCCATTCTATTGACCATGGTTAACTCAGTAGTATATTGCAAAGGTAAGCCGTCCTGAGGAGATCTGCCAAAATTTCTGGTGATTCAAAACAAGGCTATCCATTTTTTTCATCCAAACCAAAATTGCCTACAATTGTTTAGTTACTTCTACAAATGATATGGGTGCTAACATCACTGTAAATATCTGGCTCTTGCCGAAGATATTTAGTTTGAAATTCTTCACCTATGTTTCATTATTTTGAGATCCTGCTGAATCTGGTAAAGTATCTTGCATTATCAGCCTTTGTGATGCTAATTCCACTTATGATATGAAACGCATGTTTTGGTCAATATATCCTGCATTGTTTAGATTACATACTGACTTGATAGTGTGTGACAAAAATCTGCCCTTCCCTTGCAGGTTATTTCAATAAAGGACATCATACGCCCACCAAGGAGGGAGAACTTCAATGACGTCTACATTGTTTACGAGTTGATGGACACTGATCTTCATCACCTTCTACGATCAAACCAGCCACTAACAGATGATCATTGTCAGGTGCGGTGTTTTGTCTTGCAAAATTGTCTGAACTGTGGTTCACCTTGCAAACATTTTACAGTGTTCTTGTCTGTTACCATATTACGTTCGTGTTTTCTTCATTCATCAATATCAATACAAATGCTACATAATTGCTCAATTTTTCCTCTCTTTAACATTTTTCCTGTTGCAGTATTTTCTCTATCAGCTGCTTCGGGGATTGAAGTATGTGCACTCGGCGAATGTCTTGCACAGAGACCTCAGGCCGACCAATCTGCTGCTGAATGCCAAATGTGATCTGAAGATTGGGGACTTTGGACTTGCAAGGACCACTACTGAAACTGACTTCATGATGGAGTATGTTGTTACTAGATGGTACAGGGCGCCTGAACTGCTGCTAAACTGCTCAGAGTACACTGCAGCTATTGATATTTGGTCAGTAGGCTGCATCCTTGGTGAGATTGCTACAAGAGAGCCTTTGTTTCCTGGGAAGGATTATGTTCATCAGCTGAGGCTAATAACTGAGGTATGATCATTACTCCACAACTCAAGATTTGGTTTTTTTTGTCTTCCTTTTTTTAGGTCATTCTTCTGCTTTCCTTTTTCCGAAGAGTCTAGACTCTAGACTGCAATTCTTTCAGTTTTAGTTTTGCATTGGTGCCCTACAGATTTCATTACTAAACAGGTGAGTTGAAAAAAGAGTCTTCTAAAGTTTCAAAAAGAAAAGAAGTCCTATAAAAGACTTAAACCAAGTTTGGAACGATGTTTTTTGTATTATAATTTTGTTTTTGCGCCAAATATATCAGATGGGCGCACAAAAAGAATGCAACCTGGGTGGACATTAGTAACTTGAAGTGGCATAATATTTGCTTGCTTAAAGCTGTTTAATTATTAACTCAATTAGCACAGGCACATTTCGTAGGTTGAAGCTTACAATTATAGTTTCTTAGTGATAGCATAGTAAATAGTAATCCATACATATGCCTTCATTCAGACTAACATTTGGTCCAAGCATGTGACTTTTCTTGGTTTCTCAAACTAGCATCTGCTCCTTTTCTACTGAATGGTAACGTTTCACAATTCTTCTCAATACTGTTTGTAACCCTGCTTCATTCTTGATCTAAAAGCTGATAGGCTCACCTGATGACTCGAGCCTTGGATTTCTTCGAAGCGATAATGCCCGCAGATATGTGAGGTCGCTTCCTCAGTACCCCAAGCAACAATTCCGTTCACGGTTTCCCACTATGTCTAGTGGTGCAATGGATTTGCTTGAGAGGATGCTTGTGTTTGATCCGAGCAAAAGGATTACTGGTAATCTTGCAGCCTTGCATGATATTGCTAGATTGCAAAATGACAAATTTTACAACGTGAACAGTCATCAGAAATGCTTCTTGTATCAGAAATGCTAAGCTGAAATGACGCACATATTACAATAATTAAACTATTCATGTAAATACCATTGTCAGTGAGAAATATCATGACCAACATTCTCTTGAAAAGATACTAACCTTCCTCTTTTCTGTGGCATTGCAGTTGATGAGGCTCTGTGCCATCCATACTTGGCATCCCTTCATGAGATAAACGACGAACCCGTCTGCCCAGCGCCTTTCAGCTTCGATTTCGAGCAGCCATCGTTCACTGAAGAAGATATCAAGGAACTCATATGGAGGGAGGCTCTCAAGTTCAACCCTGAACCAATTCACTGAATAGTTCCCAATGTAAGAAAAGAAGCAATTCGAAATTGGCATATCTATCAGCTCTCCGGGGAAAGACATGAGCCCACAGCAAGATTTATGAGCGACCACCCCCTCAGCATCTCATCTTCTTGCGGCCTGTCGGTGATGCCTTGACGTCAAAAATTTGGACATTTATGAAACACGAAAGCTTGATCAATAATTTGTAGTCCAGAAAATTGGAGCTTATCTGTATCTTCTTAGGTTGTATCTACCCCCCTTTGATTGTATGCTTTTTGAAACCTGGGAGCTTGCCACTAGCTATGGACTATGGTACTACAATCTCCGGATACCGTTCAGTCACCAGTTCAGTTCACCATCCAGCGGTTGCTATCATGTTCTAAAATCTAAATGAACATAAAATTACTAGAGATAATGTGCAGTCACTCAGTAGTCCTCATCACCGTTGTGAATTGTGATTGCCCACTGCTGCAACGTCTAATCTAATGATAAAATAAACAGAGGAAATATATATATATATATATATATATATTTTTTTTGGCACACTTTGGAACGAACCACAACTGTTGACAACTCCACGTTCATCATGACCACACCATGATCCGCAATCACTGCCCGCATTTAAGGAAGCATGACACAAATTTTGGGTACATATGAACCTTTTAGAGCAGCATCAACAAGAAGCCCGCGTAGAAAGAGTCATGCAATGATAGAATTAGGAAGGCATTACATCACGCTTTAACACCTAATGAGGACCGTTAATCATTACATCTGAAATAAACGGGGAAAGTTAACAACAAAGCATCCCTCCACTTTTGATTTTACCATCACTCACCTGAGCGACCTCTAGACCGTGGGCCGTAGAGCACTGCCTAAGTGCGATAAGAAAGGGATGGATATATAGCTTCTTCCTCCTAATCCTTTGGATGATTTAAAAAGAACGAAACAACATTCTGTTTAGAGGCAAGCAATTCTGGGTCGACGATCTCATCCTTTGCATTCAACAGCAAAGTCGCATTTGAGCAAAAACAGGTGCTTTAAGTCTAGACTCTCTCTTAATCAGTAGAACTCCACAGTGGCCTTCGTTCTCTGTTTAGTTTCTCTTCTCACTGTAACTCTTTCTTTTTGCTTTCCTCCCTGCCTCTAGGGGCCAGCTTACCCTTGTAATTGCTTCTTCTTAATTGATTGAAACGCTTCTCGCGTTTTCGAGGGAAAAAAACACAGCTTGCCCCTGTTGCAACTTGCAGTGTTCCCAAAGCTCCATCATGGGCGTTCTTACCATGGTCCATTTAGACACTGTCCAATACAGTAATAGAAAGAGCAGCAGACATGAAAAACAATACGGTCGAATAAAGTTGTAACACTTGTAGAAAATCAATATTCAATACTGTCATACTCATACACTTGAGGATGACATCATCATCTCTAATTGAGATCAAGAAAACTAATTAACTATCCGGCTATTTGCACACCATTTCTTAGAGAAATCCAGCAAGTTAAAGAATGAAGCGTTCAACTGATTCATTTTGCATCCTTCCAGTGTTACGATTCTTTATCCTTCATGAAAATTCTATACATCTCACTTCACAAGGTCTGACACCAAAACATTGCACTGTGATTATACATGATCCTATCACCGATGCAACTGGATTTTTTTAGAAACAGGCAATACAGCTTCTCTTCCCTTTTATCATAAAGTGGCAAATTCGTACAAACAAGGATTAACAAGACAAAGTAGCATGAAAACAATTTGGTATTACTGTTGGTAAACCCAAATGCAAATACAAGTAGATACAGCACCACAAGTTTTCGCAGCGCAACAAACTAGCGAGCATTAAAAAGCATGGAAGCTGAAATAATTTGCAACCCTAACGTAGAAAATACATAGTTAAGAACCTACCAACTTGACCATGTCAGCACTAAAAAGATTAGTATCTATGACGTCGTGCATATCAGCACAAACTGCACTACATACTTCAGTTATCTACGAAGCCGGTAATCCTAAGATGATTTTAAAAACTCTGCCAGCCTATGGTTTGGAATGAAGCAAGCAGTATTTATGAATCTACAATTTTACAAAACATAAAGAGACTAAACCATGAGCTAGCATACAACAAAATAACAAGATGCAACCTATCTTCCAACAGATTGTATACCACAAAGCTTGCGAGAATCCATTAATGAAAAACTATAATGGGCATCTTAAAGAGCATATGGAATTGTTTAATTACTAATTATGTAAGATACACAAAAGACATACACCCAACAGCTACAATTATTTTCTGGCAACAGGTTCGGAGCACATTGTGATATCTGCATTGTCAAGATCTCACAACAGACATGAGATGTGTCCGAAATGCTGGTTACGAAGGAACCATGGGAGAGCAGGATGTCAGAAAATCCATGATACCTTACTATTTTTTTCAGAGTAACCCCAATAGCTTATCCACCAAATTCTGTCTGAACAGCTAGAAAAAAATGTGTCAGTCATACAAAATTACAAAAGCTGTTTGACAATATTAGATGATGAATAATAATACCTGGTTGCCACCAAGTGTGGCTGTGTGAGAAACAGGGCCCACTGGCAACGTAAGACACACCATTCCTAGAAACAGTTGTAAGAACTCCTGCAGATCACCTGAAGAGGTACTGTTGTTACCACTGCAATTAACACATTATCAACAGCTAATAGCACAATAACATACAGTCATCATAAACATTGTCATTTTGTTGTAATGTAAGTTGAACCGTGCACAACTGTGGTTTCAGGCTTCTCTAAACAGGTACATGTGATTTCTAAATTATCTGGACATACCTGTTGTTTGAAATTTGCATTTCCATCTACCTCAATCCTTCTTCATTATTTTAAACAAAGAATGTTACTAAAAATACCACTCTGTATTGGAAAAGAACATAATTCCTCTTATGTTCTACAAGGGCATCATAGTCATTTTTCAATCTTTTTTTGCTTAAAAAAATGAGAAAGATACCCCAATACAAGTTTGTCAATTAACATCACGATTACGCGTTCGCAAAAACCCTGAAAACCGCAATCTACTCATCTTGCAAAGCTGCTCGTGATCTTCACTAGGCACACCTTAGCATTCCTAGTGCATAAATACATGACCTTCAATATGCAGATCATCATGTCCACCGGAAAAGAAACAGCCTGACATCAAATGGGGGGGAGGGCAAAACAGATGCAAAACGGTGGTCTATATCATCAAAACAAACAGGTGAGAATCACTCCAAGACTTCAAAGACTTCTTTACAATGATGGTGAGACTTTCTGCCATCACTACTGAGGCCAAAATCTTTAGGTCCAGTTACACTCTGCCTTTCTTCCCGCACTCTGCACTTCAAAATCTGTTATTGCCCAAATGCACTCAGGCATGTTCTTCTGTCAACCCTGCACCTTACAACTACTTATGAAGGCACCGCAGTGTACAATACGATATCTTTAAAGATTCATGCGTGCTGATCAAATTTGTTGGTGCAAGATAATGATGGCCTATATCTATTGATCAATAAGAATATTCTTCTCCACTATACTGGTCCATATCTTCTACACGAGAATGCTTCCGATGCTCATCAAGATCATCATCAACAGAAGATCTTTGTCGCTTTAAATTCTCCTACAAGGAAGATAATCTTTAGTTAAAAGGTACAGGTAATGCATAAAGATGACTTAATGATCTAACATAGTGATAACAAAAAGATGAAGATCCTAGGAGCAAAAATGCGAATTGATAGCAACAAACCAGTAGTTACACATACAGTTTGGTGAGATGAACTGCTTATAGAAAATAAATAATAGAAACAATGAACTGAAGAAGTAATAAGTTAGCTAGCAGCAGTATGTTGTCTATAGTACTAAGAATAGCACACAGCACAGCAAGCTTTCATGCCAGCAATTATAAAGGAAGAATGAGTTATACATGCATGCTAGAAGATTCTCCATGTTCCATGGCACCACCATGAGTTGTCCTGCTCACAGTAATTCTGGAAGGCACTGGAAAATGCTCGATTTCATCCCCAGATCTCCCCTCTTTAGCTTTCTTCTTCTGCAATACTAGCTTAGTAGGAAGAGGCTGCAAAAACGACATGTCGACATCAATGGCACACATTCACACAAATGTTCAATGAATCGTTCTCATATATCAAATGCACAGGGCAAGTTACCAAATATTTTGCACCATCACCATCAAATGTGACAAGGTATGTCGTGGGATCATCTTTATCATCCCCCCTTACCTGAATCATGAAACAAGAAAAGGTATGTAAAATGGAAGAACATTTTTACGCCAGCTAGTAGAATGAAAATGTGACACAATCACAAAAACAGTAGCAAAGTAACACATACTTCCCAGCTATATTCTCTAAGCCAGGAGTACTGAATATCTTCATTTTCATCATCCAAGTCCTTGCTAAGCTGAAGGAAGCCACAATAGTTGCCATCAGATTGATATACTATTGGTACAAAGTACAACTATGAATGCTACAATGGCCATGAACATAATTTTTTGATTGATCACATGTGAAATAAAATTGTACTAGAAAAGGATGGATACCTCATGGGGTGATGGAACCATGTATGCTAAAAATTTCTCTTGTTTTGTAGGATCCGAGCCGTTGACAAGAAAACTTTTCATCACAGCCTGTCATGAAAACATGGAAATGCCTCAAATATAGGCGTTGCAACTTGCAAGAGTATATCTAGATGGAGTATCAGTGACATACTGGGCGCATGTCCAGAAATTTATGTATCGAAAATGAATTTGATATTGGCCTCGTTCTTTTCAGTTTATGGCTTACAACTTCCCCCCGAACAAACAAACAGGATGATTTCTCCGTCACTATTTTGAAGCGGTTTATTGGCATTTGGTTCATTCGCACAAGCGCTCGTGCTAGAACCAAAAGTCATTAGCAGCAGCCAAGATTCCAAATATCGGTACCGGAGGATTTCCCGCCGAGGGGCCATTAACGGTAACTGGCCAGTTACCGGAAAGCCCGGGCAAAAGTCATGCAGCGAATTTCAAATTTGGGCAGTTGGAGGACTAGTAACCATCCAAGAACCGGAAAACCAGTGAAAAACCGGTTATGGGTAATTAAAAATTGGAATAATGCAAGTTAATCTATCACAAAAAGTGCGTAAACCAAGCTAGGAAGTGCATTATTCAGTCACAAATTCAAATTTACATTTGACAAACTCCGGCCATTATTTTTGCTACCGGTACCCACCGGTTTTCCGTTTACCAGTGATTACCAACTGCTGGTTTTTTGAACCTTGGCCGCAACAATAAGCCATCAGCCACAGTAAAAAAGAACGCACCCGCTGGCATGCCATCAATGTGAAATATGACTTTCTACAATGCCCCACTGAACTGTACCATTGAACCGTAGATACACCCATATCGACATGAGGGCCTCTTCTTTTTAGTTTCTAAAAGTTGTTTTTGACTTTTCTACAGTAACTATATTTCAAACGGAATGTTTTTTCAAGGGAAGATTTACAAGTTGATTGTAGTTCATAATGTAGCGACTTCATTTATATCGGCCAAAACCGCATACGAGTTTATGTTACTTCGTACTCTCTCTCACGAATAGCTAAAAAAACATAAGCCAAAGCTAAAAAGAACATGTCCTGAATATGACAACATATGCTGCAATCAAATTGGAAAGCTAAGGACAGAAGAAATTTTTTTTTAAAAAAAAAGCAACTCACCCGGGATTCGCATTCATCTCGTTCAGATCTCGTTAGCTTGTTATACTGCTCTGAATCAGCAGTAGGATCTCCGTCAAAATTCACCATAACAAGCTGATCCTTGTACCTATAGAGGTCAACAAAAGGGTAAAATCAAGATCAATTAAATTCACCAAGAAGCCTATATGGCTCTAAAGGCAAACTTTTGCATGGTGATAACTTACAAACTAATGGCAAAACAGGAGAAATTACACAAGTTACTGTTAGAGAAGATTAGTTTTTTCCAACAACAATAAATTTTAAAGCACATCATCCTGAGATTATAGCTGGTGGGAAGCTAAACAATTTTTTCGCCGCTTAGATAGGAAAGTGAACAGGTAACAAAATATAGTTCAATGAGCTGACAGAGGTCACTGCATGGCATATGTCACGAATGAAGAATGTACAGAAAAAAAAAGTAGCATCTGAGAAAGTCATACCTATCAAAATCAGGTAGCAAAGGCAGAATCCACTCTGCTTCCATTCCACGTTTAGTCTGATGAACAGGGTGTGATTTAGCTGCTCTGAAGGATTCTTCAATGGCTTTGATCTGTTTCTCTCTGATATACACATGCACAGAAACATAATGTCACTGGCTGCACCAGCTTTGGAAAACAGGGCAACCTTTACAAATCAATGAGGGACCTGGGTAAAAGGAAAATCATACCTATCATTAAGATTTTCCAGGAAAGTATTTCGACCCTCCCTTGATTCTCGTCTTTCCTTAGCTTGCTTTTCAGTAATGGACTGGAATAGCCAAACAAGTTTATTTAATATATATGAAGTAATACAACAGAACTTCTGTAACTAAATTTACAGAAGAAATAGTTGGCATTACCGTTTTAGCTGCATCAGTACTAAGTGGAGAAATGTACTGTGTTTTGACCAGCCAAGAAACACCTTTATCGGTGGGCCTCTCCTTTTTCCTTATACCTTCTGGTTTAACAGGGGTGAGAACCTCATCATCACGCAATAGCTCTTCATCTTCTGGAGCCATGGGCAGCTGAACAGCAGGAGGGCTAAAGACATGCTTGGCACATAAGTTAGGCATGCTAGAAAGAACCCTCAGAGAGGGATAGCACTGGTGAAAACATATGGTCAGCTCAATTCTTACTTGTATACACTCATATCTAGTAGGTTAAGAGGAATCCCAAGATCCTCAGGGACAATCATTTTAGGAATGTAGCTTTTCTCCAATGAAGTGATCCTGTATTTGGTATATCTGCAAAAAGGGCAGAGCACAGCAAAACAACGACTGAGTATTGCTGTCCCAAAATAATAGCAACATGCAGCGTGAAGCACAATTGAGAGAAACACCAAGAATTAACACTGCAATAAGAAAGCATAGTAATGCAAATCTCATGGCAATGGCACAGGCCTGTCTGTAACAAACAGCAGTGAAGCTACCATGCGCTCACACATGATGATACTAGATAATGATAATGGTCATATTTGTATACAATTATTTGTTTCAATAACCAAATATCAATCAATTTAGGACGCTCATTTCCTGTGAAACTATAGCTCTGAATTCCTCTTGATACATAAGTACCAGAAATAATATGACTATTAATTGTCCTTCCAATCAGGAGAAGTGATCAGCCGCTAACAGTATCACTGAAGGACTCCAGGACCCTCAGATTAACAAGCTCTTTAGACAATGATGTGTTCACTCTATACTTGTAAACGATTTACCCATATTAATCCAGAACATATGTCTGGCTATAATGTTTTTTTTCATAGATCTAGTCATCAGCCCTCACACAAAATTGGATTAGGCTAATAAAGCAACAGGGAAGAATGCACATTTTTTATATATTCCATAGAGGTTATACGTTGAGTCTCCTGAGCTTATGCTTCAAATCTGACAAAATGACCATAAAACTGGGACTACTCTCCAACAGCAAACGAATGTCATAGGATTGCCAACAGAAAAAACTACTGGCTTAGATATGCTATATAATCAAATAGGTTACCAATATCCAATGTCTAAGTAAAAAAATGACCTTCAAATAAAAATATAATAAAACTAGGTAAGCAACATTGAATTGGCTTGTACTGCACCAAACATGTAAATCACTAGTATAAGTAGCAACAAAACAGAGCAATCTGAGACAAAGGAGAGTAGACAACTAGTCATGTATACCGGTCTTTATCCTTATTCACAGGCAGCCATTTCAGCTGAGCACTTGGGTCTGGCAGTTCATTCCTAAACCTGCATTAACCGGAAAGGAAAGCAGGGTCATCCAAGAGTTTGATTCTGAAAGACACAGAATGACAACATTTCATGCAAGTCAGTTGCTCTTGCAAGCTCCTCAACACTTACAGATCTAGAAACACATTTTAGATACACTTTCGACAGGAAATTGCCAATCGATAGAGTGATGCTTTCAGAAAATTTTATCTACTGATGTGCCTACTGCACAAAAGGCTCTCTCTAGTTTCAATAGGTACCATAGTACTGGCAAACATAATTCATGAATCTTTTAAGCACTATACTCTCCACAACTATCCATAATTAAGCAGAAGTGCTCACTTCTCCAAGCACATAGAGAAACAAGCTTATATGTCCAAAAGATACTGAGCGTCATTAGCCAGCTATAACTACCCAGATTATGTAATACCACAGCACAGATGCCCCAGAGGCTAAAAAAGAAAAGAATTGATCTTTGCATCCTAATGCCACTGCACTTCACCAACGAGGTCAAAATTGCACCAAACTTTCGAATAGGTGACTTGTTAGTTGCCACTGGCACTAATCCAGCATTGCAGCATTTAGCAACTGTTCAGGTTGCCAAGTATTACGCTCCTAAGGCATAACCAACCAAAATGATACCCATCTACACGCTAAGAAATAATTTTTTTTCCAAACACACTTTTAAGACCAAAAGGACGGAATTTTCCTCCAACTAGCACTTGCATAGACCAAAAATCCAAAATTTTGCTCTACTCACTTGTGCTTGCAGAGGAACGTTGTCGGCTTCTTGAGCCGATTCTCGAACCTCTCGGCGTTTGGCGCCAAGGATGGGTGAGACCCAGTTGCCGGGGCCCGATACCCACCTGGTGGCTGCTGCTGGTGGCGGCTATGCGGCTGTTGCTGCTGTTGCGCGGCGCGCACCTGCTGCGTCTTCTGCAGAACGGTGGCCTGCGACTGGCGCATCATCTGCTGCTGCTTCCGCTCCTCCACCCGCTGTTTCTCGTACTCGCGCTTCTTCCGCGAGCGCCGCTCCTCCTCCGTCTCCACTCTCGGCAGCGCCGCCTTGGGCTGCTGCTCCTTCGGGGGCGGCGGGGCCTGGGCCTCCCGAGGCGGCGGCTGGACCGGAAACGGTGGAGGCGGGGGCGGCGCCGAAGGGGGAGGAGACGGCGGCGGCGGGGGCGGGGGAGGGGGCGCATGGTTGCTGTTCCCGCCGTACGGCGGCGGTGGGGGCTGGTAATACATCTGCGGCGGAGGCGGCGGTGGCGGCTGCTGCTGCGGGGGCGCGGGGGCGAAGCTGAACTGCGGCTGGTGCGGCGGTGGCGGGCCGGGCGGAGGCGGCGGCGCGTGGAACGGCGGGGGCGGCCCCGGCATGTAGCCGAACCCCGCCTGCTGAGGCGGCGGCGGCCCGTACGGGTTCATCGACGGGGGCTGCGGCGGGTACGGCCGGTACGACGCCATCGCGCGGCGGCGGTTTCCCCAAACCCTAACCGCCGAGCACCAACCCCGCGCCCGTGGCTACCCCCTCCTCCGACTCCGTAGAAGCTTCTAGAACGGCGCGGAAGCTTCGGGGACCCACCAGATCTACGCGAAGATCACACCGCGATGTTTCGGAGCGCAAGGTATTCGACGATTTGGCGAGGCAGACGAAGCGGGTCGTCGTTCAAAGGGGTTAATTGGAGTCTGGACGAAACGGGTGGTTTCAAGTGTTGGCGAGAAAGCTTTGGATTCTGGCTTCCAAGTTTAAATTCACCGAAATTTGGTTGGATTTCGGATTGATTTGGTTTTATCTTTTTGTGTTTTAAAAACACCTTTTGGGTTGTAATAAAGGCTCATCGGATGGAGGGAGATCTGCAACCGGTGCTGATTTCAGCCTGCCACGTGCATGTGCAGTGGATTAGCAAGAAAATTTCCTATTTCGCTTCAACACATTTCAGATCTCTTTTTTAAGTTTTTAAAAATTATTTTTTATTTTTTATAGTAACTAGTTTTTAAATGATGTGCCTTTTTAAAACAACATCTATAAATTAATTGTAGTACACACTCCAATGATTTTATTCATATCCATCAAAACTGTATGTGAGTTTTCGTTACTTCATACTCTTTTTATGAATAATCTAAAATCATAAGCCGTAGCCATAAACTGAAGCAAAAAAAATAGGTCCTAAGCTTTTGGATGTGACTTTTAGCTTATGGTTGGAATTGCACTTAACGACTATTAGGTTTTTCTGAGAAAAATAAAGAAAAAATAGGAAAATTTTTGTTATATCGTCACGAATAATATAAAGGAATATGGAAAAAAGAAAAGCCGAAAAAATATTTCGCTTCAAAATATTTCTTGTGGTCTTTTGCGATTACCTTTCGTCATAAATGAAAATAAAATTATTTTATATTTTATTGTGCATAGTAGAAAACCTTGCAAACGCTACAACGCGCTACAGCTTACAGCTAGTTTACACCATCCTGGCCACACCAAACTTCTCTGATGCTCCAGAGGTCCCATGCTTATAGGCAATGTTCATCTACGTTGGAGATAACTACTAAGAAAATAGGAATCGTTGCTTGATTAAATACTGGTGCTTGCATGAGCTCTTACAAGTAAGTGTGAGCAGCATATAACCATTTTATACGATGATATGCTTGCATTGGAGGGCCGATTGTTTAAATGGATGATTGGTGTGTCCTATAGCTGTGATCGTTTTGGTTTCAGCTTTTAGTTTCCGGCTTATTTTTCACTATTTATAAATTTTGTCTTTTTCTGAACTTTTGATTTTTTTTTTGTTGAGTTTTTTGTCGGTTCTTTTTTCCCCGTATTTGTTTGTATTATATGTAATGGGCTAACATATTTTATATATTTTTTTAAATTTCTTAAATTTAATTATACTAAATAAGATTCTGTCAGCTACAGTACTTTTTCAGCCAGTTACAGTGCTTTTCAGCCATAAGCCATAAAAAAACCCAAATGATCACCGCCGTACTCTCCTTCTAAGCGCCTTTTTAAGAATTCCACGATGATGCATTGCTCACATGTTCGCCACCCACTATGTAAACTTTGATCTACTAAATACTCCCTCCATTCCAAAATAGATAAATTTTATCAAATTAAGCAAAATAGATAAGTTTCTGGTATTTTAAGCATATACCCTAGTGCTACGCCCCGTCGAGCTCGTTGTCTCCTCCCAACCCATCATGATTCATGACCAATCAAGGACGACGAAGAATGAACACCCTATTTATCCCCTTTGTTGCTTTTTCCCCCAAAGGAAAAGCAAGAAGAAAAAAGTAAAGACCCTAATTATTAGATCATCACCGATTTCTTGATTTTGTCCAAGAATCGACTTTGTTCCGTGCGAAATTGGGCGCCCCTGAACTCATCTTTATGCTCTCGCGATCTCCCTTTTTGTACTGGCTATCTTTGTTTTTTTATATGCTTTTGGCTCTGCTCGTTTGGGTTTAGGTTTCTGACTTTTGGCTTATTTTTCATTATTCTTAAATTTCGCCTTTTTTGACTTTTTAGATTTTTTTTAGCTTTTCTACCAGTTCTTTTTTCCTATATTCGTTTGTATTATACGTGCTCGGCTAATCCTTTTTTCTATTTTTAATTTTTTTTAAAAAATTAATTATGTCAAATAAGCCACCATCAGGTACAGTATAATTTCAGTCAACTACGGTAAAAATTTAGCCATAAACCATAAAAAAATAAACCTAACTAAGTACACTGTTTGAAAGAGAATTAAGACAGAAAAGAAAAAAAAGGGGCCAATTTGTGAGTTATCTTCCATACGAAGGCTATGAATGGGCTGGCCTGGCCTCGCCCAAGTCAAATAATTTACTGCGAGCAGCCAGCTTGTGCAAACTTGTTGATGGCGAAAGCAGCCAGCTTGTTGATGGCGAGTGTGGCAGCGCTGGGAAGGGGTGCAAATAAGGGTGTGTTTTGTCAGTGGGATGAGGCTGACTGGGATATAACGACCTTTTTGTATCATGTGATTCCGTTGTTTTTGGTGAATGAGATGGTTCAACATCTAGAGAGAGTATTCTTCAAACAACCAAACACATTGATGATTTCTTTTTGTTGAACCATCTCATACATGTACCACTTGGTACAAGCAACCAAACACACTCTAAATTCCATATGTTTCGTGTTGATGGATTAACAAAGAAGAATTGGGTACACACTATATCATATGTTTTGTGTTCCTAACAGGGGTGCAAGTAAATTCCATAGCAAATATCTTCTATTGGATCAAAAGCATAAGAACAAATACTAGATATGAAAATACTGATAAGCCACATAAATTATCTCTCTTTTTGTGAAGAAAAAGAAGTCACAAAAAATTATGTCATTGGCACCAAATTAAACAAACAAGAGTAAGGGAGAACGGTTTTCAGCTGTTCACGAGCGAGAGGGGGAGTACAGAGAGATAGGAACTTAGTGTGATTTTACTTGATATAAATGAAGTCGCTGCAATATATGCTACAGCCGACTTGTAGCAACAAGAAGTAGGCACCACCAGAAAATTATATGCAAATCTCACAGGTGTATAATGGACACCAGCTGAATTATGCACTTACGAGATTATATATGCAGATCTCATAAGTCAGCAGTTGAGCAAGCCGAGCCGCCAGCTAAGCAGCCCTGTAAGTTTCCTGCCCTGGAACCTAAACCGCCGCTCTTTCTAGGTACAAGCACGGTTAGTGTAATTCCTCCCTGCTATGGATGGAGCAGGGAATGTGATTCTAGGGGGAGTGAATCAGGCAATTTTCGAGCTGTGGAGGAAGCTCGCTTTCTACGAAATTGGACTGGATCTGCCCGCTGTTTACTCTTGTTTGTTTAATTTGGTTCCAGTGACATAATTTATGTGATTTTATTCTTTTTTTTAAAAAAAAGTACGTGACTTGCCAGTATTTTCGTATCTAACATTTTATTATGCTTTTGATCTAATGGAATATGCTTGCTTTCGAATTTACTAGCACCGCAGTAAGGAACACAAAACATATGATATAGTGTGTACAAAATGTAAATGCTTTTGTAGGACTGGTACAACAATAGAGGAAGATGAATGGTTCCTTCAAATTTTTTCTAGGTATGCATCAATTCTTTACTTTTAATAGCTATGAAAAGCTATGGAGATCAAGAAACCCCAAATCCGAAAATTCACGGTGATACAGTAAATTCAGCTCGGTAAACAGTAAAAATAGCATTATTTCACATCTAAAAATCTATATAACTTTTAATCCATAGAACTAAAAGATTTGAAACTTGAACCAAGACTAGATCATGATCTTAAGAATCTATCACAAGCAAAAAACGTGAAAAAAAACTTAAGATAAATAGGATCTTTTGGTTCATAAAGTTCTACTGCACTAAAATCAAGCCAAAACCACAAATTAAGTAAAGTCTCAAACTATCACTCCAAATCACTTAAAATTTAGTAACATATTTCAATTAATGATTAATAAAATCATTGCCAAAATTCCGATATTTTTTATTTGAAAGAAGGTTGCACTAAAACCAGATAAAAATAAAAACAGTAAAGATGATTTGCTTGTGAGTGAATGATGGCTAAGATAACTCTATATATATTGTTACATGTCACAGCAAGGTAGAACACATGAGGAATCAAAGCAAAAACAACTGGATCAAGAAAATCACCCGGAGAGACCAAATCAAGCAAAAAAAAACACGCAACTTTAAGAACTTATCAAATCTGATGTCTAGATATATGATAATTGATTTTCAAGGTATATGTCCATCACTTAATCATTTTTGGTATCTAGCAAAATGAAGAAAGGAGAGACCTAAGATCAAAACCAATAAAAATAAGAGCAAATCAGTCAAAATAAAATGGATCTATAAAAGATGAATAAAGTTAATTATTTTTCGACATAAGTTCTTCACAACTTGACCACGTTAACTGTAATATGCATCATACAACATATATGCACTGACTTAGATCAAATCAAATCATCCAATGACCCAAAAATTTCAAAATCATCTATTTCAGTCGAAGCAACACAAGCTGGCCAAAAAAAAGCATGCAAATTTGCAAATTCTAAATTTTTACTACTCTAAAGTAACAATGGTTAATCACAACAAAATACTAGTCCTGTAGTCCTTCAGCTTTTGTTAATGTCTCCGCTTGGCCAACAGAATTTAATAATTTGCACTTTGTGCTCATGTATATACCTGCTTACTACTAAATTCACGGAAGAGAGCCGATCTGTATAAGTGTCTGTTAATCTTGTATAGAATCGAATGAACCATACGGAGTGCCCTTTGATTTCTAGTAGTATCATGGTAGTTTGTAGGACAGGATTAGGGGAAAGACATGAAGTATCCTTTGAATACAGTAATTATTATTTTGCGTAACAGCGACGCCACAACAAGTTTGAGCTTTCCTTAGTGTGAAATTACTTCGTGCAATTTTTTGGTCTCTTCTAGGCTTATTACTGGACTTCAATTTCCTTTGTTGCTTAAACTTTTACTGAGCTTGCCAAATGACCATCTCATGCTCAAAGAATTATTATTCTCTTTCATTTTTGCTGATATTGCCGTATTGTGTGAAGTTTGCGATATTACCATGGTGCTCTGGCTTGGCAATGTAACTACGGGTGACAGGTCATCCTGATTCCTGACCCTGAAATGTGTTGTGTTCCTTGAGGGGTATGAATTGAGCTCTCCTTGAGGAGTCTAGAGCCATAGCATGACAATAGCTGCAAAGAACTTCGGCCTTTGATAGCAATACTGAAGATATGCCTCTGAATCAGTCTAGATATATGAACATTGGATGACAACAGTTTGTTGTGTGTTTTTTCCTGGCAAATTCCATGCATCTTTACATATACAAGGATAATGGTTCAATGCTGTGGATCAGGCCTTACCATGTGCTCATGCCCAAGCATGAAAACTACCACATCTTTCCAAATTCCAACCCTGTTCTGAACCATACCAATCTTCTTTCTCAGTCCAAATTGGCCTAGTGTTTTTCTTGTAAGTGCTGCGTCGTGCGACCCACATGAGCGTTTTAGCATACAGTTGTGGATATGCTTTCAACCATTATGCTTCTATTATGACAATTGATTCATTTTTTGAATGATATTTCGGAGCAAGATTTATCGCCTGTTTGGATTGCAGTACAGGAGTCCCACCTGCTTGCCCATATAAGCATGCAGCAAAGAAGAATGACGAAGTAGTTTCTCTCAAGGCCGAAGTTCTTTGCGGCTATTGTGTGCCTCGAGAGGGAGAGAGCTAAGCCCCATGCACAGCCTTGGCCTGGTAAATACCGTTGCAAAATTCGTCAAACGCGGATGTCCGCTCGAGCTGTCCGGTCAATTCGCAGGGTTGTGTGCACCGTCGGATCGTGTGAGGCCTCAGCGCCCCTTGTATGTACTAGGTAAGAGCCAGCGCACAAGCTAGCTAGCAACATTCACGTATGATTTTGGTCGATATAAATGAAGTTACTATAGCGTATACTACTATCGACTAGTAGATTCCGTCTTAAAAAGACAGTACATTTGAAAGTTAGGCATCAAAGAAAAACTATGTACTGTAAAAAGGCAGTTTTTAGAAGTCAATACGTATGTAGCCATTTTTAGTATCTTTGGTGGTCTTGCTGTTTTTAGTATCATTGGTGGTCTTGGATTGTCTGCAAGCAGAAAACAAATTGGCCAGCCGATGCAGGGCTTGTTCTTTTTGGTTGTGGCTTGTAGCTTTTGGGCTTTTTGTGTGATAGATTACAGAGTAACAGAAACTCACGTGCGGTTTTTGCCAATATAAATGAAGTCGGTACAGTATGTACTATAATTAACTAGTAGACTCTATCTTAAAAAGATACTCCGTTTAAAAGTTAATTACTGTAGAAAACCAAAATGCAGTTTTTAGAAACTAAAAAGAACAGGGCCGCAATAGGCTACTCGACGTTTCTTTCGCCGTACATTCTGAGCAGGGGCGTAGGCAGCGTGAGGCTGGGCCAGCCTGTTGAAAATAAAGATGACAAACCTGTACTATTCCAACTATAGTTACAATGCTAAAGAATTTCTCAGCTGTGATTCTGAGGTTGGGGTCCGGTGAACCTCGTCGGCCGTTCCGTGTAGCTCGTCGTGCGCCGCCGTGGACTGCTCTTTACAAACTGATACTATTCATAAGTTAAAACTAAAAGTCAATATAAACGGGTCTTAAAAACGACCATTAGTTTAGTACTCTGACTTATGCAGATGACACAATCACCACAGTTCTATGGATCTCTTTACTATTTTCTTTTTGAGACAATATTTCTTTACTCTTTACTGCACTTCTCAACTCCTTGTGATGTAAAACATTAGCCCTCTTGATTCTTGTTCTTTTTATCGATCTGATGATCTGACGGGTGTGCAAGTTGATCATTGTATAAAAAGGGAAGAAGATCATTGTGTAAAAAGGTCAAAAGATTAGCAGAGCCGGTGACATGTAGCTCTTGATCCTACTCGAAACAAATTATGCGTGTACACATACGCTTCAATTGCTTCGTATTTCATCTCTTGGCCAAACAGGACAAGCAACCACACACGTAGCAGTAGATTACAAAATGCATTGGAATTGGAATGCCATGGATGTAACAGCTACAGCTAGAACTGTCCAACCCATCTCGTCCGACAAATGACGACGCCAGGCTTAATTGCTTCTGCGTCGACCAGTCAGTACTTCTCAGTACTGTCCAGAGACAGAGATCTTTTTATTAAAAAAAAACCATGAATTTCGGCTCATTTCGGCCGAGGTTTTCCCTAGTTTTGATGAGACAATGGTACGGCCTGACTGCAGATGGTTAATTGCATCCAGGACCCACTGCCACAGCAAATTGATGACGCTGTACAATGTTAGGTGCCACATTAAGCTCACTAGTCGCGAACACAAGTCATGTCATCTCCAAGCATCGAAAATGAAGAAAGAATGAGAGAGAGAGAGAGAATAAAAAAAACTGAGAACGAGATTTATTTTAAATACCAACTTCAGAAGCACCGAAAGATTGCACTTAAGTGCCGCACATTTAGGCTAAAAGAAGTAACTTATGGCTAAAATTTTACTGTAATTAACTGAAATTATACTATAGCTAATAGTGTCTTATTTTGCATAATTAAATTTAAAAAAATAAAAATAGAAAAAATATGTTAGCACGGATAATACAAACGAATACGGAAAAAGATCCAGTAAAAAACTCAAAAAAATTATAAAAAGATAAAATTTAGAAAAAATAAAAAATAAAAATTAGAAGTTTAAACCAAAATAAACAAAACCTTAAGCAAGCAGCATCGAAAAAAGTTCAAACCGTAAGAGTGCCTACTACGTGGCTCCTAATTAATCCGGGTTTGATCCCACGAGGAGACGAAGAAAACCAAGCTCAACGAGATGTTCAAGCGAATAACTACACCTCGGTCTAAGTTACTTGTTATTTTAGCTCCATGCATGCACGGAGAACGAGGAATGAGTTAAACTTTTGAGTCTTCCACAAAGTTTGCGTTCAGCTTGTGTTCTGATTTCTGATTTATTTTTAATATTTCTAAAAAAATTTCTAACTTTCTATCTTTTTCGAAGTTTTTTCTGGTTCTTTTTTTATTCGTTTACATTGTTCGTGATGGGCTAACATATTTTTTCTATTTTTAATTTTTTTAAATTTAATTACGCCAAATAAGGAATGCAATTTCAATTCGTCATAAGCTACAGTGCAATTTCAGCAGGTTGTGTGCACCATCGGATCGTGTGAGACATCAGCTATAATGCAATTTCAATCAACTACTATGAAATTTTAGCCATAAACCATTTTTTCAGTCTAAATGAGCGGCACCTATATACACACATATGTGAACCACTACGAATACAGCAATTATTGGAGGCTGTTGGAGGAAAATCTTGTCTGCCAACACCCAAAACGAAATTTACTTGGAAATCACAATGACCTGACCTCTAAAACGTCGTCTATTTTGGAATAGAGGGAGCAGTACCACCGTGACAATCCACTACGCAAAGCATCATCGTGCCTACGTATCGAGGGAACTAGCAGTGGCGTGATTTAATTAAGCAATTCGCACGTTGGTTTAAGCAAGCTTATCCTAGTTGCCCCCCGCAGTGACGTGGGGCCTAACCCCTAAACACCAACCAAACAAGAGAGCAACCTATCCAATTATCCATTGCCCCAATAGAGATCCGCCCGTGCACACATAATCACATCACATTCTACGCAAAGTACTTGCGCAACTCAAGCACATACACAAAATGCAAGCAATCATATAACAGAAATTGTAGTACCAACTGATGTGAGAGGCAATTATTCTTCAAATATTTTCAAGTGGAGGCAGCTATGTACACCTCTCAATCTCTCTCTCTTAAGTTCCCCTCAGAAATTAAGTTAATATCAAGGGAAACCCTCAAAAGAAAAGAAAAGAAAAGGAAAATTACAAAAAGGAAAAGAGAAGAGAAGAGAGCATACGGGGCTGAGACCAGATCCAGTGTAGGTAGCCATCCCTGTCCTCCTCGTAATACGTGCCCCAGCTACCAATGACAGCCAGCCCTCACCTCTTCCTCTCTCTCTTCCCCCTGCCCTTTTGCTCCCCATTTCTCCCAAGAAAGCATGGATCCATGGATGGACACGGGCCTAGCTAGTGGCCATACTGACCTGTGCGCAGACCTCTCTCTCGCCGGCGGCGAAGCTGGGTGGCTGAGGTCAGAAGGAGGAGGACGAGATCAGCTTGCCGGCGTCGGGGAGGAGGAGGGCGCGGCAGAGGGGGCAGGTGGTCTGGCCCTTGTCGACCCACTTGTCGATGCACGCCTTGTGGAAGGCGTGCGCGCAGTTGCCCAGCTCGCGGACGCGGTGCCTCGCCTCGAGCGCGCCCAGGCATACGGCGCACATGGCCGGCGCCGCCGCCCCGGCGCGCCGGCTCTTGAAGTCGGCGTACCGGACCGCGGGGAGCCGGGCCTTGATGGCCGCCGGCGAGCTCACCGGCGCGACAAGCGCGGACGAAGACGACGACGGCGCCAACGCTGCCCAGAGGTCCGGCGGGGGCGCGTAGGCCGGGTGGTCGTCGGCCGCCGGCGGCACCGCGAGGCCGAGCGACGAGAGGCAGAGCAGGAAGGCGTGCCGGAGGAAGTCGAGCAGCTGCAGCACCAGGATGAGCGGCTGCGGCAGGATGACGCAGTAGCACACCGACGGGAACCCCATGGCCAGCGGGCTCCTCCTAGAGAGAGACCAGCTAGAGAGATTGGCAAGGATGAAGAGGAGGGGTGGGTGGGAGGGGTTATATAAAGAGAGAGGATGGCAGGCCTACAGGCCTTTTATATTAATTAGTTTTTAAATAATATATTTTTTAAAATAAGATTTATAGATATATTATAATAAATATTATTGAGTTTAGTTATACCAATGTAACTATTTTTCCTTTATATCATCTTTTATTAACGATTAGAATTTAAAAACCAAAATTATAGTACAAAATAACCCACCAACATCAAACGGGGTTGTATTGATGGTGAACCACATCAGATGGGTATGTGTACTGTTGAAAAATTTATAGACCCTTCTGCCCATGACAACGAGTGCTACATGCTCTGGCTGGAAAATTCATCAGCCCACGTACGGCACCGCAATATATAGGCACACGTGTTGCTCTAATGCGCGGCAAATTGTTAGCTCTAAGAGCACTAGCTAGCCAATCGGGGCTCAGGGTGGTGCAAACGTTGCACGCACAACCGAATTTGGCTGTCACATAACATTGGCGTTCGTTCGGAAGTTGTTTTCAGCCGTACTCGTTCCGATCGTACGCACGTTCGTTTCTTGTCCTACCATATCTCGCGTCGCGCCACGGTGGAACCTTTGGTACGCGTAGTATTTATGGATTGTTATATAGGCGCATGTACAAAAGGGTCGTCCTTTTTTTCTTTGTCATACGAGTGTTTATATAAACGAATTAAATATCGATAAATTAGCCATGTGTGCAGTAGGGCCGCCGCCTCATGCTCACCTCAAAAAAGCATATGCATACGCATGCAGGCAGAGAGAGAGAGGATGCCGAAATTTTGGCTCTTGAAGAAATGCTGAAAACTATTTTGGGCATGGCTTGCAATAGGTGACAGGGCATGTGCACTTTTCTGCGATAGTATGTGCAGATTACCATTGCTGGATCGAGAACGAAGGTTAAGAGTGGTGGTGCCTCCGCAATAAGGATCTCTCCTGTTGATTGAGTCGGTGGAGGTCACAGGTTCGATTCACACCGGGCCCGCTTGGGCCGGGGTTTGGACGCCGGTGACTCGGCCCTGTTGGGCTCAGGGATTTCGTTGTGCAAAGCACTCGCTCCATTACCTAGCTCAATATCTCGCCTTTGGAAAAAAAGGGAGAGTGGAGAAAGAAGACGGCAAACTCATGCTAATCCCAATAAACTAGTTGCATATTGCAAATTCTAATCCTTTTATCGGTGTCCAGTTCGTCCTTATTCAACCGATCTAGATACGATGAACGGCAGCGCAAAGAGGGCCAAAATTCTCTTCTCGCTCAAGGAAAATCGCTGCTGATGCTGAATGCTGATGCCCATCAAGTAGAGATGCCTGCCATTGAAGAAAACAGCGCGCGAGAGAGATTGGGGCCTAAAGAAATCAGAACGGACAAGAGATGCCTGCCATTGAAGCATACAGCGCGCGAGAGAGATTGGGGCCTAGATAGTAGTTGAAATCAGAACGGACAAGAGAGGCGTTCGTGAGGAGCAGCGTGAGGCAGGCAGGAGTCGCGAGCCAACAGTCGCATGATTGTTCTGTCGTTGCGTGGATGGGCGTCACGCCGAGGCGTTTGTGGTGCCAATCTGTTTGAAGAAAATAAATTGGTTTATGATTACAATTACACTATAGCTGATCGTATTTTATTTGACGTAATTAAATTTAAAAATAGAAAAAACAGATTAACCTATCACAGATAATGCAAACGAATATAAAAAACCAGCAAAAAAACTAAAAAAAACTAGAAAATAATAAAATTTAGAAATATTAAAGAATAAATTAAAATTTTAAGGCAAAATAAACGAGAGCTGTGTTGAGCAAGGCCTGCGATTACAGTAGAAAAAAAACACGTACGTACGGCAGCGCGGATCGTGGCATTGTCCCATGAGATCTTTTCAATTGTAGTTCCCAGTCTCTCTCACTTTGTACGGTTCTGTTAAGACACATCGCACTGATACGACTAAAAAAATGATACATATAGTTAGTAGTTAGCATTAAACATGTCATCATGCCGTCCAAAATAGAGAAAGATTACATTTGGCAGAGCTGAGGAACTGAACTCAGTTGGTAGGAGGTATGATTTACATCTCTATCGCTTAGAATAATGTAAAAATATCTAGCTCCTCCTAAGTATTCACGTTTTGTAAATTTGGCAGAACTATGTGCCTCCCGAGTCCAAATTTTTTAGCTCTATCTCTGCGTATACACGACTCGGACAAATTGTGCACCGAATAAGCTCTCCATTTTGCGCCTCTCTTGATAGTCCATGTGAGTACTATATATAGCCAGTGGCGGATCCAGGAAATTTTTTTGGAAGGGCTGAAGTATCTTCAGCTCGACCTCAGCCCCTTCTACATTATACATTCATGGCTAAAAATTTAGGAGGGCTCCAAGGGTCCGGCAGCGATAGGGGGGCTTGACCCCCGCCCCACCGCTGGATCCGCCGCTGTATATAGCCACTTCACGCACAGTGATTTTTCGCCTTGTCGTGAAGCAGACGCAGTGGAGTACCCTGTTTAATCTTGTACCCCTGCCTCGCAAAAGCAGAGCATAAAAAGCACATCACACGCTGAGTTAGCGTCACCTTAAATTAGCACTAAAATAAAACCAATCGGCTAAATACGAGTTTAGAGACAAAAGTGTGGGTGCTTATTTCGACCGGTTGAAACAATGCCAATGCCGTGCGCGCCCACCTCCCTCTCGACAAACCCTCATGGCCGCCCCCCACACAAGGGTCTATTTCTTTTGACTAAGATTTATGCTTTTTGATTGTAGCTTGTGATTTTTTTTAGGTTATTCGTATGAAAAATTACAAAGTAACAGAAATTCACGTGCGATTTTTGCCACTGTACCCAAAAGCGCAACAAAATCATGCGCAAAACACCAAACGTTACCCTGTAGTCTTTCGTTTCCGCGCGCCTTTCCCTTGCGGAGACGTAAAGCATGCGTGGTCCCAGAAAAAGGGGAGAATATTTAGGTACAGGCTCACAGCACGTTTGGTCCCCGTACAAATTAATGCTACACATTCATGCTAATCAACGCCGATGTGATTAAGCTAAACTAAACTAACGGCGGGGATTGGGTTTAATGCAGCCATTGGCACGTTGCGATTTTGTCGGATTAGCTTTGCCGGGCATCGCAATCGCCCTGTCCTGCCGGTCCATTGTCCAATTGTGAAGAGAAGAGCCAAACAACGCGTAGCTTGCTAGCTACCTGCAATATTAAGTTGGCAGTGACGTGTAACGTCTTATATAGACCACATATATAGGTTATCATGGATCTAATTTGATATGGACCGATGTGTCACATGGCGAGTCTGCACCATAAACACAACAAATCGAGGGGATGCCAACCAAAGTGTGTGCAGCCTGTGTGCGTTCCAGAGATTAGGGGATCTGTACCCTCCGTCGTTCAGTTCAAAAGGCACATGTTTCTGGACTATCCATGCACGCTACGGTGGACACGGGACAATGGAATAGAGGCGAAATAGTACTAATACAGATAAAAGTAGCAAAAGATGGAAGAAATATAGAAGCAAAATTTAAAACCATGAGGAGGCAAGCCCCTCTCCCTCTCCCTCCCCCCTGAATCGAGTACATTGGATTGGAGAACCAAGTGTTCAAAAGAAATTATGGGCCGAAAATTCTTCCCCTATTTTCTGTTCATCTCGATATATATACGCCTTTAGCTCTGAGGCACGTGCTTTAACCATCTCGCGGCACCTTTGGTTAATCTAAAAAACGAAGGTTAGCTACAGGATAACACACATAAATACACCTACTGTGGTGGTGGAACTTTGCATGAACAACAGTGGAGTCACAGCTCCTATTCCTTGAATAATGTAAAGTACCTTTGGAGATGCTTAGGTGGTGTTCAATTTGGTGATGCCTTATTGTTTTTTCGTTGTAGCTATCTTATTTTTTATTATAGATGTTAGTATCTTATTTGACGTAATTAAATTTAAAAATATTAAAAACAGATTAGCCTATCACAAATAATGCGGGAAAAAATGAAAAGGCCAAAAAGCCTAACAAACCTAGAAAATCAGAAAAAGATGAAATAAAAGAATAGCAAGTTAAAAGGTAGAAACTGAAACTAAAACGAGCACGATTGGCTGCCTGCATGAATTGCAACCAGTCTCAGTCATGAAGCATGTTTTTTGGAGATGGTGATTGGTTTCAGATTTTTTTAAATAATTATTTTTTATTCAGAAATATAAAAATATACCTACATTTTAATTTTTTTTATAAAAGTAACTCCTGTTGCCTCAGCGTTGGGCAACTAGACCATTTTGCCCAACAGCCAAGCGGGCGAGCGGCACGAAGGCTATAGGATATTTCTGCATTTCGAATAAAAAATAGATTAAAAAAACTCTTGGTTTCATGGGTTGTATTTGTGAGCAAGGCTATAGGATGTAACAGAAAGTGTTTCCGCTGACCAAGCTGAGTGGGAATGAGCTGAAAATGAGCCTACTAGTGGTGAAAAAGAAGTACTATTAAGCTGCAGAGATATATTGGTATGGATCTTTAAAATTATTTTTGCATCTACATCTCTTCTACATGCATCGCTTATGTCGTATATGTAGTATAACCAAACAACAGCTCATCTCAACCTGCAGATACGTAACGGGCATTAATTAACTAACTAATCTCTATTTATTACAATATCACTCATGCTAGCTGCCGGAATCAAACAAATTAACCAGGCTTGCGTGTATGTCCTCATGCGGGCGATCAAACAAATTAGCCAGGTAACATGCAACTAATATTCATCAATCGATCGATCGTCTCCAGCAAAGCAAGAGAGAGCAGCGTGTGCGAGTGAGCCCAGCTAGGCGAGGGCAGTCAACGAATTTGTCCTGTGAATGAAGTAGCAAAACTAAAGTAACACGATATATGTGGAGTAGATAGCTGACCCATTTTTATTACTTAATCCATTTTTCAACTTAATTTTATTACTAGCCCCTCCACTTTATTTTCAAATTTAACTCTTTCACCACGCACATCCGTAGTGTGGCAGGATAAAACTGCCATATGACACGAGATAAATCTAACTAAATAACACTTCCACGTCACTGGTGGTGGAGTAGCAGGAATTGACCACACCATGGTGACTAGCGTGACAGTATTGTCTTGCCACGGCATGGTTAAAAAGGTCATATTGAACATAAAGTTGATAAAAGGTTATTCATGAAATATTTTAAATAGAAATTTAATAAAAAAAAGGGTTCTAGCTAGCTAGTACATGTGGTCCAGATCACAGAGAGAGGGGGAGATAAGGGCCCACTGGCAGGCAAGCTCCCCTGTCTTCGTTTTTTAGGGAGACTCCTGCAGGCATGCATAGAACTGAGGAGGACAAACCCACGATCAGGCCTAAACACTTCAAAGTTGGGCCGAACTTGTGCTTGCATGCTGGAGAAGGCTCGAATGGGCTTTCTGTCTTCGTAGTAGGCCCACTCTGGACTCCGCTTCGTGAGCACTGCAGATCTCTTCACCCTTAGACCCTTGCTTGGACCAAATCTACTAAATTATCATATGTATACAGTAGTACAGTTGATGTGGTGACTTTTTATCTTATTTACAAGTTGAAAACCACAATAACTCTTTCACGGAAAGTTCGATCTGCGATCCGTTTGCGCCATTGTGTTCAAAATTATGAGCTTAATAATACAAGATTCATGTTGAATATATTTCGACGCTACAAAATTTATATTTTTTTTATACCAATCACAAGTAACTGATTATAACTTCACACATAATAGACTATAACTTTCTATTATATGAATGATAATTTTTTACCTAACTGGTGACTAACTTCATGTGTTGTCTGATGGTAATTTTACATGTAATAGTTACTGCCAAATCAAAATACACACACACACACCAGGAAGTGGACCTGCGTGTAGCATGCGCGCAGGCACTGAATAGCGCTACCGTGTGTGTATATGAGCAAGATCAATGCCACTTCACTTGTATGTTCAACAAAGGAGAGAAATCATATCATTATATCATACATATTTATGTAACCTTGAGTATTATTAATGATACATATCGAGCTGACAACACAACCATTAGAACTCAGAATAACAATACTTCAGAACCAGAGAAAATTAAGGAGGAGAGACCAGCAGAAACCAAGCTAAAGTACAAATGCGGCCAGGAGCAGCAACAAGAGGAATTCTCAGGTGCTAGGAGACATAGCATTGTTGGATCGAACGCACACATCCTCAGAGGCTGAGACCTTGATCGATGGATCGATCTACTTGATGAACTCGATGGCCCACGCGGTGGCGTAGATGTAGGTGGCCTTGACGCTGGCGAACCCGGCGCCCCTAGCGAGCTCCTCAAACTCCCTCTCGTACCTCTCTTTGCCGCCAGGGTTGTGTGCGAGCATGATCATGTCGACGTGGAACACCCCCTGCGCCTTGGGCGTCGCCTCCGGGTTCACCGGCAGGATGCACTCCACGATGATCACCTTGCCGTGGGCCGGGAGCGCGTCGTAGCAGTTCTTGAGCAGCGTCGCGCAGTGCTCGTCGCTCCAGTCGTGGAGGATCCACTTCATGAGGATGGCGTCGCCGGAGGGCACCTTCTCGAACATGTTGCCTCCGACGTGCTGCACGCCCGGGAACGGCGGCGCCTCGGAGATGACGTGGGGGAGGTCGAAGTTGATGCCTTTTATGTATGGGTACTTGGAGGTGATGGCGTGGAGGGTGGCGCCGATGCCGCCGCCGACGTCGATGAGGGTGCCGACGCCGTCGAAGCCGGTGTAGAATTCGAGGAGCTTCTTGGTGATGATGATGGAGTGGTTCTTCATGCCCTCGTTGAAGACGCGGTTGAAGCGCGGGTCCGTGCCGTGGTACTCGAACGCCGTCATCCCGTACGCCTTGTTAAACGGGATGCCGCCGTCAAGGACCGCGTCCTTCAGGTAGTACCTAAAGCAAATCAATATCATTTAAGTAATTAAATTCCAAAAGTTAACCCGACGAAATTCATATCAGCACAAAAGATCACACATTCTACCAAAACCCTTTTGTAGCTGTGCTATAATGTTACATCTTCAGAGTGTGATGGTAAAAATTACAGGTTAAAGTTTAGGTCTCTATCGACCGTGTCAATGTAAAAAACGATGTATTACTATGAGCAGATGGAGTTGTACCAACCATAGTTGTCAATTCTATTCCGGCGAGCATCCCGGTTTAGTGTTTGGGATGGAATGTTTCAGTACCGGATCATTCCGGTGTGTATAGGTAATATAAAAAATATAAACATTTGATTAAATGCCTTAATTTTTACGAATAATCTCAACACAAATAAGATCAAGACTTGAAGAGTGTGCTTTGTTCAAATGGACCTGTGCATAGGTTAATAAAATAGCGCACATAGGAAAGAGAAAAAGGCTATATGAGCTTGCACTAGTCCTACACACAAATGGTTGTTCAACTTACATGTAGGGCGAGATGAAATATAATGTCTATATGTGCATAGATCCATAGATAATTTGGTAAGAAAATGTAAAGGCAGAGAGAGAGAGAGAGAGAGAGAGAGAGAGAGAGAGAGGGGAAAGTCGTAAGAAGTCTGAACGCAAGTGCATGACGGCAAATTCTTGGGTCTCCTGCGTGAGGCTTTTGGGCCATGACCAGCTTGATTTGGCTGCTATCGGAATTGCTGGAACACCCAATTCCATACGGAATGCCTGGAATGGGCCGGAATGGCCGGTATTGAGGCTGGTACGGGATTGAACCTGCCGTGTGCCGTTTTGAGTGCCGGTATGGCATATTCGGACTATTCCGGCCGGTACGAGATTGGAATTGGAAACTTTGGTATCAACTGTTTTGATAAGCATCGATGGACGCTGTCTCTGTTTCAGCGTAATCTGCCTGCCATTTATGTCTTGCAAGAACTAGCCGGATTGGTGGCGCTGAGTTCACTGCTTTTGTAGTGTGGCCCGCCGTAGTTGGAAAGAGATGCTATTGTCGGAGTAACGAAGATGAAAGAGGAAGGGGAGGATGCAGAAGGCGCAACTACTGCTTGTAAGGGTTCACTAAACTGTTTGGACTCCGACTGACCGAAGTCACTCAGTACCCACTGAATTGTCTGTCAGAAATTGGGTAAACAAGTAGTACTACGACATACCAAACTACAAAACAGCAAGATTGTCTGAATTCTGCAATCCTCTGCTCTAATCTGAACCCAAAATCTCATGAAAACATTACTTTGGTTTTACCAAATTCGCATGCTACAGGTCCGGTCACATGATTCTAGGAGGAGCCAGGGAAGAAAAGTCTCCTTGTGGTCCAGCTACTGGCTTTGCAGCTGCTTTGCCATTTCGCTACCGGCTGCCTAGCTAGCGCAACAAGCCTACTTTTCTACTCATTGGAGGGGCCAAGTTCAGTGGTTGCTAGCATCATTGCACTATGTGAGAGGGACGTCCGCACCACCATGCAGTTCATACGGAAGAAGGGTAAAAGCAAGCGTCGCTGCTATGCGTACGAACGAACCAACGATTGATTCTTATCATGAGGTTTCTCAGCGTATACGCTGTCTGCAAATAGGTTCATACATGAACCGATCGATGATGAAATTGTCAATTAAGGAAGATAGTTATATGCTATACGGATGGGCCCACATGTCAGCTAGAGGAAACGAGCAAAGGTGAAGAGAGTTCTTGTGCACGGCAACCAGAGGCTAAGGCTAGTCATGAGCTGAAATAATATATTAACGAAAGACTCACCAGCTCTCCATGAGGACCTTGTCCTGGTTCATGAGGGCGAGGGCGGCCATGGAGACGCCATCCTCGTTGGGGGTGAGCCACTTGCACACCGGCGCGGGGCCGTACCGGCGGGCGAGGCGGCCGTCCTTGCCCTCCTCCACCACGCACGACACGACGTTGTACGAGGCCAGGAGCCGCAGCATGCGGTCCACCATGGCCGGCGCGTCCGGGTTGGCCGTGGACGGCAGCAGCGCCGCCACCTCCGCCGGCGACAGCGCTTTCCCGCCGGCGCCCACCAGGATCTCCAGCAGGCCCAGCTCGATGGCGTTCTTGAGCGTCATCGGCAGGATCGACGACGACGCCAGCTGCATCGCGTACATGCACGCCTCCTCGTCCGCGGCCGCGGCCATGTCGGCGGCGGTGGAACCCATCTCTCCGCGGCTGGTGGTGGTGTGGAGGAAGTGGGTGTTCTTGGTGTGAGCGAGAGACTGACCGATG
Organism: Dendrocalamus latiflorus; assembly: GCA_017311315.1. Lineage (NCBI taxonomy): Eukaryota > Viridiplantae > Streptophyta > Magnoliopsida > Poales > Poaceae > Dendrocalamus > Dendrocalamus latiflorus. The sequence goes on from CM029626.1 coordinate 3,881,289, forward strand.
AGGTGTGGAGGGAAGGGGTTATATGGGGGCTTGAGGCTTCACCAACCACCTGCTTCTTTTTCTTCTCCCCTTGATTTTTAGAACAAAGGAAGAAAGGCACGAGTATCAGAAAATTAAGCTATACTCCTACATGATCATTGTCGATAAGTAATCCTGTATTTTTGTGTACTAGGCACATGTAATTCTTTCTGTCCAATGGAAAGCAGATAGATATATAATACATGAGAAAATTTTCAAAACTGACATGGATTATGCATGCAGTCCTTATTTTAACGGTCAAAGGTTGTCAACTTTTCCTATTGCTCCGCAATTTCGCGAAATAAATTTTGCCTTTTTTTTTGTGGGGGTGACAAGGAGAATTGGTATAGAAGGGTGTGATTGGTGGGTGCATTGGTGTGACATCCCGCGTTTATTAATTAATTGTTGAGTTGTCATTAGCGTTAATAATCGTGATTATCGGAATTAATTTAAAATTTTGATTTAACTATTCTAATGACTCCATTCATCAGCTAATTACAATTGTACTGGAAGGAAAGTAAACAGAAACTTTATTACAATTATTCAGTATTGCATACATTTGGATTTCATTTCAAACTTATACATAAAGGTTACAAGGGGAGAAGCATGTTTATATTACAAGACAATTTCAAATTTACATCCATGACCATTTCTTACAGGAATTGAATTGCTATCAACTACTGATACAACAGTATATTATTTATGAACTAATAACCAGATTATAAGACCGAAAAAGACCGAACAAAAGAGTAAGTGAAAATAAGGCAATATAAAGTAAGTGTTGCCGTCCGAGCCATAAGGATTAACTTCGGGCGGGGTAATCCGTTCACGAAGATACCAGACCGTCCGGGGGCCAGTCAGCACCTCTCACAACCATAGACTCATCACACGGTGTTAGATATATATACAAACCTGTTCTGAACATAGGAATCCAAACAAGGCAAAGACCAGGCTATCACAAATTATTCCAGCCCACCCCAACAGAGAAACCACCTGTCAAAGCCCTCACCATGCAAATATCCATCACAGTAACCAGATAGCACCGGGCCAGAGCAGCCACGCCCGGAGGGCATTCACAGCCAACAAGCCTCACGGGCAAGCCATCCAACAAATATCCCACATCGCATACCAGTGGTCAAACCGAGAGAATAGAGCACAGAGGGACAAAGGAAAGGTAAGGTAGACTTCCCCACCACCAGCCAATTCCCAGACCGCAGAGGCGATCGTCGCCGAGTGGAGCCGAAGGTCCAGGGAGTGAAGAAGCGACAAGCTGAAGGAAGATGGGGACCTGACGGCCACGGGAGTACCGCAAGCCAGCAACCATCATCCATCACCGCAAGCCAGCAGCAAGCATCAACCACAGCCAACCGGCCACCACCCCAACCCCAAACCCTAGCATCCCTCACAAGCACCAGTACAGGTAAACCCCAAAAATCCCAACATCCATATAATGCCATTACTCAATCCATCCAACCTAGGCTAGCAACCATAGCATATCACTGGAAGTAAAAGAAGGGGGAAAAAGAGGAGGAACATCTGAGTGGGTCAGATCTGGCCGGAGATCCCCAAGCGGCGAGGGTCACCCGGCGGGAACGGCTGGCCGGAGGAGGAGTCGGCGGGGAGCCGGTGCGAGGGGGGAGCGGTACTGAGGAGAGGCGCCGAGCATCGGGGCCGAGGCGCGGGCGCGAGGGAGAGGCGGCGCGTGAGGAAGGCCAAACCGGGCGGCGGCGCTGAGGCAAGGAGGCGGGGGAGAGGCGGCGTGAGAAGGAGAGCAGGGAGGCCGAGCGAGAAAGGAAGAAAAGGAGAGGGGGATGGAGAGGCGTCGGCAGAGGAAAAAGGAGGGGGCGTCGGTGGAGTAAAAGAGAGGGAGAAGAGGCGTCGGCAGCCAGGGGAGGCCGAATGCCCAGTAAAAACCCAAAACCAGGGGGCAGTTAACCATAGAGCCAAATAGGGCACAAATAAGATGATACCAATAGCAATCTTAATAAGAAATTATGTAGATTATAAATACATTTCATGATTAATTGCCATGAGATAGAATAATTATAAGCATGCCCATGCATATGATTTAGCTAATATTGCCAACTTCGCCATTAATTAAAATGATTAGTTAGAATGTAATAATCTGTAATTGCTCATTTCTTGCATGTAATTTGTGATCACCACTAAAATGAACTGGGAACTATTATACTCTGTACAAAGGAATGAAAGGAAAAATGAGCGAATCCTGAATGTAATTAATAGAAATATTATGTTGACCAGAATCTTATAAATAGTTGAACCGTAGATTAATTCAAGTCTAAATAGCAGGAAAGAGGCTGAATCTACCAAAGGAAACATACCAGGGTAGTGAGGATATTCAGCAAGATAATATAACATCAGGCAAGTATCCTTTGAACAAGTCTTCAAAATAGATTCAGTACAAATCAGTATTTTACAGTATGCTAATAGTATCCTGCATGGAAAAATAAAAGAAGATTTAAATTAATACGATGATTGCAAAAGAATGGAAGCGAGGGCAACTGATGGAGCAGTTGGCCCTATTAGTAGTAAAAAGGTGGGCAGAGGTTGCCAGGGCAGGTGTGAGTGGGAGGCGTGGAACCTCTGCATAAGAATAAAATATAAGGTCCTACCAACTTCATTCATATGAACAGACCGTACCAACTCGTATCAACCAACGTTCCGTTTTCACGGGCAGTCGGTGCTCTAGTGAGGTGTTATATTCTCCACAGGAGTGATTTTATTTATGGGATAGGCCCAAAGGAACCGGTATAAGACCGGAGCGTAAGAACCCACAGGCGGGTTGCGCATTGGCGTTATATTACGCAGAGTGGGGGCTGGGGAAGGGTCGGAGTACCCTACCAGCCAACGGTTATGTCGTTTTCAGTGGGTCTGTGTGATCCAGGCTGCTGATTGTGTATAACCGGGTGGAGATATAATTACTAAGCTAGAGATAATTGTACTGTACTCTGTTCTGGGCGCCGCTTCAAAGGAATTGCGGATAATCCTATGGGCCAACACGAACAGAGTGATGATGGGTAAAGTGATACAAGCTTGCGCAATGCTATTTAAAATCATGAATTCATGCCTGTCTCCGGGGAAGGAGAACTACGGAAACTTATAGGGGTTTTTGCTGTTCATACGGGTGTTCAGTAGATTTATAAATAATAACTTGATATTTTGCAACAACTTAAAAACCTATTTCCCTAAACGTAATTTGGGAACAAGGTGGTGGAATATGAAAGATGTTAATTGGGAATGGTATCAAAATCATTTCTTGCATTTTGTTATATAAACTTGCTGAGTACTCTGTACTCACTCTTGTTATTCCTTCCTTTGCTTAGAGGATAGCCAGCTAGAGTCAGGCGCGGAGGATGCCTCCGCAGAGGAGTATTACTCTCCCGGAGAGGGAGATTATTACGAGGATGAGCCGCTTGAGGATTACGCCGCATACGACGATTGGGAGTCGTAGAGACTTGCGTGCGGCTTGGACTCGACCTTTAGGGTATCTGTGCTATTAGTGTATTGTATTTGTACTCTCTCCTGTATAATTAGAACACCTCTGTATAATTAGAAGTTTGTGCTACTTTCTATCTGTAATATCTAGAACTGCAACTGTTATGTAATATTTAGCCCTGCGTGGCATTGTGAATGTATGTAAATTTCTACCTCTAATGATTGTTCTGTGCAATACTCTGAATGGCTTATTATTCGTTAAAGCAATGTTTTATTGGCTAAAACGAATAATAATCCGTTGACCAGCGTTATTACCCCGTGGTAATAAGGCGGGTCGTCACAGGTGGTATCAGAGCAATGGTTTGAGAGCCACGCTTAAGTATAGGAATAGAAGTAGAATTCTGCTATATTGCTTTTAGCATATTGGTATTAATTCTTACCATGTTATACTGTCTAGATTAGAATATTATTCTTTCTTATTCTCATCATGTTAATTCTTCTAATAAGATTAAATGGTATTAGTTAATTCTAAACTTTTGCTCCTCTTTTGTAGGATGGTCAGACTAGAGATTCCACCATCTAGGATTAGGGGGCAGCATGTCTTACTGCTATGGCAGATGCTTCAGGAGCTAGGGGCACCTAGTCCAGTATATTATCAGGAGATATCTGATGATGGATCGCCACCTAGGATTGGGGTTATAGTGACAGGGATTCCAGCGGATAGGGAATATATCTGGTCACAGTCGGTACCGTGGAGGACCGCAGATGATTATTTACCTATGCAGCAGGCAGCTAAGGAAGCGTTGCATGCAGTTAGATCACATTTTGGGGAGCTGTTGCGTCGCACGGGTTATCGCGATGTACCCGCCTTTGCTCCTGGGAGTTCTTGGCTGCAGAGGGTAGTTGATCCCAGTGGTGCTAACCTGAGTATAGGGACTGCAGTTCCATCGCCTGCAGCACGTAGCGTCACTTCTAATATGATGATGATCTCCGACAATATGCTATACCATGGTACTCGGGATGCTTGGGAGAGAGCCGAGGATAGTGCTGAGAGGTGGCGGAGAGATTATTATGCGAGTGAGCAGAGGCATCAGCGGTTGCAGGAGTTTGTATTTCAGTATCTAGCACCAGGACCTCCTCCATATCCACCACCACCACCAGGTCCAGCACCAGATGCACCTCCAGTACCACCCCCGTATCCACCAGTTCCAGAGCCACCTCAGGATGTGCCTCAGCAGGCAGCTGATGTGCATTCGGGTGAGGGGGAGAATTCCGCACTTATACCGAGATATCCAGAGATACCCCAGCAGAGTCTTCCTCCTTCTAGGCGCGAGGCATTTCGTAATGCCCGCATGAGCATAGATCAGGGACCCTCTCGCCGAGGGAATAGATTGGATGCAGCACTCTCATTCTTCATGAGGGGACGTAGGAGGGGAGAATTCAGTTCTGACTCTCATAGCCGTACCAGTGGGGGCAGTGGGGATGGACAGGACTGAGGTAGATTATTTCTGTTAATTCTAATATTTACATCTTGCTGGAATACTGGTAGTAAATAAAAATTTATGAATTTACTATTGCTAGATTAGGACCACAATTGTCATGGTAGAATCTTACTTGCAAATAGTTGGTCACTATGTCATTCATGCATACTAGTATAAAATTTGAGGGATAAGTAAAATGAGTAGAAAGTATAGAGCAATGACAATTTTTAATTATTACTTGCTTATGCTTACTACCTTCAATTATTCTGTTATATTCATGTTACTGTTTGAAGACCTTCATGTTGCAACCTAGGGTAGCAAACTTGAGTGTTAGTAAGTACTAATAATTTAGAGAGTAATATTTAATCTTAACTTCTTCTCTATTCAATCTGAGAACTAAGATGGCAAGAACGATAATTCCTAAAAATGGCTTAACCCTCAATTCTGCATATGAGATTTCCCGGACGAGTGGTCCGTGGCGCTTCCGAACGCGTAAGTTTCGGACGGACCCAGGAACGAAGTCCTGGGCGTACTCAGGGATGAGCCCTGAGCGTGGGTCCCAAACGCGAAAGTTTTGGGCGATCTCGAGAGCGGGTTCTCGGGCGTTGCTGGGCACGTAGTCCCAGAGTAGTATAGACATTTGGTTCTTTTTGGTCTCTATGTTTCTTGGCTGTTATTTGCTTCTGTGATGATGTGTGAAAGTCAGCAAACTTAAACCAAGTCGAAGAGTGACCCGAAACCAAATTAATCAATTTATCTTAATTCTATCGTTTCTCTAAAATTATTGCTGAAGTAGAGAAATAATCCAGATAATTTTAACAAACCAAAATCTGGGCATTTAAATTATTGTCACCATCCTAGAAGGTAAGTAATAAGTTAACCTGTAGAATCCAATATTATTCGAACTAATAGCATTCCCATGGCAGATGTCGATTCCCAGCCAGCATTTGTCAAACCCAATTGTGGGAGGGGCACCAGAAGGAAGTCAACCACCGGAAGGAAATCAACAATCAGCCACCCAGAGTATACAACCAGGTCAAGGCCAACCCGTGAGTTTACCAGAAATAGAGTCAGGTCAGCGTGTAGCTGAAGGAGGGCAATCCAGAGATAAGCAGAAACAACCAGAAGTAATAGGTCATCCTCCAGAAGCCCAAGGTGTACCACCAGAAGTTGGAGAAGCTAGTAATGTAGGCAATGCTACCGCTTTCCAGAACTTTGGGGATGTTTTAAAATTTATGGAAACATCTCGTAAAGAAGCTCAAGATAATCAAAATCGTTTCATGGAAGCTTTGTTGACGAAGGTAACCAGTTCTGGACCACGTCCAATTACTGAAGGAGTGACTTTGGGGGAATTTTTGCAAACCCGTCCACCCACATTTTCTAAAGCCACCGATCCCTTGGAAGCCGATGATTGGTTACAAGAGGTGGAGAAGAAACTAAATACAGTGGGGTGCTCTAATGAGGAGAAAGTGCGTTATGCGTCACATCAGCTTACAGGGCCGGCAGCGACTTGGTGGTCAAATTTCCAGCAAAGCCGTTCCCCGGATAATCCCATCACTTGGGCAGATTTCGCTAAAAATTTTAGTGCCTCACATGTACCACAGGGGACTAAAGAAATCAAGAAGCAGGAATTTCGAGCTCTCACACAAGGAAGTAAGAATATTACCGAATACCTGCACCAATTTAATGAGTTATCTCGTTATGCCCCAGATGATGTCTCCACCCCAGAGAGGAAAATGGATCAGTTTAAGAGAGGGATGAATCCTCATGTCAGGATGCATCTTTCCACTCATAGGATTACTGAGTTTGAGGATCTGGTAAATAGGGCTATAATACTAGAGAAAGAGCACGCGAATATAGTAGAAGAGAGGCGCAAGAAGGCTAAGTATGAGCAGCGTGCTGGTAGTATGAGCCGCAACCGTCCTACCACACCTTATCAACAGGGTAGATATCAACCTCAACGATTCACTCCAAGACCCAATAATTCATCACCAAATTTTTCTCAAGTGCAGTGTGGTAAATGCAAGGGCAGACACCTTACCAAGGATTGTCGAACTAACATAACTGGGTGTTATAATTGTGGGAGAGAAGGGCATTTCAAAAGCAACTGTCCATATCCTCCCCGAAACCCTGGATATCCAGGACAATCAAATCAAGCCCCGAAGACACCAACTACAACTCACAACCCAACAGGGGGAAGAGGAGTAGGAATACCAGGAAACAATACAAAGAAATCAGGAGGGTCAGGAAGCAAATCCGGAGGACAAGCCAGACTTAACCATATATCTGTTGACCAGATTGGAGAGGCAACCGATGTGGTTATGGGTAAGTTAATAATCCCGCCATCTGTTGGCACCGTTCTTTTTGACCCAGGTGCAACTCATTCTTTTATATCCCGGGAATTTGTAAAAGAAAATGGGTTAGTAGAGGTACCGTTAGAAAAGTCATTTGGAGTTAATACTCCTGCGGGAATTATAATTGTAAGCTCGATGGTGATAAAGCAACCCATACGCATCCAAGACACCGAATTCTTTGCTAATCTCCATGTAATTAGCTTAATCAATCTAGATGCCATCTTAGGCATGGATTGGTTGGCTGCAAATGGGGTGAACGTAGATTGTGAACATAAAAATGCCTCTATAAGAAGACCAGATGGTTCTAGATTTATTTATGTGGGGAGTAGGACGAAACCATCTTCAGCTAAAATGAGCCTCAATAATTTCCAAGGAGCTGAAATAACTGATATACCCGTAGTTCAAGAATTTTTAGACATTTTCCCCAAAGAGCTTCCGGGTATGCCACCTAGCCGGGAATTAGACTTTTCCATTGATTTAGTTCCGGGCACAACTCCCATTTCGAGAAGGCCATACAGAATGTCATCCAACGAATTGGTAGAACTAAAAACTCAATTAGACGAGCTGGAAGCTAAAGGATTTATTCAAGAGAGTGTATCCCCCTGGGGAGCTCCAGTATTATTTGTGACCAAGAAGGATGGAAGTCTACGGTTGTGCACAGACTACCGAGAGTTAAACAAAGTGACCATAAAGAATAAATATCCACTACCAAGGATCGATGATCTGTTTGATCAACTTAAAGGGGCCTGTGTTTTCTCAAAAATTGATTTAAGGTCAGGATATCACCAGATCAAAATGAAACCAGAGGATATTCCCAAAACAGCATTTGTGTCCCGTTATGGACATCATGAATATACGGTGGTTCCGTTCGGATTGACGAATGCCCCCGCCGTATTCATGAACTTGATGAATAAACTCTTTATGAAATATCTGGATAAATTTGTCGTGGTTTTTATTGACGACATCCTGATATTTTCAGCAAGTAAGGAAGAGCACATCCAACATTTAAGACTTGTTCTGCAAATCCTAAGGGAAAATCAACTCTATGCCAAATTTAGTAAATGCGAGTTCTGGTTGGATCAGGTCGCATTTCTGGGTCATATTGTCTCAGGTAAAGGCATAGAAGTGGATCCATAGAAAATTGAAGCTATCCAATCGTGGGATCATCCCACTAATCCTACGGAGATCCGGAGTTTCCTAGGTTTAGCTGGATATTATCGTAGGTTCATCAAAGGGTTTTCCCAAATTGCTTCACCACTCACTAAACTGCTGAGGAAAGCGGAAAAATTTCAATGGACAGAAGCCTGTGAGCAAAGCTTTCAGAAACTCAAGAGTCTTCTCACTACTGCACCTGTCCTAACCTTGCCACAAAGTGGGGTCGAGTACACAGTGTACTGTGATGCATCAAAATTGGGATTAGGATGTGTATTAATGCAGCAAGACAAGGTCATAGCATATGCTTCGAGGCAACTGAGACCACATGAAATGAATTATCCCACACATGACCTAGAATTGGGAGCTGTAGTGTTTTCACTCAAAGTCTGGAGACATTACTTATTTGGGTCCAAATGCACACTCTACAGTGATCATAAAAGCCTCAAATATATATTTACTCAGAAGGAATTGAATATGAGACAACGACGATGGTTGGACCTCATTAAAGATTATGATTTGACCATAAATTATCATCCTGGAAAAGCTAATGTAGTGGCGGATGCACTCAGTAGAAGACCTCATTGCAATCATCTCTCCATGACAGTTTACAATTCCAGTTTACTTCAAGACCTGGCCAAAATGGAAATTCAATTTCAACATGTTCCAACGGAAGCCACCATAGCCAGTATGATTGTCCAACCAACCCTATACGAGCAAATAAAACAAGAACAACCCAAAGACCCGTTTATAGCTGAAGAAATTAACAGAATCAAATTAGGACAGCCATCAGAGTTTGAAGTGGATACGGAGGGAGTATTACGCAACCATGGTAGAATATGCGTACCCAATGACACCGAGATTAAAGGAATTATTCTCAAAGAAGCTCATGATACTCTATACACCATACATCCAGGAAGCACCAAAATGTATAGAGACCTTAAAGGAAATTTCTGGTGGAATGGAATGAAAAGAGAAATAGCTGCATATGTGAATAACTGTGATACCTGTAAAAGGGTAAAAGCGGAACACCAAAGTCCAGCCGGATTGTTGCAACCACTAGAAGTACCGGAATGGAAATGGGAAGGCATAAGTATGGATTTCATAACAGGATTGCCAATGACTTTGAAAAAGAAAGACACTATTTGGGTCATAGTAGATCGGCTCACTAAATCAGCTCACTTTATTGCCACCAAGCAGACATATACCTTCGACAAATTAGCCGAACTCTACCTAGAAAGAATAGTTACCCTGCATGGCATTCCTAAAGAAATTGTCTCAGACCGAGGATCGGTATTTACTTCTAGTTTTTGGAAAAGCCTCCAAACCGCACTTGGAACTAAATTAAATTTCAGCACAGCCTATCACCCACAAAGCGATGGCCAAACGGAGCGGATTAACCAAGTACTTGAAGACATGCTGAGAGCCTGTGCTTTGAATTTTGGAGAATCATGGGATAAATACCTACCATTAGCAGAGTTTGCATATAATAATAGCTTCCAATCCAGTATCCAGATGGCACCTTTTGAGGCTTTATACGGTAGAAAGTGTCAGTCACCTATCTGTTGGTATGAAGTTGGAGAAAAACCACTCCTAGGTCCTGACATCATCCGTGAAAATGATGAGAAAATTAAGATAATTAAAGATAGGCTAAGAATTGCTCAAAGTCGGCAGAAAAGTTATGCGGACCGACGAAGACGAGATTTGACCTTTGCAGTGGGTGACTACGTATATTTAAAAGTGTCACCAATGCGAGGGACTCGTCGATTCGGATTGAAAGGAAAATTGAGTCCCCGATATGTTGGGCCTTTCCGAATATTAGAGCAAAAAGGCAATTCTGCTTACCAGCTCGAACTACCAACACAATTGTCCCGAATTCATAATATCTTCCATGTATCCCAACTTAGGAAATGTTTGAGTCGGCCGACAGAACAAGCTATTCCACTAGAACCTTCACTACAAGACGATCTGACCTATGAAGAGCGTCCACTGCGAATCTTGCAAACCGAGGATAGGAAATTGAGGAACAGGACTATTCGCTTTTGCAAGGTCCAATGGAGAAATCACACGGCTCGAGAAGCGACTTGGGAAAAAGAGGAAGATTTGCGAGTTAACCACCCTAATATTTTTAAGTAAGTCTGATTTCGAGGGCGAAATCCTCTTTAAGGGTGGTAGGGTGTGACATCCCGCGTTTATTAATTAATTGTTGAGTTGTCATTAGCGTTAATAATCGTGATTATCGGAATTAATTTAAAATTTTGATTTAACTATTCTAATGACTCCATTCATCAGCTAATTACAATTGTACTGGAAGGAAAGTAAACAGAAACTTTATTACAATTATTCAGTATTGCATACATTTGGATTTCATTTCAAACTTATACATAAAGGTTACAAGGGGAGAAGCATGTTTATATTACAAGACAATTTCAAATTTACATCCATGACCATTTCTTACAGGAATTGAATTGCTATCAACTACTGATACAACAGTATATTATTTATGAACTAATAACCAGATTATAAGACCGAAAAAGACCGAACAAAAGAGTAAGTGAAAATAAGGCAATATAAAGTAAGTGTTGCCGTCCGAGCCATAAGGATTAACTTCGGGCGGGGTAATCCGTTCACGAAGATACCAGACCGTCCGGGGGCCAGTCAGCACCTCTCACAACCATAGACTCATCACACGGTGTTAGATATATATACAAACCTGTTCTGAACATAGGAATCCAAACAAGGCAAAGACCAGGCTATCACAAATTATTCCAGCCCACCCCAACAGAGAAACCACCTGTCAAAGCCCTCACCATGCAAATATCCATCACAGTAACCAGATAGCACCGGGCCAGAGCAGCCACGCCCGGAGGGCATTCACAGCCAACAAGCCTCACGGGCAAGCCATCCAACAAATATCCCACATCGCATACCAGTGGTCAAACCGAGAGAATAGAGCACAGAGGGACAAAGGAAAGGTAAGGTAGACTTCCCCACCACCAGCCAATCCCCAGACCGCAGAGGCGATCGTCGCCGAGTGGAGCCGAAGGTCCAGGGAGTGAAGAAGCGACAAGCTGAAGGAAGATGGGGACCTGACGGCCACGGGAGTACCGCAAGCCAGCAACCATCATCCATCACCGCAAGCCAGCAGCAAGCATCAACCACAGCCAACCGGCCACCACCCCAACCCCAAACCCTAGCATCCCTCACAAGCACCAGTACAGGTAAACCCCAAAAATCCCAACATCCATATAATGCCATTACTCAATCCATCCAACCTAGGCTAGCAACCATAGCATATCACTGGAAGTAAAAGAAGGGGGAAAAAGAGGAGGAACATCTGAGTGGGTCAGATCTGGCCGGAGATCCCCAAGCGGCGAGGGTCACCCGGCGGGAACGGCTGGCCGGAGGAGGAGTCGGCGGGGAGCCGGTGCGAGGGGGGAGCGGTACTGAGGAGAGGCGCCGAGCATCGGGGCCGAGGCGCGGGCGCGAGGGAGAGGCGGCGCGTGAGGAAGGCCAAACCGGGCGGCGGCGCTGAGGCAAGGAGGCGGGGGAGAGGCGGCGTGAGAAGGAGAGCAGGGAGGCCGAGCGAGAAAGGAAGAAAAGGAGAGGGGGATGGAGAGGCGTCGGCAGAGGAAAAAGGAGGGGGCGTCGGTGGAGTAAAAGAGAGGGAGAAGAGGCGTCGGCAGCCAGGGGAGGCCGAATGCCCAGTAAAAACCCAAAACCAGGGGGCAGTTAACCATAGAGCCAAATAGGGCACAAATAAGATGATACCAATAGCAATCTTAATAAGAAATTATGTAGATTATAAATACATTTCATGATTAATTGCCATGAGATAGAATAATTATAAGCATGCCCATGCATATGATTTAGCTAATATTGCCAACTTCGCCATTAATTAAAATGATTAGTTAGAATGTAATAATCTGTAATTGCTCATTTCTTGCATGTAATTTGTGATCACCACTAAAATGAACTGAGAACTATTATACTCTGTACAAAGGAATGAAAGGAAAAATGAGCGAATCCTGAATGTAATTAATAGAAATATTATGTTGACCAGAATCTTATAAATAGTTGAACCGTAGATTAATTCAAGTCTAAATAGCAGGAAAGAGGCTGAATCTACCAAAGGAAACATACCAGGGTAGTGAGGATATTCAGCAAGATAATATAACATCAGGCAAGTATCCTTTGAACAAGTCTTCAAAATAGATTCAGTACAAATCAGTATTTTACAGTATGCTAATAGTATCCTGCATGGAAAAATAAAAGAAGATTTAAATTAATACGATGATTGCAAAAGAATGGAAGCGAGGGCAACTGATGGAGCAGTTGGCCCTATTAGTAGTAAAAAGGTGGGCAGAGGTTGCCAGGGCAGGTGTGAGTGGGAGGCGTGGAACCTCTGCATAAGAATAAAATATAAGGTCCTACCAACTTCATTCATATGAACAGACCGTACCAACTCGTATCAACCAACGTTCCGTTTTCACGGGCAGTCGGTGCTCTAGTGAGGTGTTATATTCTCCACAGGAGTGATTTTATTTATGGGATAGGCCCAAAGGAACCGGTATAAGACCGGAGCGTAAGAACCCACAGGCGGGTTGCGCATTGGCGTTATATTACGCAGAGTGGGGGCTGGGGAAGGGTCGGAGTACCCTACCAGCCAACGGTTATGTCGTTTTCAGTGGGTCTGTGTGATCCAGGCTGCTGATTGTGTATAACCGGGTGGAGATATAATTACTAAGCTAGAGATAATTGTACTGTACTCTGTTCTGGGCGCCGCTTCAAAGGAATTGCGGATAATCCTATGGGCCAACACGAACAGAGTGATGATGGGTAAAGTGATACAAGCTTGCGCAATGCTATTTAAAATCATGAATTCATGCCTGTCTCCGGGGAAGGAGAACTACGGAAACTTATAGGGGTTTTTGCTGTTCATACGGGTGTTCAGTAGATTTATAAATAATAACTTGATATTTTGCAACAACTTAAAAACCTATTTCCCTAAACGTAATTTGGGAACAAGGTGGTGGAATATGAAAGATGTTAATTGGGAATGGTATCAAAATCATTTCTTGCATTTTGTTATATAAACTTGCTGAGTACTCTGTACTCACTCTTGTTATTCCTTCCTTTGCTTAGAGGATAGCCAGCTAGAGTCAGGCGCGGAGGATGCCTCCGCAGAGGAGTATTACTCTCCCGGAGAGGGAGATTATTACGAGGATGAGCCGCTTGAGGATTACGCCGCATACGACGATTGGGAGTCGTAGAGACTTGCGTGCGGCTTGGACTCGACCTTTAGGGTATCTGTGCTATTAGTGTATTGTATTTGTACTCTCTCCTGTATAATTAGAACACCTCTGTATAATTAGAAGTTTGTGCTACTTTCTATCTGTAATATCTAGAACTGCAACTGTTATGTAATATTTAGCCCTGCGTGGCATTGTGAATGTATGTAAATTTCTACCTCTAATGATTGTTCTGTGCAATACTCTGAATGGCTTATTATTCGTTAAAGCAATGTTTTATTGGCTAAAACGAATAATAATCCGTTGACCAGCGTTATTACCCCGTGGTAATAAGGCGGGTCGTCACAATTGGTGAGTGGACCCACCGGAACGTCGGAGTCAGTGAGCGAGTGGCAGCATTTGGTCAGTGGTGGAGTGGGCATTTTGCTGTATTTTTTCAGATATTGATATGGACGACGGATAGCTTAAGAGCAAGTATAATAAGAGGTTATTAGTAGGCTGTATGCTGAGATGGAGGAGAGAGAGGAGGAGAGAGAAGAGAGGTGGGCCGTAAGTTTACAGCCAACTGAAGCACAAGAACCAAGAAACTTTGTGAGAGAAAGGGGTGGGTTATACAACTTTCAGCTGGCTGTAAACTACTATATGAATGGGCTGATAAGTGGGCTGTAAGTGTCCATACAGCCAGCTGAAGACTGTAGTATTTTCCTTGCTCTAAGAGGTTGTTAGTAGGCTGTATGCTGAGGTGGAGGAGAGAGAAGAGAGGTGGGCTGTAAGTTTACAGCCAGCTGAAGCACAAGAACCAAGAAACTTTGTGAGAGAAAGGGGTGGGTCATACAGCCTTCAGCTGGCTGTAAACTACTATATGAATGGGCTGATAAGTGGGCTGTAAGTGTCCATACAGCCAGCTAAAGACTGTATTATTAGCCTTGCTTTAAAAAGCTGTTTATAAAAGAAACTTTGAGAAACCATTCGTAGAAACCGTCCTTTTGACTTTAGAAGAAGACAAGGTCAAAACAAAGAAGAATCGGACCTGCCAGGGGTGAACCGGGTTCGGAGGATTCTGTGTTTAGTTAGGTTAGCTTGATCGACGTCGCTCCTACCTTTGTGATGGCATCACCAATCTTCTTCTTCTTCTTCTTCTTTTTACACTGATCCATATTGATATAGGTGAGAGGCTTCGGATGGCTACAAGTCTGGGTTCCATTGTGAAGTTGGGAACTGTCCTTTGTGCTGGTGGTCTTCTCGTGTGTGAGACTTTTTCCAACCCAAACCCAATCAGGGGCATGCACACTTTGACGTGAGTTGGGAAAATGATTGCTAGGACATGGCACGACACACAAACGCACTCAGTCTCGTGAATAGTCGTACACATCAATTTTTTTACCTAACGCTATCCACCAACCACCAAATCGACTTTGCCCCCGTCTGAAACAACGGACTTTAACGTGAATTACACGGCGAACAATTCAATTTTTTACAGGAATCAGCAACAATTTCTGCGTTCTAAGAGAGTCCTGGGAGCTGGAATTTCCCGTGTTTCATCGGGAAAAGGTTTAGTATTGTATAATCCCAATTTGTTTTTATTGTTTGGATGGTATTTTTCCCATGCTAGTTGGTGAGAAGCGGCAGTCATGACCTCAAAGATTACCCTTATTTTGCAAAGATGCTCTTCGTGATTAACCATTAGAAAATAAGAGTCTCCTAGAGTGATTTATGCCGCTGGGATTGGCTAAGTGCACTTCGATTCTCAACGTCACTAATTTAATTACAACCATAGCTTTCTCAACTACGCGTGGACAAATAATAACATGACGCGTGCACAGTGCATACTTTATTTATTTATATTGCATACATGCATGCTTTTTTTTTTGAC
This sequence comes from Dendrocalamus latiflorus, assembly GCA_017311315.1. Taxonomy (NCBI): domain Eukaryota; kingdom Viridiplantae; phylum Streptophyta; class Magnoliopsida; order Poales; family Poaceae; genus Dendrocalamus; species Dendrocalamus latiflorus. Next base: position 3,896,875 of record CM029626.1, read on the forward strand.
CCCCTGATTCGCTATCATTTTCATTGTTTATCTAGACTTCAGTCAGTTTGCGACATTCTCACAGTGCATGGCGTACTATTTTCTCCTGTGTGGAAGTGCCCGAGCACACGTCCCTTCTCTTTCTACCAAAAGATATGTTCCTCCCACCTCTCTGCATGAATGGCCACCTAGTTATTCGACATATATCCGCACTGAAACAATTGTTAATCACCCAGCAGAAAAAAGGTAATGAAGAACACTACAATGGTGGAGCTGAGAAAATTACAAACCAGTGATGTCAAGAAATTATGCATGAACACATCCCCAATCATGTATATGAGCGCTAACAAGCCTATACGAACTAGATGTGTACTGGTCTCACCCTGGGTTCAAAATCTCCGTGATTACCATTTCTACTGGTGGAGGCCGGTAACAAAAAAAAATGGCATGTATCAATTTTTGATTTTCGAATTTTAGCCATTTTTTCCCTAGTTTTTCCGGTTATCGGCTGGTTTTTCTGGTTACCGGTTTCAAAACATCCCAAAATTTAAGTTTTTGATTTTCAGATTGTCCTAAACCAAAGAAGAGAAGAAAATAATAGCTGACTTGACTTCATCAGCTGCATTGCATGCCTCAACAAAGCGACATTATAAACATGAAGAAAATTTGATGGTGTTAAGATATAAAGAATGTGAGTTTGTGATCTCGACCGCGGGGTGATGCATGGGCCTTTTCCAAAGATTTACGCAAGGGTGAATCCATCGGGGTTCCATCAGGCTAGAGCCTACCCTCCACCAACACCCCCTCCCCCCGCCCCCGCGCCTCTAGCGGCCTCAGCCCTCGACAGCTCAATTGTCTACCTGCTTCTATCGAGCCGCCTGCCCCCATGGGTGTTGGCCGTTGGGCGAGCTGCAAAAAAAGGAGGAAGAAAAGAAGCCTGGCTGGTGAATTGGTTCGTGGGCTTTTGCGGAATCCCACAAGGCCCCCCTGCAGCCTCACTCACATCCACCCTACCCCACCACATGTCTCCCTACTGGCCTACCCCATCCGGTTGTCCCTAGTTCCCAATCCAATTTGAATAACAGAGCGCACTTGAGGTTGAAGAAGACCAGAGAAGAAGAAACCCTAGGCAGCGGAGGCTGGCGACTAACGACACAACATGTCTAGGAGCCGAGGAGCAGAGGAGGGTCGGCAATGAGGCGACACTGAGCAAGGGAGGGGGCGTCGTGTCAGGACCCGAGTAGCACGACCGAGCAGGCGAGCAGAGAAAGAGGAGGTGCCCACCGCCTGCACTAGCGCCAAGGAGCAGAGGGGCTAGGGCGGGCAGTTAGTCGTAGGAGAGCTAGGCCGCCACGGCCCAGCACCGTAGCCGCCACCGCCACTCCGCCAGGGGCCTTGGGAGAAGAAGAGTCGAGAGGGGTACTAGAGGAGGACGGGAGAGGCCAAGGTGGGTGAGGGTGAGTAAATTGGTAATATAGTTTTTTAAGTCTTAACTATTTAGGCTTTATAGTTTATAGTTAGTAATATAGTTGTATTACACATTTACACTTGTATTTGTTTGTAGTTTTTCAATAATAAAGAAACGGACTTTGCGTAATTATTTCACAAGCAATTCAAGTAGTACTTTGCCAATCGATCAGAGCACAACTTAACCAAAGAGACCTCGATTAGAATTTAATCCAAATAAAATTATTACTAATCAGGCACATCGCATGCTAATAGAAGGTTATGCCAATAAAATTAGAGATTAAGTGTGGAGAATATATTTGTCGAATGGTCCAACTCAAGCAATTGTGCATGTTTTTCCAAAGACATTGGATGGAGAGAAAAAAAATCTGGAGATCCTTTCATGAATAGTTGTTTAATAAGTTTGGTTGGATGGAATATAGTGTGAAAAGGATATCTATTTTGTTTCTATTGTTTTCTTTTCAAGAAGTCATCACAGCCCCACATATTTGGAAATGATGTATTTACAAAAGTCAGGTTCTCTTGTTGGAAGACAACTTTAGATGCTTTCAATAAATATGTTGGTGGTCTAAATAGTTTACACAACATTGCAAGGGGTGAGTGTTAGGAGGTCAGCTTCAAGCATTCATTCTCAATATTAGAAGTAATGAATTTCATGGATGTCGTGATATTTTAAAACTTAATCAAATGATGGTTGTAACAAAAAAAAGATGAAACTTTCTTATTAGTATATCGCCTCATTGAGTTGACATTGATCTTTTCGATAGCAAAGGCATCTATTGAGCAAATATTTTTGGCAACGAATATTATCAAAAAAATTTTTTGTGTAATAAGGTAGCAGATGACTGGCTCAATGACTTGATGGTGTGATACACTGAGCGAGAGATATTTATAAGCATTGATAATGCTAGAATCATAAAAAGCTTCCAAGGCATGAAAACTTGTAGCATGAATTTGTCTTATGAGTCAAGATAGCCACTTAGTAGTATGTTTCTTTTATTTTAAATTTTTATAATCATTTATAATTTGTTGTTGTATCACTAATTTTGATATGCAAATCACTTTGGATGCGTATTTATGTGTTTTAGGATGCCTTTCCATTGGCGAGGCACCTTCATTATGTTTTGTTTTCTTGCTTGTATGAATTCGGTTATACAAGAGTATATATTTATTATGTTTATTTCAATTTAACTTAATCATTTGAACTCACACTTTATTTTTATCCTAACTTCGCCAATGTGTATACATCATCTATCACCAAGGCAATTAATCTTCTAGAAGAAGCAAACCAAATGGGAGTACTAAGCACTAGCCAAGGGTTTGACGATCTGCAGGAAGCATGACGTGTGGCAGATGGCATAATTCCACCTTCGATCTAAACAAAAACAAAAGCTAACAACGTCTACCAATTAATCATGGACCCAGAAGAGACACAAAGGAAGATCCTCACATCGTCGATCGTGACCTCGCATTCAATTAATCATCGATGGCATGCACGAGCAGTGGCGACATGGCAGGCAGGCAAAGCTAAGTAATCCAAAGTCTTAGGGTCTGTTCTTTTCAGCTACGGTTTATGATTTTTGGTTGAAATTTTTGAATTTTAGCTGTTTATAGTATAGATTACGGAGCGACAGATACTCACTTGCGATTTTAGCTGGTACAGATGTTGAGTTTTTAACGTGTAGATCGTTTAACTTGTAGACCCCGTCTTGAGAAAATACCCCGTTTGAAAGTTAGGTACTATATAAAAAATCAAAATCCGTCAGCTTTAGACTTAAAGAACAGATCCTTAATCGGTTAGTACTTAGTGCGGTGGACAGGAGGGCTTAACTAATCTCTCAATTTTCTTTTTCGCCATTGCTTCAACCCAAAGCCTTAATCGGTTAGTACTTAGTGCGGTGGAACAACAACAAACAGCAATGATGTTAATTGGCTGGAGTTCTTATGCAGCCACTATCTCTTATTACGGTACATTTCTGATCTCACTCCAAAAGAGAAAAAAAAAAGTTCATTTCACTGAACTGCATACAGAATGTATATTGTCAATTCAACTACTTCTTTTCAAAAGAAAAAAAAAGCTGAGCATTTTCTTATTCTAGGTGTGCACTTCAGTCTTTGCAGCAGAGTAGAAGAACTCTGTTGATGATTACATATGCGAGATCTAACTTGGTTGCCTCATGGCTGCAATGCTTCTGACAGGCGACCAACTCCAAAACACTGGATGCAGTGCTACTGGCTATTGTTGCCTCGTGGCTGGTCACTTCTGGAACTGTTCATAAAACACCGCTGTGTCCTCCTGCGAGCTCCTTTAACTCAGCATGTATCTACCAAGCTTGGTAGACATAAAAAGAGAACTAAATTTGTAAAAAAAATATTTAGGACCTAAATTTTTTTAAAAAAATATCTCTAATACTATTTGTGCGAATAGTTCTCACTTCTGTGAGGAGATGAAAGTTTAGCTAGATTAAATTTCATGTACCGTCAGCTTGTTGATTTGTACTTCAGAATGATTTCATATGATACTCGCGTATATAGCTTATCGATAAGTTTTCTGGGGTTTATGTACGGTGAGGAGGTATTCGAATGACTTACAGTAGAAAAGCTGTTTTTTTCAGAAAGATAAATGGAGAAATTTATAATATAGTTGGAGGGAGAGGTTTTGACATTTAAATTCATGTATAAACTGGGAAATTAAGGAAATTATGCTGAACTGAAACTTTTTTCTCCAGGATGTAGGTCAATTCTCTTTAAATATATAGCTCCAATTTTTTTATTTTTTGGAAGAGATTAGAATGTCCTACCAATTATTTGATCCAAATATCACTTGGGAAAATGAAACATGTACATCAGTCAAAGTCCTCCATTTCTACTAGTTATCTACATATTACAAACAGATATATGAGAAAAAATAAGTTCAAGGCCTACCTAAACGGCTATTCTTTTCCTATCCTTGGTGTTTTCAGCCTGTTTTTTTGGCTGTGACTTATAGCTTTTGGCATGACTTGTGATTTTTGGGCTATTCGTGAAAGAGATTACAGAGAAACAGAAACCCACATGTAGTTTTTGCCGATATAAATAAAGTCAGTACAGTATATACTACAATTAATTAGTAGACTATATCTTAAAAATGTACTTCATTTAAAAACTAGTTACAGTAGAAAAAAAATAAAAAAACTAAAAAAGAACCGGCCCTTTGTCTGGGGGTGAATTTGGTGAAGTGCAACGTCCCCTTCAGGAGTTTGGTGAAGCGCAGTAGCCAGTAGGTGAGTCTAAGGTTTCAAAGATACTCCAAAAGACTAAACAAACAAAGAAAACGAAATATATTCAGTCACACTATAGCTGATGTGATCGTTGGAAATGTATTCGAACCTTGGATATCGACTCCCTGTCTGAGTGCAACTGAACTTCAATCTCTCTCCCTAATCAACATTGGCTCGCTTGACGTTGAGTACAAGTCCGGGCGCTAGCTTGGCCCTGCTTATTTAGATTTAGACTTCTAGTTTTTAGTTTAATTTTTTTTATTTTTAAATTTTATTTCTTTGATTTTTCGGTTTATTTTAAGCTTTTTGTCAGTTTTTTCTCGTATTTGTTTGCATTATACGTGATGGGCTAACCCGTTTTTTTTTCTATTTTTAATTTTTTTAAATTTAATTATGCCAAATAAACCACTCAACTACAATATAATTTCAGCCAATTACAGTAAAAATTCAACCATAAAGCACCAATATTCAGCCAAACTAAGCACCACCTATATATTTGGCTTCCATTTGCCACTCCATGGTGCATGTTACCACCTTCCTCTCTATTCATCCAATAACAGATGTCAATGTGACTTTCGAGTGATCCATTTTTTCCAGAATGGTATCTTCTATGCAGACCTAGCCAAATGGTTTGAGCCAATCACGGCGGCTCGAGGCATGGCCTAAATTTCTAATTGACTTCGCTATCATGCATGTTAGAGTTGCTTTATCGTGATAGAAAGATGATAAGATATACATGGTTAACTAAAGAATCACGAGTGTCTTCAAATTCCACTATAGAAATGTAGTGTCCACTGTCCGCCATACATTGACTAATAGACCTTTTGTTCCATAATCGATCAATGGTGGGTTCTGCTTTTGGTTCTTGCCTACAAAGATGTCTTGAGTGAACGCTAGCTTTTCCTGGCAAGCGGTTGTCTTACTTTGAACGGAATGACAAAAGAGAATCTTAACAATCTTGTCTTGCATGTGGTAAAATAGGTTGGTGACGATCGCCTACTTGTAATAACATGTTTTAACTCTCCTTAGGGACTTAATCACAATTATGAAAAAGAATTAATGGAAAACAAAATTGGGGGAGGAAAGAGGGGGAAGTTCGACCGATCCCCTGATGGAGTCGTGTGGGAGGTTGGGGGCTTTGGGCTGGGCTTTTTAAGGAGAGAAGGGAGTGGATGGAGAGAAACCCTAGTCATCTCCTCCACCCAGCTGCCCTGCAGCCACCACCCTTGCTGTTGCGCCTCCCCTGTAGCGCCCCGCCTCCTCTGTGGTGCCACTGCCCTAGCCACTGCCCCTACTGATGCTGCTACCGAGTGTTGACACGACAAGTAAAAATGCTGCCATGTCAAGTATTGTGGTTGCTGTGGTAGGGTTTTTGGCTGCCATGGTAGAGCTGTTAAGGGAGTAAGAGGGGGAAGGAGGAAGAAAGAGGAAGAAGGTAGAAGATGGAAGGAGAATAAGAGGGCCAGCCAGGGGAAAAGGAGAAGGGAAAGTGAAGAAAAAGGGAAGAGAAGTGGAAAGAAGGATTTCCGCATCTGTACCAGTTTCGTCGTGCTGGCAAGTCTTCCGGTTGTAGGTAAAACCATTCTAGACCTTGTTTTCCTGTTCTTAGGCCATAGTAGATTGATTTTGGCCACGTGATGGTTCTGGTCATAGTGGATAGGAATTGTAGAAGATGCATTTTAGGCATTGCTGTTCATCAAGATCATTGTTCTGTTTTGCAGTTAAATTTTGTGGTAGCTATGTTGAGTTTATTGGCTTACCCATATTAAGAAAATTATAGAGAATTTTCTAAATTTTACATAGAGTGCAAGAACAAGTAATTCGGTTGGGTTATTTAGAAGTTATGGTTCTAAGAAATCTGCTGTCTAGAATTGGTAGCTGCTAGACGCAGTCACGGTATTCTATAGATTAACCCTAGGAGATGGCCGAATTAATTCTTGGGCATAACTAGAGAAAAGTAGTTAATTTCCTATAGTTTTCAAAAGTGGTATGGTTCACTGTGGTTACTGTTGTACAATAAAAGATATTAAGCTGCTAAGTCTCCTGTCCAGAAATTAATAGAAGTGCAGAATTGCCTTTGGGGTGGAGAACGAGGGCCTAGATGAAATAATCAAAGTTTATAGTCAGCTAATAAGGCATAGAAAAGTTTGTGTAGTTTCCAGAAAACATATGGTTTACTGTATTTGGATTATCGAGTTAAGAGTTATGATTTTTTGGACACCAAGACAGCATAGAGGAATGTCCAATGGAGCCAAAATAGTTGGACCAGGGGGCAGATTGTATCGTTGTTGTTTTATTTATTGTTTGTACTGTTATGGTACGTGTTGAGATGGAGTATTTTCTATACGTAAGGCTGCTACAGGGTTGATGTCTTCTACCTGTTGTTCCGCTTCACGAGATTGAAAGGCAAGTGCATAATAAAACAATAGATGGTTATTTATTATCGTTTTTGAGCAATTGAATTTTTTTGCCGTGCTAATTACATACATGTGTGTTGCTGCATTTGAAGTGGTTGATAAATATGGAAAGATGATGTGTATGATTATTGTGGTAATTGAGTAATAAAAATATTGCATCTTGTGCATTCATATCATGAAAAGAGAAATATGAGCTAGGAAGGTGAGTAAGTCATATAGCTAGTCTGAAATGCATGAGTCAGATTGGTGAGAAAACTATATGGCTAATCCAGAGTATTCTTGATTAAGGTCTATGTGGATAGGCACCTCCACAGGAGGGAAGTAGAGGGTGAACAGTTCCCTCAGCTGTACTGGTGTGAGCTTAAAAGGTGCATGTGGATATTGCATTATGATTTATTGGTGATAAAAAGGAAAGAGATGGTATTATGGTAAACGTGGTTTGTTGATGATAAGAAAAGAGAAAGAGATGGTATTGTGGTAAATGTGGTTTATTGATGATAAGAGAAGAGGAAAATATGGTATTATGATAAAATGTGGAATACTATGCATGCTAAAGCTATTGTTTTATTATGTACTTGCCGAATCTTAACTCACCCTTGTTTATGTTGTTGTTTTTAGGTAACTGATGAAGGCGACATGAATAGGGAGGGAGTAGCACCTGTTTAGTTCATGTACCGCCATTACCTCACTTACCACATCTAGGTGATAGACATTCATTATTAGTAATTTGGTTTATACAAGTGTTACAATTGTTTAATAGGTTCCTTTAAAATATGGAACTATTAGTTTGGTTGCAATTAGATAAAATATCATTGGTTATTTTTAGAATTTGGATTATCTTTGTTCTTGTTATTTCTTCAATTAATTATTCAGCATTTGTTTTACTCAATGTCGTTATGTTTATGATTAATTTAATATTTGTGAGAACTTGGTTATGTATAGATATTAATAATTTGTGAAAGATGATTTAACTTAGAAAGGATTAGAGTTAGCGGTGATATTCTAGACTCATATCGGGCCAGGGTGTTACACTACCGGTCTGGCACAAGGCCACAAGCCATTTTCAGACCATGTTCGAACTTTTTTATACTTTATTATTGTTGTTGTTGTTGTTGTTGTTGAGAATTACAACAATGATAGCAAGGAGGTTAGGCTTGGCTTGGCTTGGTTGGACGAGGCAGAAGCGTTTCGGTTAGCTTGACAGACACAGACATACAGTATGACGATGAGTACATGACGTGGCTAACTTAAGCGGAACAGGGGACGGGGGCAGCAGCTCGATGGATGAGATGGGCCCAGCGCGCGACGCGGGCCTGGCACACAGCCATCGGGCCGTCTGCCAGGCCGTGCGCGGCTGGGCTGGAGCCGCGGGCTTCCACCAGGCCGCCTATCTCTCTCCTTCCACTATAGCATGCCCGGGCCGCCTATCTTTCTATTCTGCGACGCCCACGCATCAGCTCCGCTCGGCTTTAGCCACCAACTATTCCCAGATGTGTGACAGTGTGAGGAGGCAGGCCGCACGTTATTCTCTTGAGTCACACTTGCAATCTTACGTTTCACCTTGTGCAAGAACAAAAGGAAGTTGATCGATTTAGCAACACTGACATATAAAAAGGTCTTGGCCAGTGAACCTTAATCGGCAGATGCTTTTGCAATCCTGTATGAGTTGAATTGGCCGTTTGTTCTCAAGCTTTGCTGTGCTCGTTTGGGCTGAATAAGCCTGTTTTATAGCTAAATTTTTATTGTAGCTAGCTTATTTTTGTATTATACCTCATGGTGACTTATTTAGCATAATTAAATTTCAAAAAAAATTTAAAAATAGAAAAAATATGTTAGCACATCACGTATAAATATAATGCAAACAAATACGGGAAAAAAGAACTGGCAAAAAACTCAAAAAAACCAAAAGTTTATAAAAAAACGAAATTTATTAATAGTAAAAAAATAGGCCAGAAGTTTAAACCGAAATAAGCTGGCGTGAGATTTTGTTAGTGTAATCAAAGGAAAAAACTAAATATTTACACTGTTAGGTAGTCCAATGGACCAGATTCCGGGCTAGGGTTGAATGAGAAAAGTCAAACTGACCTGAACCACAACAAAAACGCCATCTACTCTACTGCACTTTGCACGTGTCTCACGTCCACCACTTGGAGGATCCAACACCACAAGATGGTGGAACTAAAACTAGCCACATATTATCTACATTGTAGCATTCTCGATGAACTCTAACCAACTAAAAAGTCAGAAATTCGCAAACAAATCTTTTCTACAAGATTTTAAAGAAAAACCTATTAGTATTGTTTTCATATGATCAATTCAATTTTTTTTGTATATTTTCTGAGAAATACCTTTCTATTACTCCCGCCATCCCACGATATAAACCCGACTATTATTATATATTAAAATATATAAATTGACTACATAAAAATAATGTTATTGGATTTGTTTTGCAAAATACTTTTGTAATATATAATTTTATTATTTTCGCTAGAATACGATGGTACAAAATCACAATTAAAATGTTATGTTGGAGACCATGAAAAACCAAAATAAACTTATATTAGTATATTAATAATATAAGACTAAAATACATAAAGTACATGGCTTGTGCATAGTAGGCCATGGGAGAACAACCCGTCACTCTGAAGAACGTGTTGTGCTACTCGGTCTTTCTAGTTTAGCGGCTCCATATTTAAAATAGAAAATACATTCCATGTCATCGAATAACTTTTGGTTTTATAATCTGCTACTAAATAAGTCCATGCTCCTTCTATGCCATCCATTTTTAAAATTTATCCATTCCATGCCATCTCCATCATCACCCCCATCACTTGCTTGCCATTAAGGGTATGCAAAGACTATTTTGCCCCCGTGAACACAAGGGTAGCAACATGCCCCACATATCATTCTCTCATCATGCTTTATCCTGCATGTGGGGCCCACAAGTCAGAATAGGTTGGAGTCTCTGTCGCGGAGGCCGAACACGGAGAAGGCTTCTGTGGACGCACCCGCGGGCCATGGTCAAGACTTCTGCAATGGCCACCTCTGCAACATCCGCCTCTGCAAATCGACGCTGAAAATGTACCTATGTGTGAAATAACCTAGATTTCAAAATGGATTTGAATTGCTTTGAATCTTGATTCCATTTGAATGCCTACCCAATTCACCACCTTCTTCACCCATTGGCATTCCCATTCCCTAAACTCGCCATCCTTTTCGGTCATTGGTGCCACGTCCCGGTTGACCTCACTATTCATGGTCTGACAAAAAATAATAGAGACCAACTCCCCGCCGCAACCTTTAGTCACCACCGTCAGACCCGAGTTATCCCTCCGTACCTCATCTGCTGTGCCACGGACAAGGCTTTCAATGCGTCTTCACATTCGTCTAAGCAACTTGGACCAAACTCCCTGGATCGCTGCTAATTCTATCTCACGGTCGACATGCCACCTTGACTACCACCCCATGTTGCTCGAGGATGCACGCAACTCAAGACACCACCGTGTTGCCGATTATCCCACCTCCTTACCCGAATCACCCCGAAGTCTCTCATGCCATCCCCTGCCTTGGCCACGTGCCATTGCAAGCCTAACCCGAGCGCTGTGCCAAACCACCTTAAGCTCACTATAGAAAGCCTCGAGCCCCTCCAGTGAGTCGCATTGGTGTCTAGGTAGCCCTAGACACCCCTAATTCTCCTCGTCGGTAGTCGCATGGTCGTTATCGTCAGAAAACCTCAAGTAAGCCCAAATTTCAATTCTTCTTATTTGGTTCATGTCTTTTCAATTGTTTGCTCATGTAGCTTCTTCATGACCCTAGAAACCCAAGTGAAGCATCACCATAAGCCCCCTTGCCTCTTACTTTACCAGCACCTATCACTATTGTGCGGCAGAAGGCCATCGTCGTGGCCAACTTGCTTCCAACTTCCCTAACCCGAGCCAATCCCCACCTAAGCCACTCTAGCAGCCACAACATGGTTAAACCACTGCCAATTGCACTAAAGAACCCCCCCTGGTAGCTCTTGTGCCATGGAAATTTGTTGTAAGATCGTCTCCACCGCCGACCCTTTACAGAGCTTCCTAAGTTGTGCCATGCCCAAAAATGGATTCCCCTTAGTCCCTTGAGTCCATCCATACCATCAGTTACCCTCAAAAACCACTATAGCCCCACCAATTGTTGTCACAAAAATTAACTCTATTCGGTCGCTACAGTACCCGCGAGATGAAGAAGATGAACAGTATTGGGCTGGGACGAACACTGTTCATTATTCATTACTGTAGCAACCTGACCCGGCAACATAGTAAAAATCCGATACTGTAGCAAACCTACCTGGCATGAACAATGATAGACCCGTAGTGAACAGCAGGATCCAATATTAAACAGTAAATACCTACTACTGTTCATCTAACACCTAAAATACAATATATGTCTGTTTTGACCCTCACAAAGTCCATTTTCAACCCTATTTGTCTAAATTAGACGCTGATCAAACCCTAGCCAGCCCAGAGGTTATTCGAACCCATGCCCAGTATTATCCTCGACCGTTACTATTTACCAAAACCCAATAACACATATATATAGCCATTTCGACCATCTCGGACCCACCTAGCCCAAATCCAACTCCATTTAGCTAAACCAAGCACCGTATAAACCTTGACCACCCAAATCTATTTTCTCTGTGTCTTTTTGGTTATTTTATTATATTTTATTTCTAACTTGCATTATGCAATGAAGGAACTTATTTGCATTCGTTTTCCGTGCTAGTATTCGGACCCAGCGAGTTGATCAACAAAAGAACTACAAGAGTAATTAAAGAAGTTAGTGTCCAATACGAAGACTACCATAAAATAATCAGGGACTATGGACAAAGAGGCAAGTCACATGGTATTAATCATGTTAAACCTATACTGTCTTAATTATTTAATTACAGTAATTTGATTATTGCTATTTATGTATTGCTATTTGTTTAAAGTAAATATTTAGAATGACATGATAACTAGCTATGTCCTACCACTAGAAAAGTCATATTTTATTTGATGGCCATATTCACCTTAATAAGCCTTAGTAATACTAAATGTACTATTTGAATATCCATGGCAGATTAGGAACTTAATTACTTAATACTACTAAGTGACGTGGTATTTTGCCGGTAGAATTAAAAAAATGGTACTAGGGTGAGGGGCATCACGGTAAGCCACTAGATGGTGATCAAGCAAAAAAAAATTTATTGTAATCCAAGAAAGCAAAAGCAATTTTTGCTACTTGAAATTATTGTAGTCACGGCCTACAACAGGACACCGTAAAGATAAGACGGGTACAAGCGGCGGGCCCAGAGGAGGAGCATCGCAAGCAACGGAACGGAAGCCCCGTTCCTCCCACGCGTCTCGTCACCACGTGCACTACCCCGCGCGGTGGGTCACGTGGGCCCCACGCCCTGATGCGCTCAGCACCCTGCATCGCCGTCCGGCGTGACTTGGAGCGAATCTGGGCCGTCCACCTGTTCCGGACAACGCCGTCCACAAGTTGGCGGAGGAGATCGGACGGAGGGAGGGTGCTGATGGGTGGAACGGACGGGCGAGATGGAGGCCGCATAGAACGCGCGGTGCGGGGGCCTGGTGGAGCGCGGGAGGCCACAAGTTAGGTGGCGCCAGGGAAAAAGCGCAAGGCTGGCCACTACATTGCCGCCAGCTGGCCGCCATGTGGGCCCCAAGGGCGCACGGCCATTTCCAGCCGCAAATTATTCATTATTTGCCTGCGCCCTTTTGTGTTTTGCCACCGGGACCCTGGGAAGTTTGGGTTTTGCGTGCAAGTCAAGGTTTATTATTGTGTACGCTAGAAACTAGAATATTTTTTTAGTTGTTTTGTGGAACGCATTTACGTTAAACGAAATGTAAATGTTGACACCCTTTGAGATAATTGGAAATTTTGATGGCAGTGGAAAAAGGACTGTACTTGTTGCCCATGTTAATGCTAACACCATCAGTTTATCCAAGGAAATTACCTTTGCCTTCTCCAACAAATTATATATTTGTTACACCATTTACTTTATTATGACTCGTGGTACTATCACCCAGCAAACAAAAACCTTTGAATATCTACCTGAAGTCATGGACTTTTATTTTTTTACCTCACCATGTAGGAAAATTTGTAGCTACGGAATACTTCACATGGTAGCTTTCTTTTTATATTCTAGAGGCACATAGTAATTGTAACTAACTACCCCCATAAACTTGATAGTAGAAGAATGCTTATGCTGTAATAAGTACAAACTGTAACTACAATGATTTTATGCACACGTCGAAGAATACTAGTACTGGCTAACTCATGCAAATAGAACATTCTTCCTCCCAACAAACACGAGAAACAACTTTGCAAACTCTTTCGAGAAAGAGAATCTCTGGTGTTGCAATGGTCACTATGTTTTGATACATAATAAAATAAACAACAAAAAAACCCCACCAACACACTAGAATTTCCTCAAATTGACGTGAAACATCCCAAAAATGCAAAAGCAAGTTTGAATTTCATTTCAATCAAAACTTCACCCAAATTGGCATCTTTTCCAACTCTTCCACATTCCTTTTTGGCCTTGACACCTTCTTCGTTCACCGACATATCCCATAAACCGCCTCTGCTACTGTTCATCATCCAACAAAATTCACCGCAATCTTCACTGCCGTTCATACCACTCAATCAACGTCGCTATACTTGGTCAGCCAGCCATACACCTTGCCTGTAGCACCCTTGATAGCCTCTGACACCCATGAATAACCCAGGATTGGCACCGAACAGGACATGCCGCCGCCACCTCTTCTCGTCTCATGGTCGACCCAGGAGTCCATCCATACCCTTGGCTAATCATGGAAGCCATCGCATGTGTCATAACCGCTCACCATTGAAATCCTCTGATTTGGTCACTACAGTACCGGCTGAAGGAAGAAGAAATACTATTCATTTGGGCCTTGGGCCACACAGTAGAGCCTAGCCATCTAAACCAGATCGGAATGAGCAAAATACTGTTCACCCGATTTGAATCTGGTACTGTAGCAACCCGACACTATTCCACACCCGACCCGCCATAAACAATACCAATCTGTTACTGTTCCACCAGTCCCAATGAACAGTACCGATGTTACTGTTCACCCCAAAAAATATGAAAACATATATATATAGTCATTTTGGACCGTTTTGACCCCACGAAGCCCATTTTCAACTCTGTTTTAGCGTAAATAAATTCCAATGAACCCTAGCCAGCACAAATATTATTTCAAACCCAGTCCCAATATTGTCCTAAAACGGTCACTATTCACTAAAAGCCCAATAACACATATATAACCAATTCGACCGTATCAAGCCCACCAAGCCTATTTCCAACTCCGTTCAACCAGACCTAGCACCATTTAAACCCCATCTACCCAAACCCATTTTTATATCTTTTTCAGTTATTTTATTGCATTTTGTTTCCAGCTTACATTTTGTAAAACAGGAACTTATTTGCACTCATTTTCCCATGCTAGTATTCAACTCAGTGGGTTGATCAACAGAAGAACTACACGAGCAATTGAAGCAAGCCTAAAGCCTACAAGAAAAGACCGAAGATATCAAAAACGAAGGCAAGTCCTTATATTGATCATGTTGAACATAGTTTTCAAATGCGATATTTTGCTTTCAAATACAAATGCATGCTTGTCATTATTGTGTGTATAGATTGCCTAGCTACACCATACAATGATACCTTTTATCTCTCCTTTTGATATTACTTTACACTTGTCACCAAAGGATTATCACAATAGTAATATTATAGATCGTGGTTGTGCTTTGATATGTTTTAGAGGTAATGGTAAATATGATACAAACATTGCCAACTAAAACTAGAAAGGTGACAATGGTAGTGGTAACATAAGTTACCATAGGAAACAAGGAATTCTATAAAATGATGGAGACCCAGGCAAGTGGTTGACTTGAGACCGGTGCAGGTACTGCCAGAGGTCTGAATTGTTGGTTTGTCTCGCCTAAGTTGATTAAAGACCGAATCTGTGTGCACTCATTTCTACACCCAATCGTTCAACCACAAGTCTAGTATTAGATAGATCTGGCCAACTAATTTGCTTTGTTTTGATATGGACTCCTGCACCAGTTGGGATGACCTACGGGGTCATTGCCCGAGAAAGATATGTTGGGGGTGAACCTATAGGGGTTCATTGCTCGGGGAGACCCGAAAGGTCTCTGCCATGAGAGAGAGAGAGAGAGAGCACTCGATTAGAGTTAATAACAGAGTAAGGGAAAATACCGAAACAAGCATTGTAAAGGCCTTGTTATGATTACTCAGTCGTACGCCTACGAAAATGTGTAATGGCCAACATTACGAGATAATTATATCTTATAGGTAAAGGTGTATACCTCTGTAGAGTGTTATAATCTATTTGAATAGCCGTGCCCACGGTCAGGGGAAAAGTGTGAAAATACCACAGTATTTAGTTTTTGTAAAATGGTTACTGGCATGGTGTTATGGTAAAAGACATGGACGGAGGTCCATGGATCAGACGGTAAATAACTATGAGGAGAGTTGCTCTCACAATGTCAATTGATTATGGGCATTTTTTTTATTTTTGTTAAAAATGGCTAAGTTATTGGTTTGGAAACTAATTATGATATGATATTGAAAATTTGGTTTCATGCAAAAGAAACATAAAACTATTATTTGATTAAGCCTTGCATATAGATAATAGCCCTATAAATATATTATGCTATAGGGATTTACTGAGTACCTAGTGTACTCAATCTTACTTATTTTCATCAAAACAGATACCAGAAGAAGAAAGAATGTTCAAGTTTTTGTGTTAGAGTTATGACCGCACTAAAGTGTTCCTGTGAGAATTTTCCTCTGGTTCTTCTAAATATAAGTTAAAATTTTGGGCTTGGACTCCCGTAAAATTGCTAAAGTTGATTGTTAAGTCCCATTTTAATCAAGTTAACCCTTTTAAATGTTTGTGAGCAGGCATGATACTCTTTCTGTCTACAACCGAACTCTTGGACTGTTGAGGAAGGTACAACGGCCCTGTTTCAAAAAATAGGGCTGTTACAGACGAATCCAAATTGAACCCCATTATTATGGAACACATGACCCCCTATGCACGCACTTTTGAAAAGCACACCATGGTGACCCTGCCTGATCATTCTTCTCATTTCATCCCAAATATAGGAAAATGGCATTTGAGAGACCATATGAAGGTCTGAAATATGTTTATGATGAACAATTGACACTTTGGTTGAGTTAAATTTGAATTTTTGCAAAGGTTTTAGAATATTTAGATTTTAGATTGTGCTATTAGGGTTCAAGCAGTTAGACCGGTTGATGGTTGGTGGTCAGACTGCCAAGTGGCGAGCAATTAGACTAGCGATGTACTTTTTGGAAAACAAACACCAAATAATTGTGTATGCTTATTTGGGGATGAGTTTACACTAGGTGTCACTAAAATAGAAAATTTATGATTTTGTATTCGTGGGTGTTTTAGCTCGAACTCTTGCTTAAATTACCTTACTAAGATATGTGAGAATAGGTCTAAAAGACCTAATGCCTTAGATCTTCATAAGTAAAAAGTAATTTGAGTTTTAGGGTTTTGGTATTTTTGTACGCTAGATTTGATTATCTCAAATTCAGTGAATCTGAGCCAAAGAACATTGTGATTCTTGATTGTTTCGTGTTCCTATTGCCGTAAATAAGTCTCATGTAAAATTTAAAAGTATCTAGATTAGAATTGAATAAATTCTTGAGATTTAAGTTTTGTCTCGAAAGTCTTTTAGATATGAGAACAGAGGACCAATTAAACCGGCCTCAACTGTCAGACCACCGTTTCACTTGTGGTTAGACCGGCCAATCCATGACGGTCTGACCATCCTTGTGCTGGATTGGCCGGTCTGACCGGCCTCGTATTACTGGTGGCTGATTTTGTGGCTGCAAGTCTCTAGTTTTGTTTTTGTAAAATTTAGTTGGTAGAATCTAAATTTGGATGGCTCTCATAATTACTTGAATGATGATTTTGGATACTACAAGAGGGAAAAAGGTTGAACAATCGTTCACCCCCGCAACAGTCCTTCAGCATCCAACCATTTTCATCCTGAGAGGTTAGAGACTAGACAGACACGCAGGGTAAACAACAGCCGAAAAAAAACCGCAAACAAGGATGGATTTCCATGACGTGTGGTGGGTGCAATTCCGAGGGAGCGGGAGGGCGGGCCGGCAAGATTGCGCGGGAGGAGGCCGAGAAATCCACAAGAAAAGATCGTGGCTGAGATTTCTCGCGGCGCTCGACCCCGACCCGGAGAGCGACCCCCACCGCTCGCACGACTCCACGCCACGAGCTAGCGCGCCGAGCATACAGCCATCAGCAGCCGCCGCGACGAGGAGCAAAAGCACCCGCACCACCACAGCAAACAGCAAAGCCCCCTCGCACCCCACGTCGCGACCCTTCCTTCCTCTTCCTCCATCGCTCGCGCACGCTCACGCCCGTTCCTGCCTAGATCCCCAACGCAGAGGAGGTAGCCGAGGAGCTGGTGGCTGCGGCGGAGAGAGAAGCGAGGGGGAGGAGGGTGGCGCTTCTGATGCCGTTGCTGCGCCGGCGACGGCGATGTCGGTGATGCCCGCCGTGGCGGTCGCCTGAGGTAGGGTGGGGGGTTCGGGATTCTTCCATTCGCGTGATGAACCGCCGGTTGATTGATTGATTTTGGTGTGCGTGTTGGGTTGGTGCAGGCCGCTGTGTGTAGGGTGGACTGGGGGAGCGAGGCGGCGACCTAGATAGATTGGGTTGGCTTGGCTTAGCTTGGAGTGGATTGCGCACTCGAGGTAAGATGTAAGTTATGAGAACCCGTGCAAGTTTCGAGAATTTTTACGAGTTCCCTTGTTTGCTTAGTTTGGCTCTGCTTCGACTGGACGCCACAAACCTGACATTATTTGCTCCTTTTTTAAAATTTTATTTTGCCTTTTCATGCGATTTTTTTGTCATTTTGTGATTAGTATCAGATAGGAAGTTTGCCTCGGGTTGTTCCGCTTGGATCATGTACTTTTAACTGCTTAATTTAGCTCGCTCTGCTCGGAATGGATCAAGGAAGCAAAAGATGAGACTTCGAGGGGGTTCAACTGTAGCTGTTCACTGACCTCGCGGTGTTCCTTGCAGGGCAACGGCGGTTGGGATCGGTTCGTGGTGGCGTGCTCGTTAGTTCGCGGAGGTGAGTTCCCTTTCCCGGTGCGGGATTGGCACCGCGCTTTAGGCCGTGTTAGAAATAATCTTGACTTAGAGTTCAAGACGTAGTAGAATCCATCTCCGTGTGTAACTCAAGTTGAAGCTGTGTCTAACTTGAAATCCGAATACGTATGCTAGTAGAAGATTATTAGCCTATATATTGAGAAGGCTTGTATCTAGTTCTGTAAGAAAGAAAAAGAAAGGGAAAAGGGGGAACAAATAAGAGAATAGAGAAATTCAAAAGTTATCTTGTGTTCTCTCAGTTTATTTTGTGATGTGTGTGTTTTCTCTCCGATCAAAGTTTAACAAGTGGTATCAGAGCCTAGGCGAGAATCGAGTCGCTAGAAAAATCGTCTCGGCGATTTTATTTCAGCGCGTCTCGCGCGACGCTCCTGAGGTGCACATCGCTCGTCTTCGCGCAGCTCTCCCGGGAAAAAGACACGCGCGACACGTCCTTTTGTTTTCTCGGTTAGCACACGAGAGAGAGCAGCGGCACAGGAACCGAGAAGCATCCCTGTGGCCTGTGGCTTGCGCAGGAGAGAAGAAGAAGAAAGCGTTTCTTGTTGATGCGCTCAGCGATGATGAATCAACAGTGCTCTGATGATGAGTTGAGTCTAGGACGTCGAGAAGATGTGTCGCTGTCCAAACTCAAGTAAGGTGAAAAGAAATCAGAGCGTTGAGAAGATGTGTCACTGTTCTATATCAAGTATGGGTTTATTAAGTCGTAGTTGAGACCGATTGCCTCAATGTTTTAGAATCTTTGCATCTGGAAGGACCTATACCAGTTGAGTTGAGTTTCTACATGTAGCTTGCATGTAGAACGCTTCATGTGGAGGTGTGGCTGATAGTTTATAATGTATTGAGACTAAAACTAGAGGATGTCAAGTCAAAATTAAGGGGGAGATTGTTAGAAATAATCTTGACTTAGAGTTCAAGACGTAGTAGAGTCCGTCTCCATTTGTAACTCAAGTTGAAGTTGTGTCCAACTTGAAGTCCAAATACGTATGCTAGTAGGAGATTATTAGCCTATATATTGAGAAGGCTTGTAGTCAGTTTTGTAAGAAAACGAAAGGGAAAAGGGGGAGCAAATAAGAGAATAGAGAAATTCAGAAATTCTCATGTGTTCTCTCAGTTTATTTTGCGATGTGTGCGTTTTCTCCTAGAATAAAGTTAACAGGCTGTCGAGAAGATGTGTTGAAATTTGGGGTGCTTTTGCCCCACTGCAGCTACAATGTGAGCTGGTTTTAGCTTAGCTTTGGTTCTGGGTGTGTTGAGTTACAGTCATTGCGCCTATCTATCAATCTCTGTTTTTGGTTCGGAGGCTAATTGCTAGGGACAAATGGATTTATGAACACCTCTTTCCCTGTGCGGCCAGCGTGCGGATGAGCTCCATGTATTCCGACAGGGTAGAATTCGTTAAGAATTTCATACCATGCACGTTGATAATTTTTTTGGTCTGATAATTCAGGTAGTTATGATCTTTTCGGCTTTTGGTAGATTTGATATTCCAAATTTGTCAATTGGTCTAGAATCATTGTTAAATTTGATGGTTTTGGTTATGAATTGTAAGTTGATAGGCGCTAGGCACTAATAATGTGGATTTTATTGTTCTGGCAGGTTAGAGGAAGTGTTTGTCCTTAGCAGGTGAGCTTGATTGCTTCTTGTCTTATTGCTTCACAGCTTCCCCATACATTTGGTTGGTTTTGTGAATCTAATCCAATTCTTTTTTTGGAATGGTTGCATAATTTGAAAACTTGCTAGTTTTAATCTGATTCTAGAGTTGAAGATAAAGAAGGGAGAAAGGTTAAACTCTGCTGACTCGGGTTTTGTGCGCAACAGAACGTCTGCAATTAAGGTTTTCGATAGGTGAGCGGAATTGTGCTATTCTTGGGATTCTTAGAACAAGCTATTGTGATCGGGGGTTGGGTATGGGTCCGAGGACCGAGGGTAGGGCGCTCGTCCTCATCTAAGCGTTGCTAGGGTTCTTCCATGACATGGTAGAGAGGCTCTGAGGCCTGATTTTAGAAGAGTAGGGAGATTAGAGAACTTTGTTTATTTCTTTGCTTTATTATGAATGGTGCGACTCCTCTCTCTCTCTCTCTTATATGTGTGTGTGTGTGTGTGAGGTTAGCCCTTAACAATATAGTAACTAACATAATCTAATGCAATTAATCAATAATTAATTAAAGATAAGATCATATCCATACTATCTAAGTATAAAGATATACATCTAACTATTCCTAATATGAAGACGTGCGAAAGATTCTATCCCTGTGTTATGAGCCTTAGTTCATAGGGGATAAACACCACCAAGAAGATGGCCGGATGGCGTCGGCGTAGAAGGAGGGAGAGACTATAGATGAGGAAGACTTTGTTATTTCTCTGCTTGATTCCAGTAGCATGCGGTAGCCCTCTTATATAGATAGCTCATCCTAACAGATAGAATCTAATCTCAATTATATCTCTAACAAATATAGAAACTAATATCATATCTCTAATTATATCTCTAACAAAAGGAAACTAATCTCTAACTTAAATAGAAACTAATCTCTATTTTCTAATAATGAACCGATTGGGTCCAAGGCCCATGCCCATGACATTACACCCCTCCTGGACATGCAGCTCGTTCTCGAGCTGCTAGGCGGCGGCCCTGGTTGCAGCGCCTGTCGACGAAGTGTAGTGCTTTCGGCCAAACGACACCTGCAAATTTTTTTTTTCTTTTTTTCTCTTTTTTGTTTTTTTATTTTTTCGTGCATCGACTCCTCGTCCCTACTAATAACTCCGCGTAGTGAAAGGCACGGTTTCACGAGTAGAGCAGAGGCGGTGGTGGTGGGGGTTCTCCGGACGGCATCGGCTCTGGTTCCTCGCCGGCGACGGCTCCGACTCTCGCTCCCGGTGGTTGGAAGCCGGTGGAGAGCGTCCTGAGGCGACAGCCGATGCGCGGCCGGGTGACGGCGGCTCCGATCGATGCGGCATGATGCAGATCGACGGTCGGCTTCGACGGCTTCACCGAGCAGATGAAGATGACGCGAGGCAGCAACGACGTAATCCAGTCGCGGCTGGCCGGATCTAGGCGGAACCAGACCAGCGGGATCCGGATCTGGTGGAGATACGAGGATGGCGACCGGCGACCAGGGACAGCGGCATCGGCAGCGACCTGCGCGGATCCAGGCGGCATCGGCTATGTAGATCGACGGAACAAAGCAGGCGGCGGACGAGTGCAGAGGCGTCGATCTCGGCGAAGGTCTTGCGGCGGGTGGAGTGGCCCGGGTCGGGGAGAGCGCGGCGGTGGGGGACCATCTCCGGGACGAGGCGCTGGAGGCCTGGAGGGAGTTTGCTGGAGGAGGTGGAGGCGAGGGGCCAGCCGTCGGGGAAGAAGCAGATGCGGTCGCCGCCACGGTCGAGCATGAAGCACATCCCCTCCCGGAGCGCCGCCGAGTTGTGCATGTAGTGGTCGCAGTCGAGGTTGAGGATGAAGGGCCCGTCCGACATGAGGGCGCTCGTCTGGACCAACGTGTTTATGGCGCCGGCCTTCTTGTTGTGGTCGTATCTCGGACGCTTCTCGCGCGACATGTACACCAGCATCGGCAGCCGGGTGTCCACACCCGTCGTGTTCTTCAGGAAGTCCCTCTTCTGGCCGAAGTACTCCTTCGGGCTGCACTTGTTGCACCTTCTCTCGATCTGCGACTATCTTCTCGAAGATAGCATGCATGTTGAGGAAGATGTCCGCCATCTCTTTGTCGATGCTGGCCATCTTATTAGCATTAGCTTTTATTGTGGCCAATGACTCGGTAGCAGGAACCATGGTAGCAGAAGTCGTGGGAAGGGATCGACTGCTCTGATACCAAGTTGTTATGAACCTTAGTTCATAGGGGATAAACACCACCAAGAAGATGGCCGAATGGCGTCGGCGTAGAAGGAGGGAGAGACTATAGATGAGGAAGACTTTGTTATTTCTCTGCTTGATTCCAGTAGCATGCGGTAGCTCTCTTATATAGATGACTCCTCCTAACAGATAGAATCTAATCTCAATTATATCTCTAACAAATATAGAAACTAATATCATATCTCTAATTATATCTCTAACAAAAGGAAACTAATCTCTAACTCAAATAGAAACTAATCTCTATTTTCTAATAATGAGCTGACTGGGCTCAAGGCCCATGCCCATGACACCCTGCTACAGTACCATGAGGCATTGTTCATGCGTGCTATAGTATCCACGGTACTGTTTACACGCTTGCTGCAGTTCCTCGCCTGGATCATAGACCACAACACAAGCGATTCATGTAATTGTTGTATTCTTTAGTTCTCTTAATTAGTTGATGCCTGATTTTAGGAATGAAATGAATTTTTCCCATTAGTACCTGCAGTTTTTTTTTAAATAATGGAGTTGGGGGGGGGGGGGTAATTTATAATTCTCAAAGGGGTGAATGAATATTTAAGCTGTGTCACGCCATGTTGCATTGTTTTGCAGATTGACGGCAATTGGATCAATTTAAGTAGGTGAGTGGAATTGATCCTTTTGAAGATTCTGATCCAAGTTCAACTCACAAGTAGAGGCGTGAATTCTTGAGGTTTTTTTCTTGGGTTCGTAAGACTAATTTGGCTGCTCTTTTGGGGTTGGGCACACGAATTTAAAATATAGGGAGTGTTGGTGTGTATAGAGGTCTAGGAGGAGGTATGAGGTACTACTTGCGTCAGGTACAGCGTTTCGTTGGAGATATGGAAGGAGGAGCGCTGTTGTTTGTGGAAGACCTCAACTCCAAGTGACAAAGTGACCAGTTGTTGACACTTCCCTTCTATTTCTGTTTTTTTTCTGGAATTGGGGATGGAGATGAATTTTTCTGGTGAGGAAACAGTGGTAAAGGTGAGTTGTTCTTGGATGTGCTTGTTGATTTGTGGTGAAAGAAGCAACATTTTCTTAGTGTTGTTTGTAGGTGAGAAAGCCTTACACAATCACAAAGCAGCGGGAGCGGTGGACTGAGGCAGAGCACAAACGATTCCTTGAAGCCTTGAAACTGTATGGCAGAGCTTGGCAGCGCATTGAAGGTGAAATCTCCATATATATATATCATATCTCTAGTAATTGTTTGTTGTTGCTATCTGAATTCATCAAGTTGCACTCACTGTGATTTTTAGTTCGTTTATTGAGATGGATTTAGTTTGTTTATTGATATGGATCTTGCATTTTTGTTTTGTTGGTTGCCTTCTGATCTATCCTGTAGAGCATGTTGGGACAAAGACGGCTGTGCAGATCAGAAGTCATGCTCAAAAGTTCTTCACCAAGGTTCTTTCTCTATCTTATTGGCTACTGCCCCTTGTTTGGTTTACTGCTATCTCCTTAGCTTTCTGGTTGCCTTGTCTTTAGCTTTGGTGATAAAAATGAATGGCTTTTGTGCTTGCTTCCTGATTTTTATTTCCTTTGCTGCAGTATTTTTTTCATTGTACACATGTGTACTGCAGTGATGGGTATGTAGAGCATGAACCATGATAGATTTGTTGAAATGCAAGAAACATGATAGGAAGTGTTTGCCTAGTGGCAAGAAATTAATATGTTGCAAACAAAATGCTATTGAACACCCCTGGTTTCTTTATTTACATATTCGTGCTGCATTGAGCATACATATATGACTAAGAAAGCATTATGGTACTAGTTAAATTTACATATGAAGTCAATACATAATGTTTTTTCAAAACATCAATACATAATGTAAAATAGCATATTTGAGTGCACTTGAGTGAACTACAGGAAATGTCTATGAAATCGTATGCAAGTTTATGCTAATGTGTTATCAGAATTGTCGTCAAGATAGTCAAAAGCTTTAATCTAACATATTGTCTATGAAATCCCATGGCACAAAGAAATTGCATAATACTTAATTGGAATATTAGAGGCCTCAACACCCCTGCTAGGAGGAATGTAGTGCGTGAGTTAATTCAAAGCACTAGGAGCTCAGTGGTCTGCTTGCAGGAAACAAAATTGGCGACCATTGACAAAGCCATAGTCATCGACACCCTGGGCACTCCTTTTGCCGACAATTTTTGCTACATACCAGCACAACAGACAAGAGGGGGGATCCTCCTGGCCTACTCGGAAAACCATTTTGCGCTATCACAACCAACATCCACGGCAAACACCATTACCGCCACCTTAACCACAAAGGAGGATGGAACAAGTTGGTCCATCACGGGTGTTTATGGCCCTCAACATGATGACCAAAAACTTCACTTCTTGCAAGACCTTCGCAATTTACCACTGACCTTAAAGTCATAACAGGTGGTTAGTCCTTGGAGATTTCAACATGATCTACTGAGCAGCCGACAAAAGCAACGGCAACCTTAATAGGTGGTTGATGACATCGTTCAAAGCTGCCTTAGACCATGCCAAACTTAAAGAAATTAGTCTGTCTGGCAGAAAATTCACATGGTGCAATGAGAGGGAAAACCCAACCCACACAAGAATTGATCGAGTGTTCTGCACAACCAGCTGGGACCTTCTCTTCCCTTTGTCCATCCTCCACGCCCTCCCAACCCTCATCTCTGACCATGCACCGCTTCTCCATGGGGAGCTCCAGAGAAAACCCGTCAATATGTTTTGGTTCGAGAACCACCGTAGCAAACTTGAAGGCTTTATGGACACGGTCTCACAAGCATGGAGCAAACACGTGCAGTCACAAGAGCCTATCAAAAGAATGCGTGTCAATCTCTGTCGCATGGCAAAGGCGCTTAAACGTTGGGCACAGTCAACAGAGGGAAGCAGCAGACTACAACTAGCCATTGTGAAAAAGATC
Source organism: Dendrocalamus latiflorus (assembly GCA_017311315.1). Classification (NCBI taxonomy): domain Eukaryota; kingdom Viridiplantae; phylum Streptophyta; class Magnoliopsida; order Poales; family Poaceae; genus Dendrocalamus; species Dendrocalamus latiflorus. Next base: position 3,922,029 of record CM029626.1, read on the forward strand.
ATCTTCTAACTTGACAAGGCCCAAGAAAGTCGCTCCCTCTCTTCGCAAGAAAAGGAGCTCCGCACCCAACTCAAAGCAAGATGTCTTGGCCTAGCATCCATGGAAAAGGAGCTCCGCACCCAACTCAAAGCAAGAGGGGTTCAAACAGCGATTTTGGAGGCAGAAGCTCAAGCAAATACAGAGGTAGATCTAAATCCAGGAACAAGAAGTCATGCAAGTATTGCAAAAAAGAACGGTCATAACATATTCGAGTACTGGAAGTTGCAGAACAAGGATAAGAAGAATAATAATTTCAAGAAGGATCAATAGGATGATGAAGCTAGAGTCACTATTGTTAAGTGTGAACTTTGCTCAGGCTTAGTTGGTATTACTCACTAGTCTTTTAGACTTTCAGTGCATAAGGTGTTTATCCTGATTTAATTTGAGGAGTTTATTGTGTTCTTCAACTACTGGAGAGAGTTTGACTCAAGGTGGAGATTGTTGAAGTCTAGTTCAAGTTCGTTCCGTGTCCGTGTAGGACGCTGTATCGTCTCGTGCTAGATGTGGCATGACCGATGCCAAGGCCAGGCGCGGGCTGCACCAGACATGGTGTCAACCCATCGCAACCGACTCCGATTCAGCTTTCTTTTCCGTTTGGGACTCGTCTCCCTTACCCAATATATGTACCCCCTGTAATCCATAGGAAGAGTAAGAGCTCTATTGTAAATATCTTCTCATATAGTGATTTGCTTTTATGCGTTCGTGGTTTTTCACGTAAAAATTCATATTTCTCGTTCCTATTTTTCTGCACATTATTTGCAACATTCTAAAAGGATTGGTAGAAAGAAATTTGGCATTGTGATAACACCTTTTCTCCCCTGAAATTCACGTATTTTCCAACTGCTTTCTGTCTTTCTGATCGGTTTGAGTTTATGAATTGGGGCCAAAACCCTGCCAGCTAGAAAATGCCTCTTCCCAGTACTGGTGACCTATAGAAATTGACTGCCAAGGGTTACTTTCAGTTATTTTCTAAGATGATCGCATTTGGGAAACTAACAAAATCCAGTAATTTTAGCAGTTTCCTCATTTAGTTTCTTGTCAGTATTTGTCTGTAGCTAACTAGTTAGAGAACTGCAGTTGGAAAAGGAAGCTATCAACAATGGTACTTCTCCTGGACAAGCTCATGACATCGACATACCTCCACCGCGGCCTAAGAGAAAACCTAACAGTCCATATCCTCGAAAAAGTAGTCTCAGCTCTGAGACATGCACCAGGGAAGTTCCAATTGATAAGTCAACAAATCCAAACATACGGTTGAGCAATAGCAATGCACAAATGGCAGGCGATGCATCTCTTCAGGTAAAAACCGCTAGTGTTTTGCTTTGGTTAGAGCTCTATTTATTCTATCCTTAATGTGTCTATTTCTATCCTTCATTTTCATTAACAAGAAACTCGTTTGCATTCAGAAACTTCAAAGAAAGGAAATGTCTGAAAAGGGAAGTTGTTCGGAAGTTCTTAATCTCTTTGGAGATGCCCCATCTGCATCATTTTCTTCGGTTAACAAATGCTCCTCAAATCATGGTGCATCCAGGGGGATTGAACCGACTAAAACAGAAATCAAAGATATGACAACCATTGAAAGGAATTCTGTTTCCATTGATGTGGAGAAGGATTTAAAAGATATAAATGATCAGCAAATGGAAAGGCTTAACGGAATCCACATCAGTTCTGAATCCAAACATACTCTTGAAGACTGCTTGGATACCTCAAGGCAGCAAATCAAGCTAAAGCCAAATTCAGTGGAGACAACATATGTGGACCGACATGCCACAAGAGCTTCACACTACCAAATGGATAGAAATGGGGCAACTTGCGTTCCAGTCTCTGGAACTGAAGAAAGTCTTCCTGACCAAACAAGTTATCAAGTGGGAGAAGTCAACGGAAGCATGGACTCATCCATCCATCCAACACTTTCTGCAGATCCAAAGTTTGACAGCAGCGCCACAGCTCAGCCCTTTCCTCACAACTATGCAGCCTTTGCACCGATGATGCAATGCCACTGCAATCAAGATGCCTACAGGTCTTTCTTCAATCTGTCATCCACCTTCTCCAGCATGCTTGTTTCCACATTGTTGTCAAACCCCACAATCCATGCAACTGCAAGAATTGCAGCATCGTACTGGCCAGCAGCAGACAGCAACACTCCTATTGATCCAAATCAAGAAAATCTTATTGAGGGTGCTCAAGGAAGACACACTGGCTCTCCTCCCAGCATGGCTTCTATTGTAGCAGCTACAGTTGCTGCGGCATCAGCATGGTGGGCAACACAAGGCCTTCTCCCTCTTTTTGCTCCAACTATGGCTTTTCCATTTGTCCCAGCTCCTAGTACTGCCTTTCCCAAAGCAGATGTTCAGCGAGCTTCAGAGAAAGAGAGAGACTGTCCAGTTGAAAATGCACCAAAGGAATGCCAAGAAGCTCGGAAACAAGTTCAATCTGAAGCTAGGGCTGTAACGTCTTTAGAGTCTGATGAGAGTGGAAAAGGAGAGGTATCGCTCCACACTGAGTTAAAGATATCTCCGGCCGATAAAGTTGACATCACACCTACCACAGGAGCTGACACAAGTGATGTGTTCGGAAACAAGAAAAAGCAGGATCGCTCTTCATGTGGTTCCAACACGCCGTCAAGTAGTGATGTAGAGGCAGACAATGTTCCTGAGAAGCAAGACAAAGCTAACGACAAGGCAAAGCAAGCATCTTGCAGCAACTCTTCAGCTGGTGACACCAACTACCGCAGATTTAGGAGCAGTGGAAGCACAAGTGATTCATGGAAGGAAGTTTCCGAAGAGGTTGTAGTCTACCAGCATTACGCAAATTCACTTCTTACTCTTTGAACATCCATCACTGCTTTTCTAATTTACGTTTCTACTGTCAGGGTCGTCTGGCTTTCGATGCACTGTTCAGTAGAGAAAAGCTTCCCCAAAGCTTTTCTCCTCCGCAAGCAGAAGGATCAAAGGAGATCGCCAAGGAGGAAGAAGATGAAGCGACCACGGTGACTGTTGACCTCAACATGAACACCACGATTATCGATCATGACGTTGATACAACAGATGGGCCAAGAGCTTCCTTTCCCAATGAATTGCCACATCTGAAGCTGAAATCACGCCGGACAGGATTTAAACCATACAAGAGGTGCTCTGTGGAAGCAAAGGAGAATAGGGTGCCATCTAGCGACGAGGTTGGTACCAAGAGGATTCGTCTTGAGAGCGAAGCGTCCACCTGATTTGCTTTCCACATGGTTGCCAGCCTCTACCAAGAAGTTTATGTCAAATATTATATTTACATCTAAGCTACTATAGGACTTCAGACCTTGCAATGCAGTACTTCACAAAACTCAATTTATTGTGTGTTGTATGTTAATGTTTGCCAAGCAGCCCATCGAGACTGCTTTCGAACCGTATCTCTAGAATTCGAATTGAGCATTAAGCGACTATTGAACTTTCTTGGTAAAATGGGTATTCTGCTTATGCTTTATAGTTTGGTGAAGGATAATAATTGCAATTTCGATTAATTTCTGTATCATTTCTTCCCCGAGTGCACTTGATGCGTAAGTTTAGTTCCATCTAGTTATAGTGAATAATAGTTCCATGGGTGATCTTAATTACTAATATAGTGCAAAATTATTTTGACCATTTTTGTTTGTTGCCTAATTAAGGTAAGGAAGTATTTACAGAAATGTTTGATATATGTGTTTTCATAGAGGCTGACTGGTTGAGCTACTTGACATTATTCTTGTTGCAAATGCTACATGGATACCAACGTGACCAAGGACATGCTTTCGGCTTGCCCTAACTGAATTGTGCCATGCACGTTTCCCACATGTTTTTTTTTTGAAAAGGAAGACTTTATTAAATTCCAATTTTGTACATCGAGTTGATACACATCCTTGGATCAAAAAACTTCCAGCCTCTGCCCAAAATAGCCACATGTGACCTTGAAGAATGATCAATAGGGAGAACATGGTCGACATATCTCCATATACATCTGAGTTTTGATGATTCTTGGGTGTACCTTCAGTAATTTGTTAATCCATGTGTTCTTTTTACCTAAATATTAGTGACTGGTGAGCTGATGAGTATATGGAAATGATTGCCAACTACTTCATTTCACTTTTTTATTATTATGTTAAAGATGTACATATCATTGTATATACGCTCCAGTTGCCTAATCAAGGGTAAATGTAATGGAGTATCAGAGTGGGAAGAACATGCTCAACACGTGTCCACTTGCAAACATGGACAGAGCTACAGTCTACAGTTCAGATAATTCATAATTATGGTACAGGTTGCATACAAGTTGTAACACCATATGCTGAAGCAGCTCAGCTGACCAGGGACAACGTATGATAATTAAATATCTAGCATCTTTTTGTGAAGTTACCCAAAGCACTTCAGAATTTTCTAAACAAAATTAAGACAACAGTAGAAATAAGGCTTGGCATGGACTACCCTGCAATTGATGGAACAATTTTTATCAAATGATCCTTTAATACTTAATAACATTTTAAAAATAACCTCCGCCCAAACTCATTTCCAAAAATGGAGTGGCAGTATTCATTTGCCACACCACCAAAGATGGAGTTGTAGGACACGGCTCATTTTTTAAAATAAGTTAAGAGTGGGGTTTATTTTTAAAATACTGTTAAAGAAAGGGTTAGATAATAAAAAAAAGTTTGCATCTGATGCAGCAAATTAATGATTTAATTAGCTCAATCTATTTACCTATTCGTCAAAGTAAGTTACCACGAATTTTGGAGAAGTAGTACTCCATGTTTATTCCAATTTTTACTAGTGATTTGTAGTTTGTAATGCCGCGCTCATACCATGCATTTACAAAAAGTTTAACCGAGATTCAAGCTATAGATAAATAGGCTCTTTGGTTGAATCAGACAAGTTGTGTAGTTAATTTGAAGTCTTCTCTAACTGACAATACTGCAAGGCACTTATAAGAGGCTAGCTGTGGATTCTGTTGACCTAATCACCTAGGTAACCTTAGCATTGTTTTATAGCCAAGAAGGCTTCTCTCGGCCAAATCATGGTCCATGTTTCTGTATTCTATACAGAGATGGGACCAAATTGTGTGGTAAAGCATTGCCATGATTTTACTACAAATATAAAGAAAGATAGATCGAAACATGACATGACAAATTGCAAGTAACGTACGTCAACATTTGTTCTACGCCTTAGGCCTAGTACTACGCCATAAGCTCATAACCCAACTATATGGTATGACAATTTATGCTTAAAGATGTGTCGATCACCATCTGTGTGTAGATCCTATATCATTTCAAGAAAAGAATAGTACCTAAGAAATAAAATAAGAGATAATTGCCTAAAAAAATTTCATCAACTTTTGTGTGGTCAGCCACAAAATACATCTTGAATAGTAGCAGTGAAACTACTCCAAGCATTGGCGGAGCCAGAATCAAAACCACAGTGAGATAAACTCTCTAAAATGTTTGAATTTTTATGTATTTTGATTGCCAAAATCATTGACGTTGACCCCATAGGATGCCGAGTCCAAACGTTGATAGGCTGATGTAGTGCTAAATTTAAAATACCCATAACAATATATCATCATATATCATATAACCGCAAACACATGACCACATTGTCCAAATTTTCAAATATTTATCTTGCTAAAACAATGCGAATAACCCAACCTAACATTCATCTCAATTAGGACAAGGAAATTTCTAAAATACTTGGGTTGCGCATAAAGAAAAATCTCGTACTTTCCAACTACCTATGACATTATTGTCACCAAGAGAGAGAACAAATATAGTGCATCATAAAGTTTTGACAATATAAATATATAATTAATATTGCTGGTTTATTAGCTGGGACATGCAATAATTAATCTGCTAAAATGAAAACCTTTGTTCCAGGGGCATTGCTTAAACAAAATGATTGCATATTTCTAAGAATAAATCGCCACATCACATGGAAGTCGACGCAACAAGCAACTATGGGGGTGACGTCGCCAAACTAACTTGTCATGGGCTCCATCCACCAAATTTAACATTTTTACATAGTATTTTCATTAATATTACTTAAATACATCATCATTTAAAAAATTACAGAAATAATCTGTTGTGGAGTCCTGCGTTGAGTATGTAGATCTCTGTCGCTAATTCAATTAGCGACAGAGGCACTATCGTCAATTCATTTGGCGACAGAGATGTGCCAACTGAACTGGTGACAGAATCCCTATCATCAATTCAACTGGTGACAGAGATTCTATCATCAACTGACTCCATCGCTAGTTCATTTGGTGATAGAGTCCTTATCATCAATTCAACTGGCGACGAAGGTTCTATCGCCAATTAAAATGGCGACAAAGTATTTTTTTTCTAAATAATATAATTTGTCCTAATTAAAAATGTATTATTTATGAATAAATATTCTAATTTTATGGCTTTAGTAGCTTCGAAATAATAGCTAACAATTAAAGAGAGAATTTGAGCATATGTTTGCCTCACTACTTCTACGATACAATGACAATGTGCATGAACCGCCAATCCAAGCTACATGTAAGATACATGCATGCCTTATGAAATGTAAACGACATGGTGGTTGTAGATCTTTGTAGATCTAATAGGGCTTGTGGGATAACACCCCTAAAGCGAAAATGGAACTCCGTAGGACACCCATATGGAGTGGTGGTCATTAGGGCAGCGTGAACATGGTTGGATGTCATAGTAGTGGCAGGCACAATTGTAGCTCGGGTTGGCGCAACAGCAATATAGGTGGCAGTCGCTGCCGAGGTGGACCACCTCCTCATTGTTCCTCTCCCTAGTCCTCTGCTTGCGAAGTTCATTGTTGTTGATCCTCTCGGTCTAGAGCTCCTTCTGCAACTCATCTAGGTGGATGTGCAGTTTGTGGATGTAAACTTGGGCAAATATTGGATACGGTTGATCGACCCACTCGGTTAACTTGCATTCTGTGGTCTGCAAGGAAGACGAGGTTATTACAAGTGATGCATGCATCGAAGTATAGATATGAAATGAAGTACTTACCATGAACAAAGGGCAGTGAAAGAATCAACGTCCTGGGTTCCCCCTAGTCGAAAACCTAGACCACCTCATCATATTTGTGCTTGCATTGCAGCCAAGACTCAAGGATATGTGGGTAATCGCGGAGGGGATTTCTAGGGGTGTAGGTCTCCCTAGTTTCGAGCGATAAATAGGGGCCTAGGGGTCGAGGTCCAGGGGACCATAGATGTGCGTGTATTCGAGGTAAGGGTCACGGCCTCAAAACTCAGTTCATACCCATTGTCCCTTCCTATGTCTTAAGCTACCCACCCTATTCGCCAATTATCATTAAATAAGAGGCAAGTCGGCAATAAGCAAAACAAGAAGACAAAGGATGGAAAGAAATGTCAAAGTTACCACAACTGCTAGGAAAAGGAATATTTTAGTAAGAATCATCCCATAGGTATCACTTATAAGCTCTCTCTTTATAATGAACATTATATGTTTAGGAAGCATAAAAATAGCAATATGTGTGCTAGATATGTTAGTTCACCAAAGTCTATTACTAGAGTTGTTTGGGTGCTAAAATCCATTGTAACTAACATTCAAGAACCCAACCGAGTTTGGGTATCAAAAAGTGCTCAAATGCTTAATAGGTACTTAGAGAGGCATTGGAGGCTTGGCTCATTTATGAAGAGGTGAACTCCACCATATGCAAAAATGGAGTCAAGCATGAGGATGATATTATCACATCATGAGTCAATGTCATTTCGATAATAAGCACTTACATTGAAGTATCTAGTCATTCGCCTTGTGTAGGTTGCATTCTATAAAAATCTTTTTCAAAAGGGTGTTCTTGCTCTTCTTCAAAAAAAACTTCAATATTGCAATCGTAAGCAATATAGGACATGGCACATTAAGGGGGAGTGTTAATTAAAATCATGTATATCACATCACTAAGTATGCCCAAGGTGATTAAGTGCTAGAAATGGTTTACAAAATTGAGCCATTTAACCAAAAGTCAAAAAATTGAAATTACACCTTCGAAAAAACTAGTTGAAAAATGTATACAAATTTATTTTGAGGTTTTGGATTTAAAAACTTATTTTAAGTAAAATTGAGTTTATAACCCCAAAAATAGCAATCTAGTATCTTGTTTTAGTTTTAAACTAAAAAATTGACCAAAATCAATTTTAAAAGGAATTTTAAAATATGTGTAATACCAAAAATCTAGAGTCAACTACTTCAAAAATTATTAGGATTAAAAAAATTTACAAAAGGCCAACCAATCAAAAGTTATTTGATTTGGAAACTCATCCAAAATATTAAGTTCACAATCTAGTACTTCAGTGGGTTTTAATAATTGAGCTAAAATTATTAACATATATTGGCTCATAAGGGTATTTCAAACTCATACATGCAGATGGATGATAAAAACACCCTCACATGCTCCTTTTAGCAAACTTGAAGAAATTTATTGAAAATAAGCTTGTTTTAAAAAATGAAAGCATAAATTGATAAAAAGCCATCTTCAAAAGAGTTTTAACTTTAGCATATATTAGAAATGCTCCAAAAATGGTTTATGTTTCTTTGTGAAAACTTTTAGAGCAAATTATAATATGGTATCAAATTTCTCCTCAAAATTTCACTCCATGGCGTGCATTCTGTTGCACTTCGGTCAAACTGGCCCTATCAGTGGTATGATCGGTCTGGCTCAATGGTATGACCGGACCAGTTGAGTGGTCAGACTGGTATTGCGAATGGTATGATTGCTCCTTTGCCGCCAGTCTAATCGGACCTAGGAGACTTGGCTAATTTGTCTAAAATTGTTGATTTCCAAATCATTTGGTCATTCTCTTTGCTCCCAAAAATCAAGTTGACCCTTACTACCTTTGTTAGCTATCCACAAGTATTTTCTTGACTCTATATGCCATTTTGATTGTATTATGATGCTTTCTTCGCACCGTACAACTCGGGTAGTCATGTCCGAAGTTCTTGCAAGTCTTGCACTGAACCCCAGTTGGTGCGAAAACAGAAGTGAAAACAGGCACCTAGGGAGGAACAACAGTCAAAGCAGAAGAGACAGCAAGCACAGTTGAAACAGACTGTGCTGCTAACCCGTGGCAAAACTCCTTCGCATGAAGCATTGAAAGGGCCTCAATAATAGACGGTCATGGTGAGCGGTTCAGCAGTTGAGCTCTAATAGGCTCAAACTCTAGACGAAGACGAACTCATAAAGGTGAAAGAGATCACGATTTATCTTTTTGCACTTTATGACACTCTTGACAAATTGAAGAGTCAACCTCATCCAACTGGCGCCAGAAATTGGCCAGGGCTGGGTAGAAATCATCGACATAGTCCTCTTGCTGAAACGTCTCCAACTAACACTGAAGCAAAAAGAACTGAGCATCATTGCTCTATTGGTATTGCTCACATAAGTACTCCTAGATCTGACAAGTGGAACACAGACCAACAATATCTGGCTAGATGGAGTCATCGACGTTGACCACCAGGATGGCTCGAACACAGGCCTTATTAGCACACCAGCATTTAAAAACGTCTATGGCATACTGAAAAGCCTCATCAGCAACGTTAGTAGCAACAGCCTCTGTCTCCTTCTTAGTGGCCTCATTTTCTGTAGGAGGTGCAAAAGTAGGTTGCCTGGGAGACTGAACCAGCAATGGCAGACAAAATCATGCCTAGTGACATGTCCCTAGAGGTGGAAATCATCAAGTGTGATCTTCATGAGTGAAGACTACAACTTATAGTTCGTCCCATGGAGTTTTGTTATCAAGAATGGGATCGCAACTGATGGAACAAAAGCCATCGATAGGTGGCGCTGCACAACGTGACAATCAAGGCAACGAAGTCTAATAGATGGCGCCAGACAACGTAATAGTTAGATCAATATTTATTTATTGATTTTTTTGATTTTTTTTTAAAAAAATACTAATAAAAGAAACTGAGTATCGATTTCCTTATAGAAAGATACTTTCTACACCAGACTTGTGGCTAGCTCGTGTGGGGAGCAACCAGACGGGGCAGCAAGCAACCCAAGGCGGCATCAGGTACGACCTAGGGGCGGCAGCAGCGGCCCGGGGAGGGTGGCGGTGGTCTGGAGAGGGCAGAAGTGACTCGAGGAGGGTGACAGCGACTCAACCAAGGCTGGCAGTGGGGGCCGTACGGCGGTTGGCGGCCAACAACGATGGTGGCGCGTGGGATGGTAGCGGAAAAGGTAGGTTCTGATACCATGTCATAAATATTATGTGTATATTCATAAGGCCTAATAGGCAGTATATGTAGCGAGTACAAAAGTATATTACAAGAAAATATGCCATACATATAGAAAATACAAATGAATTCCTATTCTATCAATATGGACACACACATCTCTTAATGACTAATTCGATACATCACTGGCTTGTACTTTTGGAACATTTGACTGGGCTGCATGGGACACAACAACTTGGAACAAATAAATCAACACAAGGCTGCAAGTTACAGATTAGTTTTAGCATTGAGTATGTTCAAGTGGATAGGATCTCCCTTGCTTTATGTTGTCACTTGTACCTTCCAACTAATAATCAGCTAGCTTTCTCTGCTGTATGGTTGCTCTCAGAGAAGATAATTTCATTACATGATGCATTCAACTTCTTGATTTTGAAAATAGGATATTTCATGTGCCATGCATGCGCATGTTTCAAACAAGAGACTTTCTTCGGTGCTTCGTGGCGTTAATTACTTCATATTGGAACTTTGATACGAAAAAGGCAAGAACGAATTGCCAAAACCTGCCGGTTGATGTAACTAAATTATCACAAAATGCTATCCAAAGATGATCGATAGAGTTTTAAGCTAGGATGAATAAGTTTGTTGCTTATATATGAATGCATGGGCACAAATACCATTTGCACTCATTTTCATGTTGAAACAAGAATATCCATCGAGTTGAGACTACTGAATTAGATTATCAAAATCCTCACAATTTGGAACATGCCTTAATTAAATAATCAATGCATGATATTTAGAAAAATCTCACTTCACATGAATGTTTCATTTGGGGAGTATTCCATACACGTCGCAATTCAACAAGTGGTCACCAAAAGTCAATGATGAATTGCATGTGCTCAAGCCAAGCCTAATAATGTTGATGTTAAGATTAGTACTCCTTTATTATTATATAGGGACATTTGATTATATACCCTATAAGTTGAGATACACAATTTATCATTTATCCCTATGGCCCACATGTCAATGCGACATCATAGAGCGAATAATCAATTACTCTACTTATAGGGTATATGATCAAATGCCCCTATATACCTATTATATATGCTTACTTTTTTGCAGAACATGTGCATATGGTATGTTGACTTTTGCCGCGATACCAAGAACAATCTCAACAGCTCTTCGATTGGTTACGGTGCTGAAGTAGAAGTTTGCTGCATACGTACCATCATACTTTGGTAGCACTCTTGCATACCACAACTCACAAGGCAAATCCCAGAGAAGCTGGCACATAATCCCATTAGTTATGAACTTTTCATACTAGGAACCTTTTTAGTATCTTTCTCTAAGAAAGTGTTTAATTTAGTTGCTCGGTCGGATACGTAGAGAAGTGTCACAACCTGGTTCTTGTTCTCTTTGGTTTGCAATCCTGCTAACATGACGCTTTTGCTCAAGTTAACTATCCTCATAATTTTTGCGATATCCAGTATAGGCATAGCATGTATAGCGCTACATATACGTATATAAGGCAGTGATCGAAATTTTGAACCATGATGGCATATGTATTGCTCACTTTGGTCAAGTCGTGGGATACCAGTATTAATTGTTCCCTCAATTCAGAAATTCGATTATTTTTTTTACTACTTGATTGGGTCCTAAAGCTTGCAAACTTCACATATTATCCTATTTTACCTTGCAACAAACACACTGCATACTCTTTATCAATACCAACAAACTGCATACATTCTCATCTCCACTTAGTAGCATGGCCAATACACGCATCCAAGTTATGATGTACAACCAATGTTTGTAAGACAAGATACATAAAGAAGGTACTGTTTTCACCGGCTGAAACGCACCATTTTCAGTACCGTTTTCATCGGCCTTAATTAAAAATAAAGATGTAATTAGGATCCCTGGCTTCCTCGTATATGTACAGGTAGTAATCCATCTGGCTGGCACATGCCTTCAGCTCCAGCCGATTTCTTCCTTCAGCACATGCTCCCAGTCCGACGAGCCGTACTCAGAATTGCCGCGCAAAATGCCATCCGTACCGGTGATATATGAGCGGGCCGACGCTCCATCCGAAGTGCTTGTGTTCAACCCCCTAAGAGCTCTGTGTGGCGCTAGTTGCAGCCCAGGATGCGCATGACGATGCATGAAGGTTTCTTCCAAGCCTGTTTGAAAATGGTCACCCTGCAAATCCTTCGGCAGAGTAGTGTAGCCTTTGTTGCTTGAAGAACAGCTAGGAGCACCGTTGCCTCCTGACTGGATGCAGTCACCAGGATAAAGTATATTTTGACTGGTTCTTGCTCCTGATATCTCTTCAGTAGGGTGATCCTTTGGAAAGCTCAGCATCGGTGGGTGAGCTAAGGCAGCTCCATACAAATTACTTGGATTTGTACCTAAATCTGACACCTGGAAAGAATTGTTTCTCAGACCACCATTATGAGCCATGCTGGACTCTAGACCGATTTTCATACGGGTGTCTTTCAGTTGATATTTCAATTCACAATTTGCACGTTCCGCGTCAATCCACAGATTCTTGTAAACAAGAACCTGTGAATGTTCTTCCTCGTAGGATATCTTCATTGGAACATTGTTGAGTGAAGGCTGTTCAATCATTAACAGTAGCTTGTGAGAAAGTGTACAGGAAACTAATAATTACAGCAAAAAGCCCAATTTAAAACCGTGAACTCTGGTCTCAGTTCAATTTTCAACCCTAAACTCTGAAACCGTTTGAATCGGGACCTTGAACTTATGAAACCATCCACTTTACCCCCTCGACCCGATCCTCCCCATTGTTGCTTGGTCACTCATCGCCGGCTGACACCCCATAAAGGTAAGAGCTAGCCGCCACCCCTCCTCTTGTCCTCTCTCCTTTGTATTGTGTACATGAGAGAAAATTTTGTAGGAAAATGGGCTGAATTCATCCCCATTTTGTTGTGATGCGTAGGATTTGCCTAGATCTAGAATTTTTGGATATATGGTAGAGTATTTGAAGCAATCAATCCAAGTTTCGTTCATGCCAGATGGTTCCATTGTACTTGCAAAATTGTAGATGAACAATTTTTTTACTTGTACACGATTATGGGTGATGAGAATATGCCAGATGTTCTTTTTTTCTCTCCATGAATCCATGAATGAATATGGTCCATGAAGGTGCCCTAAAAAACGCATAGGGTGGGTTCTTTTGGACTGTGGCTTATGGCTTTTGAATTCTGACTGTTCGCGATAGAGATTACGAAGTGGGATAGTCACATATAATTTTGGCTAGTACAACTGAAGTCAGTACAGTGTCTACTACAATTAACTTGTAAACCACATCTTGAAAAGACGAGCCGTTTAAAACGAGTTAATGTAGTGCCATACAAAAGCCAAAAAGCCTAAGCCCTTTCGAACTCACCCATTGTGTCATGAACCGGGGTAAACACCACCAAGGAGATGGCCGGATGGCGTCGGCGTAGAACGAGAGGGAGAGAGACTAGGGATTTAGACGGGGAAGACTTGATAATTCTCTCCTTCCTTACAATAGCATGTGGTAGCCCCTTTATATAGATGGCTCCCCCTAACAGATGGAATCTAATCCCAATCATATCTCTAACAGATATAGTAACTAATATCATATCTCTAACTATATCTCTAATACAAGGAAACCAATCTCTAATTCAAATAGAAACCAATCTCTAATTCATAATAATAACCCTGACTGGGCCTTGGGCTCAAGGCCCACACCCCTGACATTACACCCCTCTCGGACATGCAGCTCGTCCTCGAGCTGCTAGACGGCGGCCAATGGAAGACCTTCGACGCCGATGTAGAAGACGAACGGTGGCGGGGTGCTGCAGCGGATGGAGACGACTGGCCAAATCCAAACTGAACAAGGCTAGACGAAGTGTAGCGCCTCCAGTATATAATGCATGCAACATAAGTTTTTTTTCTTTTTTTTATTATTTTTTTATTTTGATTTTTTTATTTGATTTTTTTTGGGGCCTTATCTAACCAGTCGGTTTTAAACCGACCGACACCTTCACACCCACGACGCATCGGTCGGAAGCGGCGACTGAAGGTGCAGCGGCGGCGGCGGTTTCGGCGATCCACGGCGGCCGACGGCGGCGAAGAGCGGCGGCCTGCGAAGCGGCCGGCGGCTCGGCTGCATCGGCGACTTCGACCGGATGCGGAGCGGCTGCAGTGGCGACTCGGCAGAGGCGGAGACGGAGCGGCCAGCGGGGTGAGCGGCTGCGGCGGCGGCTCAGGTGGAGGCGGACCCGGCGGCCGCGGCGCGGCGGAGGTGGCCCGGGCGGAGCCGGCGGCTCGGACGGAGACGGCGTGGACCTGCAGTCGCGAGCGACGGCTCCACAGATCCGGCGGCCGGAGGAGCGGCGGCGATACGGCGGAGGTGCCCCGGGCGGAGGCGGTGGCTCGGACAAAGCACGCGCGCGCGGTCGGCGCCGTTGGTGAGGGCGGCCTGCGCGAGGAGGCTGGGGCGGCGGCCGACGACGAAGGGTTGCCGGCGGCGGCCGGCGGCGACGCTAGGCCGGCACTTGTAGGCGTCGATCTAGCTGGATCCGATGGCGGCTCGGCTGCGCAGCCCGGTGGAACAGAGAAGGCAGCGGTCGTGTGGCGCTGGACGGAGACACCGGAGAAGACTCTACAGCGATGTGTTCGTCGGGATCTCTTGTTGTTGATGTTGCGGTCTGATGTTGTTGTTGACGTGCCTTCTTTATCTCTTGTAGCTGCTTCATTATATTCTGTAAGGATTCCTTGATTTCTTTCGCCTGCTTGCTGATCTGCTTGCCGAGCGCGATCGCGTCGCTCCAGTCGTTAACCATGGCAGCAGAAGTCATGGGAGGGGATCGACTGCTCTGATACCAAGTTGTCATGAACCGGGGTAAACACCACCAAGGAGATGGCCGGATGGCGTCGGCGTAGAACGAGAGGGAGAGAGACTAGGGATTTAGACGGGGAAGACTTGATAATTCTCTCCTTCCTTACAATAGCATGCGGTAGCCCCTTTATATAGATGGCTCCCCTAACAGATGGAATCTAATCCCAATCATATCTCTAACAGATATAGTAACTAATATCATATCTCTAACTATATCTCTAATACAAGGAAACCAATCTCTAATTCAAATAGAAACCAATCTCTAATTCCTAATAATAACCCTGACTGGGCCTTGGGCTCAAGGCCCACACCCCTGACACATTGCCTCTGATTTATGTTGGATTCATATGTATAGAGCTAATATGTACGTGTTAATTGCTATTTCTTGCTAATTAATGAACTGATTCCATGTTTTTCTTGCTATTTTTTGTGCAGGCTGCCAAATTTTTTCAAGTTTGGTAATTGATTTGAAGTAGCAATTTTAGACGGAATAAGCTGGTAGTGTTTTTTGTATTTGATCTGAAACTACTGATGTGCCCATCCTGTTAACATGGATGCCTAGTTCAGAGATGTGTACTTTTGGATGTTCAGAGATGCAGAGAAGTGTAAATTTTTGTATAATGTGTGAATTTTCAGATATGTATACTGCAAGTCATAAACTAGATGCATATTTTCACCTGTTGATTGCTAAAATGTTGATGACCAATTTTTTCCCTCTTGTACATGATTTGTATTTGTATACATCACATTCAAATATTCTTGATCTCGAGAAATTTGTAAAGAAGTTTCACAAATTTATGTACAAATAGAAAGGATAAGATTTCTTGAAGTGATAACACTAGGGGTAAAGGAGTAAGATTTCTTGAAGTGCTAAAACTAGGGGTAGCATAGGCTTTTTTCCTCCAATCCTCTCTTTCAGGGTTTTTGTAGCCAACCTCTAACCAAACGCTTCCCTCGGCCAACTCCAGATTCTCAAAGGAGTGGATTCTTCAAGAGTCAGGAGCAACAGCTAAAAAAATCAGAATCTGGAGCTCCAACAAACAGGCCCTTAATACTTCAAGATTGTGTTCTAGATGGTTTCGGAGTTCATGGTTGAAAATCAAACCGAGGCCAGAGTTCAAGGTTGTAAATTGGGCTTTTTCTAATATTAAACTACCTAAGTTTCATGTGAGTTGCCATCGGATCCTGCTAGATCTTATCGCAAGGTTATAGTCAAAGAAAGGTAGTAAAATTTCTAAGAAATTTCCTTAAAAAAATCGGAAGCAGCAAAATTCTTTTGCACATATCTTCTAAAAATTGCCAAACCTTTAGCACGTCTCTTGAATTTTGCACTTGTTGGGAGACATAAAACAGTTCAACAAACCCTCTGCAAATTTAAGAACCAAAAAAAGTGATTTACAGTGTGCAGAAAAGGTTACCTGGGACCGTATCAAACTGGTTTTTCCAAAATCATTGGGCATATGACTAGAGCCAGCAAAACCATTAATGGTTATGCCCTTTCCACCATCTGCAATGTAACTGCCACTGTATTTTCCTGCATCAGATTTTAAAAATGTAGTCTGAGAATGTGGAGCCTTTAGCCCTGCCTTGCCAGAAGCACCCTTAATGGGACCCTAGTAACAATTGAGACAAAATTATTATGAGATCATTGGTTTAATAGCGTAATAATGTTGTAATTCTTACTAGTTCTTTTAAAAAAATGTTTGTTGACAAGAAGGAAAAATTTCAGCTATCAAAGCTACCATGTAAACTTTATCATTTCTGTTAACAAGAACAAGAAAATTCACAACACCAGGAATCATACAATTTGCTAATCCTAGTATACTACATTCGAAGTAGGACTAACAATAATTATTCCACAGTTACTCCTTCTAAGAGGACATAAGATAAACATCATCTAGCACAATGGAGAAAATCAAACTTGAAAGTGAAGCAAACAGCAGAATGAATTGAAGTAGTTAAGCTTACTCCTGTCCTCTCATGTCAAAATAATTTTGCATAAGGGAAGAAGACAGGAAAACTGCAAGTTGCAGGTTGTGTACATCCTCAACTGAAAGTATTTCGCATTCTACAGAATGCCTAAAGTAAATAAGAATTGGGGGAAAAAACCCAAAAAAAATGCACCTTTCTTGTTTTATGAAGACAAGTCTGAAGATTCTCAATCAGTGATTCAAGGAGACTGTAGTCATGCTCTTCTAGCAAAATTTCATCATCAGAATAACTATTCCAAAGCACCTCTGTTAAATTCTCGATCGCCTTGAGAATTCCCGGTATATTCCTTCCTGTTGAAGAACTGGGACCTGTAATGTGCCAAACAGTTAACAGATTATGCATAAGAAGGCATTGCTGTCAAATCAGCAAGGCATTGCTCATTTTGAAATATCAAGCATCAAATGCAATCACATAGAATATTTTTATGGAGCTAGACAGACCTTTACTAATTTTTGATTTCCCAATTGACAAGGGAACGAAATCCGGAGCAGAAGAATTTAGACCAGATCGCTTCATGCAATTATCTCTCAGTTCCAAACAGTGTTTCTGCTCTGAGGTGCATTTTGATGCACGTTGGTTTGCACACTCAAGCTCCTTCCCGTGGGAATCTTTTGTCTGGTTTGTACATATGTCTCCAGATTTTTTTGATACACCCAATTCAACATGGGATTGAGAGTGATTGTGTTTATTCTTGCTAGTGACCAAAGTTTGGAGCTCAGCCAGAGTTTCATAATGTTGAACAGTGCTAGAGCCTTGTTTCTGTCCTGGATCAAAAGCTTCTGATTCTTGATTAATTGACTGGGGAGCTGATGTTTGAAGAACATCAAATGAAGACAGACGAGAAGCCAAAGCTCCTCTATAACATGGTGAATCCACAGAACATTCCGATGGATCTGTCTTCACATCATCAGCCACAAAACCACATGGATCAGCACATGTAGTTGGAATATAAAGAGGCTTCACATTGAAGACAGGATTTGCCTCTTTGGTGCGGATCATGGTGCCTTGCGAATTGCCATTGCCACCAACAGGATTAATGTCTTGTAAAATTCTGGGAAAGGAGGTATCTTTCCCAGTGTCTTTATTGGATTTAGGATTTTCTGTTACAACCAACTTGCTCCTTAAACTGAAACTGTTTTTGTTAGTTTCTGATGTTTTATTTGGTGGGCTTTCTATCTTCAGTGTTGAACATTTGCTTCCATTCCCTGAGGTCAAGGGATTTTGCTGCTTATAACTGGAAGTCATCCCAGAACTAGAACAAGATGAGGAGGGATAGACATCCATGCAAAATCCAGCCCATGAACTTGGCTGACCTGTGTGCATCCCATGTGTAGAGGGTGGATAAACGGTGTCACATGATTTCATCCCAATGCATACTGTCGGTGACACTGGGTGAGTATACATCACGAAGCTATCGTCCATCGAACTAGAAACATCACCTGTTATCGATAACACACACACTTTAATCCGTGCGCTATGTAACTAATACTAACTGATAAATACTGCAGTACAAAAGCACAAATAATCCTCAACATTGTTGCGCCGATTAGATAGTCATGGTGGATAAAGTCATCTAAGTGGCCACTGATATAGCGAAAGGAAATGTACAAGTAGAGAACAATTAACACAAAATTTCAATGATGATTACTAATGGGCGCCAGATTCTTGGAATAGGATCGACCGATTCTTGGCCTACCACTCCAAACTGCAAAACCTCATTAACGCGCAAGAACCACACCACCCAAAGGTCGAATCTTTCACTAATCCAACGCGACAAATCAACGTAGCAGTGCAACAGAATCACCGTGGAACGCAAGAACATGGAGGCTAGCCAAGAGCACAGTGGAAATCAGCAAGAAGATGGTGGGGATGGGAGAGGAGGGAGGGAGGGAAGGAGGTTACCATCCTGGCGGCGCCCGGGAGGCCGGACGGGGAGGGTGAAGGGAGCGGCGTGCGGGGAGAGGGTGGACGACGGAGCGGAGGAAATGGCGGCGGTGGCGTCGGAGGTGGTCATCGGCGGCGAGGCCGGTGGTGGCTTGGTGGAGTAGTAGGGCCGTAATAATGGAGGGGTGCCTTTTCGCCTCTCCGTTTTCCAAAGCAAACCTTCCCGACGAAGGAGGAGGATGGGATTTGTGGAGAATTAAATTAAAAATAGAATTTTATGCTCTTTGTTTGACCACTATTAAGCGTCCTTGTTTGTTTGGGCTACAATATGGAAAAATTTTATTACTTGACCTTTATAGCGATATTTAAAAATATCTCCCATCTAACTTTTTAAAATCTATTCCAATTTTGTTTAAAATTTACATTCATCCGTGTTACATCTGTTTGAATAGGTCTAAAAAACAACGTCATTACTTTCCTCGCAAAATCTTTTTTAGAAAAAGGAGCATTGTCATTGGCAATATAGGCCAAAGGAAACAACCGCATGGACACGAACACTACGGATCAAAAGCCCAAAACGACGGAGAAGTGGTTGTGCTTCTAAAAACTATTTGTAATTTTACTATAATAACAAACTTTTAAACAAAATATCTTTTTAAGATTGGATCTATAAGTTTATTATAATACATACTGTGACGACTTATATCAGTCAAAATCGTATATAAATTTCTATTGCTCTATACTCTCTCTTGTGAGCAGTCTAAAAATCATAAACCACATTTATAGATCCAAAAGAAAAGAAGAGTGTCCGGATGTCCCTGGGTATCATGTCCGTTTCTGAATTTCTCCCACTCAATTGTTACTTTGGGGATGATGATGTGTGGGGGGATAAGGCCATGTGGGGGGAAGACTTACGTGGTCTACTTTATGGAAAATCAAGTATTAGGCTGCTCCAAGCGGCTGTAACTGTTGGCTTTTTTTCAGCTTTGTTTTGGCAAATAATTGGTCGAGAGAGATCTTGATCTTAGGGAACAAGGGTTAAAAAAAAGAGCACAAAAAGACCTTTGTTTTCACTTTGCATCTTCTTGCTGCATTGTCATGTATTCGTTCGTTGCATTGCATCGCTCAGCGACACACACACACCTACCTAGCGACCTTTGCCTGACAAATCCATGCCGCTATGCACATGCACTACTGTCGATTAATAACAGTGTTGTGACCTCATCCTAACGATGTGTATTAAAATGTTGGAAGAGAATTGGCGAAAACCTCGAAATATTCAGGCTGGGTTACAGATTCTACTCCATTCAGTCGTTCTTTGTTCTCGAAGAGCAATTCACTTCATTCTTCAAAATGCACATAAATTATTGTTACTGTAAAGTTTAATTAGATCAAAATCTTAACAATAATATTAAGAGAATAATTCTTAGTCGATTATATACATCTCGTTTCAAGAATTTTTCGTATGTACGACAAGACATCACACATTTGCATGCTTCCCATTCATGGCGACATGACCGGCGCCTATCCAGATAGCCATAACGCTCTACACAGAGCCGGAAACAACCATCCATCAGACATGCATTTTCACATATCAACAGGCATGAACTCAGAATTCAGAAACTAACCATGCAGCACAATTTACACAAAGGAAAAAAAGAAAGAAACCGCGTCAGATTAAGTAGGTTCAGATCTTGCTACAGTACATCATCAGAACAAAGGCAAATGCCACGACCCTAGGCATGACTTACAACTGCTCAACAACTAGGAGGATACGCGGTTACTAACATTCGCAAAAAACTAGCATGTACCTAAGTCACAGGCATCTACAACAACAGTTCTCATTGCTTTATCCCTTCTCATTTACTCTATTTTTCTTTTTTACCTCTTTTGATTTTCTGCTGCCTCGGCACGCCGGAAGGGGAACAAACACTTCAGGGTGTCTTACAACCGTCTAAACGCAGGGCGCAAGACGCATTATGTACAAACGCAATACAGCATGTCAATGTTGGGAGCCTGTGTGGGCAAAATGTGTAACCCCAAATTCCACAGGGGAAACTATCATACCCATCCATAAATCCCAACACAGACAAACAACATCAGAGCCACTGAGAGAACCAGCCAGATAATGTATGCTGGGAAGCCTCCCTTCTTCTTTGGTACACTCAAATGTGAATCGAGAGCACCCTCCTGCTTGTTCTCCTTGTCACTTTCCTCTGCGGTCTTCCGCAGCCTCAGAACAGATTTAGCTTCTGGAACAAGCGTTGCAGCATCTGCATGTCAACAACATAATTGGCTTAGAGAAGCAGAAGTCAACGATAACAAAATTACCAAGTGTATGGCAATTCAAAAGCCTTATTACCATGCTTGCATGTGTACTTTTGCTCATCATCGTGGATATTGCCAGAATGATCAACGCTTTCAGAAAAGTCTGTGCCCACATGCTCTTCAATCTGGCAGACAAACACAAAAGGAGATGTTAGCATTTCTGAAGCAAAGAAACTTCTACAAAATGCAGTACATTATCAGCCAGGAATCCTTGTATGTTAAAACAGAATCACCAGGATCCATAAATAGTTCATAACAAAGACACTTCTCACACTTGCTGTACAGTTTATAACAAAACTGGCTGCGGAATATGCAAGATTTAATGTATTCATACAAAACACAATTGTAGATTTAATTTTAGGGTAACAAAAAAAACTACTCACCTCAGCTCTCTCTGCTTTGTGCTCACTTTCATTTTCATCTATGATGCAACATGATGAACCATCAACACTAGGACATGGTCCTGCGTTAAGGTTTAATTGTAGCCGCAACCTTTGCTCTGCAGTCCCCTGTTGAGTAAATGAACTATCTGAGCTTGAACTTGGGGCTGGGCGTCGGCTTCTAATAGTAATCCCTGTTGACTCAGCATCATCTCCATCAGAAGGCACATCCTTTTCTGCAGTTGACTCCTCGACAGCTTCATTCAAATGCTTTGAAGTTACAATACCCGATTCTTCATCTTCAATCTCATCTCTAGTCATGCTCTCTCCACACTCAATATTGGCGCATTCCTGTAGACGGAGTCTCCTTGATGCATCGCCCTGTTGAGAGATTAAATAGTTTGGCTGCATAGCGGACTGTAACTGCCGATGTATGATAGTGATTCCAGTTCCCTGGAGGGCAGGCTCATTGCTCAATCCATCCCTCTTCCCACTAGAATCTTCCATGCTATTGAACAGATCTTGCAAGGACTCCTCATCGGAGTCCATGGAAAGTACATCCTGATCAGTGCTGTCATAAGGAAGCAATGGTGTATTCTCGTATAATGCACTCCCTTGTGGATTCATGTCATCTGGCATGAAATTTAAATTTTCAAGGCAGTTTGGAACATCTAGAAAGTCTCCCTGCAAAGGTAACAGATAAGAATGTGGGCAACAATGACATACACAGCAGATGCCAATAAATGTAAAAAAAAATAAAATTACCTGCATAATCCCATGGTTCTCAAACTCGGTAGGCATAATTCCGGTGTCTGAATCATACTGATTTTTTGATGCCGTTGATGAATGCTCATCTGGATCAGCAAGTGTTTTATTCAAGAAATCTTGCAGTGGATCATGAGGTTTCATATTGCCATCAAATCCACCAATAGGCCCTTGGAGGAAATCACTGATGAAATCATTTTCTTCGTGCCGTGGCAAAGGGGAAGGAAAGGTTGCATATTCATCAGTATCAACATTTTTCTTCTGTGAATCTATTAGCTGAACCAAAGAGCCAAAAAACATAAACCATTAGAAGGAATTCAGCGCCTATGAAGTTAATAGACTGGAAAAATATACAGTGAAATGCTGAATGCTAATAGAGGTTTAACAGGTTCTTTACACAGTTCTACTGACCTTAGCTCCTCCATCAACATGTCCATGAAGAGGCATGAGGGAAATATCTGCTTCATTTGTCACCAAGTTATCTGCTCTGTCTGCAAGCCACTCAACTGGACTTGCATGCAGAGCAGATTCAGGAGATTCCTTAATTAATGGTGTGTTTGCTTCCTCTTTTGCCTCTATGTTGTCAGCAGTGGAACGAGATGGTGTAGGAGAGTAGCCACTTCTATCCATTTCCTCCGGGCTAGAGCGCTCATTGTTCTCCTCTTGTTTTTTGAAGAGGCGATAAAGAACATAACCGCCCTGAAAGTACACAGATATCATAACAGAAGCATCAGGCAATGAGGCCCTGAAAGTAACAGGTATCATAACAGAAGCATCAGGCGATGAGGTAGGGGTAACAATTTCCAATCCAGCGAGAAGCAAAATGTTCATTTATTATGTGCTTATCAGTGTTCAACAAGGCGCTAGGCGCTAGTCAGATGGCAGACCAGCGCCTATTCACCACCTAGGCAGGAAAATCAGCTAGGCGGGGAAGGCGGACGCCTTGGGGAACAGAGGTGCTTATACAGAACAGGAGTGCGAGTAAAGAGAGGTTATACTGTGTGTGTTGATTATGTGTTCAGTTCATTTTAGCAGCTAAAATCACAGTGTCTTTCGGAAGACATTCTTCAGCGAACAGAAGGCGGTTATATTTACGAAAAACTCACAACCAGAATCTGAACATCATTCATATCTACCAATATTGCCACTACAAGACTTACAGTCACAAACTGTATCGAGAAAGAAAGATGCAGAACCAGATAGCCGCATACCTGCTCGCCGGAAAAGAACTCCGGCTCCGTGGTGCGGTACTCGTGCATGATCCACCTGGTGCGCTCGCCCTTCGGGGCACGCCCACAGTGGAACACAAGTGTCTTCTTCATGCCGATCATGTGCTGCTTCTTCTTCTCGCCCTTGGACTTGATCACCCTGTCCTTCCCAGTCGCCTTCCAGTACCCGGCCTCCGTCGCCCTGTTCGACCTGCTCCCATTCGGGTACTTGCGGTCCTTGGGCGCGAAGAAGAACCACTCTAGATCATCGGAACGGATCAAAGACTTATCTGCAACCACCACCATACCCACATCAGAAAAATGGAAACTTCCTCAAAAGAGTTTGACATGCGGATTATTAGTAAAATCAGCGCCATGGCCAATGATTTCAGCGGCAACGCACCAAATCGCATCTTGGAAAGAGGGCACGTTAAAGAAAGGATTTAGGACAGTTGAGGGAATCGCATCAAATAAGCGCCCCCCCCCCCCCCCCCCCAAGAAAGAAAATTCTCTGAAGAATTAGCAATTTCGAAACAGCAAGATGCAAACCGTGAGAAGCAGCTAGTAATTTGCACCAAATTAACAATTTATTGGTACAAGGCATCAGAATCCCAAGGATCAGCACCAAGACTACTGTTGCAGCCGCAACCTTGAAGGGAGAATCGCAAGGAACAGACTGGCCAAAATGGGGGGTATCACTAACACATACAAAAAGGGGGAAACCACAATCCATCTCAGAATCCCCAAATTAGGCACAAAATCAAAACGATCAAGATCAAAAACCACAAAAATAAACCCCAGAAACTTGCCAAGAACCCCAAATTTGACCACAAAGGACGCGATCAACGGAACCCCAGAACAAACCAAAAATCCCCAAAAATCAGAAGAAAAGAAGGGGCGGTCGCAGTAGCACTAGTACCTGGGAGGTCCCATGGCTCGCACTTGCAGACGTCGATCTCCGGGATGACCTCGACCTCGGACTTGATCTGGCCGGTGATCTTGCCCTTGAGGTAGTGCTGGACGAGCTCCTCGTCGGTGGGGTGGAACCGGAACCCGAGCGGCAGCGCCTTGAGCTCCATGACCGTCATCTCCTCCTCCAACCTCTCATCCAAATCTCAAAGATCCAGGTGGGGATTCGGAGCGGAGGGGGATATACTTAGCGGCGAAGGAAGAGGAGGGGAGTGGGGAGTCGGATTTTTGCCTAGGGCTTGGGTTGGATTTGGGGATTTAGAGGGAGAGCCCGAGAGGAGACGTGACGGGGAAGAAAGCGAGTGGCTTTACCGCGTGGCGGAATTTCCTTTGCATATACCCCCGCGTACGAGATGGACCCCGCATTCCCGCGATGTCAGAGCAACTCCAGCAGGCCCCTACTTGAGCCCTTTATCCTATTTTTGAGAGCCGAGAGGCAAAAAAAAACTCACTTTAGCAGGACTCCTATTTGAGCCCTTAGGGCATGTATAATGGTATGAGCTAGTTACTAGCTCTAAGATAACTTCTCCAATGATATTAACTTTTAGCACATAGTTCATAACATGAATAGTCCCACATGACATCCTCATATAATCTTGGAATGTGTGTATGAGACTAGCTCTTGATCAAGAGTTAGCTTTTCTCTCTCTTCTATTAAAATATGAAATAATATGTTTAGAGCTAGCTCATAAATCACCACTGGACATGCCCTTAAAAGTAGAGGGCCCTCAAATCTCCCCCTCGAGCCCTCATTCCTGGGGTCTGGAGGGAGCCCCAACTTTTGAGGGCTCAAGTAGGGGCCCTGCTGGAGTGAGTTTTTTGCTCCTCGGCCCTCAAAAGTAGGATGGGGATGAAGGTGGGTCCTATGTGTCATCCCCTGGCTTCTACTGGAGTGTAGCCCAAAAAACAGAGCCCTCAAAAGTAGGGAGAGCCCTCAAATAAAGAGTAGGGGCCCTGTTTTAAGGGCTACTGCTGGAGTTGCTCTTACGGCTCTTCTACTGCCTATGGGCCCATAATTCAGTGGCAGATGCACGTCTTCTAGCACTTCTCTTCGACGATGTGAAAGGGTTTTTTTTACTACTTTTTTTAGCTTGATTAGTTTAATAAATACAGGTTATTGAGAGAAGAAAAAATCCCTAAAAAACAGGGCCAAATGACTATTGTTGTAGGGGTGGCCCCCACCTAAGTCCAGACAACCTGTTAGAAGGTTGTAAAGTCCAAAATGAAACATGTGTAATGTCATAAATACCATTGAGAGGGATACTTGGATGTAAGAACATAATTGTAAAATACTCCTCATGTGAATATATATATATATATATATATATATATATATATATATATATATAGCCATCCAGGCCATGAGGAAGCCCCCAAGCATTATTCACCTAACATCACTACCATATCTCTGTTTGGTCTGTAACTACAACAGTTGGCGCCGTCCGTGGAGAAGACAAGAGCAAGCTATAAGATCTGAAGAAAGATAACACCAAAGAAGGCTTCATCATTGGCAGCGGCAAAGAAGAAGAGGAGTATGAAAGAGGTGCTCGGTGACGCGAGAGCTTCGGCGTCGGCTACGGGTGCAGGCGACAGCGCCGGTGCTGCGGCTGGCGATCTCGACGGTCGTCCCAACCGCTGGCGCGGCGGTCGACGCGGGTACCGATTGGGCCGCCAGGAGCGCCGACGCCGATGCCCGTGCCGCCACGGCCGCTGCCACCGCGCCCGGCGCTGGAGTGGTAGGTGGCCTTGGCGGCACCGTCGGTCCCATCACCGACTCCGGAGCCCACCACACCGACGTGCCTAGCGGTTCTGGAGCGCAAGCCATGGTTGCTGCCAGCCCGACGGTGCAACCCGCTGCTCCAACTACGCAACCTCGACGGCAGTGGAGAATGCTCTACGAACGGCCATCGGCACACTGCAGCGGGAGTTGGCGGACCTCCGCGGAGCCGTGTGAGATATACAATAGGCTCGGAGCCTACAAGTCCCGCCAGTGGCCGCGCCGGAGCCCACGCTAGAGCGGGCGGACAACCGCGACGCCTCTACCTCCAGTCGCATCCCGCTGCGGCGCGTGGATCCGAAGTCCCCCCTCTCCGCGGGCCTGCAGCAGTCGACATGGCCGGAGGACTTCAAGTTCCCCAACACTATCGAGCCATACAAGTGCGACACGGACCCTCGGGAGTTCATGTGTATGTACGAGACCACCATCGAAGCTACAGACGGAGACGACACAACCAAGACGAAGGGGCTCCCCTTTACACGAGTTCCATCAACAGCACATAAAAAGGTTAGATTCTAGCGTAGGTTATATACGCGAGTTCCATCAAAAGCATATAAAAAAGGTGTGTCGAAATAGCAAGCTAATGATCAATCGTAGAAGTAGGATGAGGACAGGATGCAGTCCAAACTTAAAACATCGTCCCGTCGATTCAGCGCTAATTCATATAGATACACCTTTCATCAAGGTGCGCACAGTACATACTTTCATCGGAACTCATTTGAAACACCGACGTCTCAAAATGCTGTCTAGAAAAGGATTTTATGAGAAGCACAGTACATACTTTCATCGGAACTCATCGTAAAAATCCACCATCGGTTCCAAACCGGGCACGGTGGTAGAATGCATTTCGGAACAAGTACATATATTGCCTGTGTGGAGTAATCTGCTCGGTTGGGCTGAAAAGCTGTGGTTTATAGCTGAAATTGCATTGTAACAGTTGAAATTTCACTGTAGTTAAAGATGGCTTATTTGACGTAATTAAATTTAAAAAATTAAAAATAGAAAAATATGCTAGCTCATCACGGACAAAGCAAACGAATACGGGAAAAAAGAACCGGCAAAAAAGCTAAAAAACCAAAAGTCTAAAAAAACCGAAATTTATAAATAGTGAAAAATAAGTCAGAAGTCAGAAGCTGAAACCGAAACAAACGGGGTCAAAGCTTTTGTTCGTGAGAACTTGGAAACAGTCGCGAGATACAAAACACAAAATGGACTAGAGTGACTGAAGTGTTGCTGCAGTAATCAAACGTTGGAACATTGGGTACGGAACTACGGAAGCAAGAATTTGGCCAGACTGCCGAACAGACACGGAGCACGGAGAAAGCAGCGGCCGGCGGGGTGGCGCCGGCACCTTGGAGCACGTACGTGTCGGTGCTCCTGACCTTCCGATCCCGATTCGACGGCCGAGGAAGTTACCAACAACCACGAGTACTCCGGTTGGACTGACTGTCAAGGAGAATATGGCCCCGATCAACTCGGCTTCGACTTCTGGCTTCTGGATTATTTTTCACTATTTATAAGTTTCATCTTTTTCTGAACTTTTGGCTTTTTGTTGAGCTTTTTTGCCGGTTCTTTTTTTCCCGTATTTGTTTGTATTATACGTAATGGGCTAACATATTTTTTTATTTTTAAATTTTTTTAAATTTAATTATACTAAATAAGCCTCTGTCAGCTACAGTGCTTTTTCCAACCAGCTACAGTATTTTCAGCCGAACCGATCACCACCTATACCTTGCACTTAGGAAACTAACGTACGTGGCATGAACCACAACCACACTTGCGTTGGGCATAGAGATTTGGTGTTTCTCCATTCTAGCCCTTTCTTTTTTGCGAGAACAAATAGAGTGCTAGCTCCTGATTCAGTGGCCGACACTGTTAACTTTTTTTTATTTAAGAGTAAAATACATTGTGTGTCTCTAGACTAGTCTAATTGGATCACTTAGATTCTTAAACTATGAAAATGCATATTCATGCAACTAAACTTGTTAAATGGTCTACCGGAGGTCCACGAGGCGATTAGCTACGGTTAATCGCTGGTGTGTCATGTTGACCGTTGTCAGCATAGCGTGAGGGTCACATGTGATTCACGTAACCAGTGGAGTGGACAATAAAATTGTTATTTAACCCTTTGTAATTGTGATCATTTGCATTCTCTTACCTCGTGTTCCTATACGCAAATATCCCCATCACCAGATCCGGTCGTCTCTGTCCCCATCACCACCGTCTTCCTCTTCCCTAGCAGCAGTCGTCTTCCTCCACACCAACATCCCCGTCGCAGCTGTCGCCGGATCCGGCTATCCCTACCCCCTTCGCCACTGTCTTCCTTCTCCCCGGCGGCCAACCAGATCTGAGTTGTATGGTTAAGGTGCAACCGCCGAATATAGAGCTCGTCGTTGCCACTGACCAAATCTGGTCATCTTTCTCGCATGCAATTGCCGATGAGCAGGGAGATCCAACAAATTCGGTCATCGTCGCCAGTGCTCTGGGGACAACGTGGAGGCCGACGAGGACAACGACGTGAGGGATGTAACGGTGGAGAGGGAGGCGAGCAACGGCTCAAAATCGTAGCAGAACATGTCAGCGATCAAACCAGCGAATCGTCTTTGGAACTTGAAGTGACTCACTTAAACAAATCTAGGTACGTAAATCTGCAGTTTCAAAGTTTAGAGATATAAGTGAATCAATATGACAAGTTTAAAAACTCGCGGTGTACTTTACTCTTTATTTAAAATAACTCTGAAGATATGCTCATTTCTCAGCATGCGTGCAACACTTACATTATCATCAAAGGAAAAATACAGTATGCTGATAAACGATCTGAACCTTTGTGACCTTGGCACAACATTCTATGGATGAACCATAAAAGACTAGTAAAACTGTGCCACTGTCCTCCGGTATAATAGTATACTAATAGAGATCGATTAGGATAGGAAGACAAGTTGAACACCACTCGGGTCGTAATTCAACGCTGGCATCTTCGAGAAAGCACCTAAAGAAGATGCAGTATCAGATGAGATCAATCAAACATAGCACCCAACCAAAGTCTCGCGCGCGCGCGCGCGCTCTCTCTCTCTCTCTCTCCCACGTTCGCAGCCTCACGTGATCCTCGAAAGAAAAGGCACGCGAAAGCAAAGCAATAGCAAGCGCAGAGCAAAGCGATCAAACAACGAACCAAAAGCTAGCAACGATAGAAAGCGAGGTAGAGTCGAGAGAAAAGAGCAAGCTTCTTCCACAAGCCTTTGCGACCCTTCGCTTTATCGTTCTCTATGATCAAGCATAATGCGTCCCGTGCATACGGTGTCCCGGGCCCCGGCCGGCACAGTGACGTCAAGTGCTACTGGTACAGGGCCGATTCTTTTTGGCTTGGACGGGTGTTTTTTTTTTTTTGCTTCGGCTGATGAATAGTGATGGCTGGTAGAGAAATTATAGTGTTTTTTTAGTAATAACTTATAACTTTTTTTTTGCTGATTTAGTTGAATTGTGCTACCTGATCCAATCAGAAGCTTACTATTACATGCTTTCATTACATGGATATGTGCGTGAATAAAAACATAGAAGAATACACGCGTTTATTACGAGCGTTAATGTAAAAATACGAAATTACAATCAGACTTGTGTTCGTTACATGGCCGTGCGCATATATAGAAACATACAAGCATATAGGGGTACAAACTAAAATTTTACCACAACAAAGATGCATAAACTGCATGCTATCTGAATCATCCAACAAAGTAAAAGAAGTTGAACGGATTAACAGATTGTGCTAATAGAGGATTAAAGACCTGCATGGACCACAAGCTACCCTAAATTGAGGTGTATTCCCATTCACTAATTAATCAAGCCTACAAGATAGTTTAGCTTCCTGCTTATTTCGATTTGAACTTCTGATTTTTGACTTATTTATTACTATTCCTAAATTTCATCTTTTTTTAGCTTTTTTGCCGGTTCTTTTTTGTATTCGTTTGCGTTGTTCGTGATGTGCTAATCTGTTTTTCCCATTTTTAAATTTTTTAAAAATTTAGTTATGCCAAATAAACCACCATCAGCTACAGTGTAATTTCAGTCAGTTACAGTGCAATTTCAACTATAAGCTATCTTATTTCAGCCCAACCGAACGGCACCTAGGAGACACGCATCCATACTCATTTTCTAATATCTACTAGCAATCATCTAACCAAAGGTGGATCAGTAGCACCGACATCGGTCGTGCCTGTGGAGTTGATGTACAGGTAGATGGGCTTCTCCACGTTCTCGTACTAGAGGTAGAGGAACTCGACGAGCATCAGCTTTGTCACCAACAACACGAGGCACATCCCCAGGTACATGATCCGGTTCTTGCACAAGAAAAAGGCCAAATTCGGCAACGGCTGCTCCCACGTGGTTCCCCTCAGGAACGGGACCACCTGTGCGCCAAGAAGACACCACATTTACCCCGTAGGAACACAGTGATTCACTCATTAGAGCATGGCCAAGTGTAGCTCGTATCATTGCGACGACGTCCCTAGTGCTGCGGGTGGCGGGGTCTGGGTGGGGGTTCTAGAACCACGGCTTGGGGGTGACGGCAGGGGAGGCGCCTAGTGTGGGAGGGCGGGCGACAAGGCGAAGGTGGGAGGGGACAAGGCAACGGCCGCCTCCACGGCAGAAGCGGTGAGGGGGTGCGAGCTGAGCTGAGGAGGATGGTGAGGAGTAGGCATGAGTCAAGAGCGGATATACGTACGACAAGCGGCTTTTACAAGCCACATCGAAGCAATGACATTTGATCCAGCTTTCGGCTTCTCTTGCCCGAAGCCGGATCAAATAGGTCCATATATGCTTGATGTAGTACATGTACATGGGGGCGGTGAAATTGGCCCTATTCTTTTGGGGCGTGCACACAAAGGAAATCCAACTTGAAGGCGTGGGCACGACCTATCGTCCAAAGTTCGTGCAAGGACTAAGATATTTTGACTGTTACCAGAATGCATTGCAAGCTACTAGTGCGATCGTTGACCTGAGGCCACGCGTTGACCCTTTTTGTAAGTTGGAGCACCAGCTTGGGCGGGCGGTTGACAACCACTAGGATCGATGAGGGGTTAATATTGAGGAAGGGTCCCCGTACTATCTCAGGCCCACGACGACTTTGACGTGACGACACACGTCGAGGAATCTACCCCGGATAAGGTCTGTGGACTAAACCCGGATAGGGTATGAACCCCGCCCCGTACGGAGTCTACGTTACCCTGGACGTGGGCCAGGAAACCAAGATAGAGCCCAAATACTAACCTTGATGAGGTCCACAAGTCAACCTTGATGGAGTCCACAAGCCAACCTCAGCGGAGTCCATGAATCAACCCAGGGGGGTCCGGATCCGACCCCAGACGAGTACCAGGGTCAACCCTAAGCGAGGTTCAGGGTCACCCACGAACCGACCCCGGGACCTCGGACATGGTGGGACCCACATGGGGCAAAGGACGTAAATACCCCTAAGAGTAAGTTAGGCCCTGAGGACAAACTTGTTATTTCACTCACCTCTCTCTTTCTCCCTCTATAAATAGGACCCCTTATAATGGGACAGGGGTGGCCATTTTGTAACACCAGACACTCATATTGAATATATTTGGCATTCTCGTGCTTCTCCTTGAGTTTTTCTGTGTTCCTGGTGATCTTCGTATCTGACCTAAGGTGTTCATAAGTTTATTGTCCGATATGGTAACGACCACAATTTCCACCAACTCAAGAGCATCCACATCTTATTCAATCCTTATACTCCCATCAGGTAGCATTGCCAAATCATACACACAGCCTGCATTTCGGAGAACAAATGGATTCTTCTCCAGACGGTATTACTCATTTATCATTCCCACTAATAACGTAAAGGAGGAATGCTTTGCGCGTTGTTGAACACGTTTTCAGGATCTATCCTAGTCTTGGCCCGAACCAACCGGTCAAAGTTGCTCAAGAAATAGCGCTCGCCCCACGACCTTGCGTGATCCACCGAGCCGTTCGATGATCCACCGACCGGGTTCGTCCAACCGTTGGCGCCCATGTCGAGGTCTTTGAAGTTGACATATGCAGCGCGCGGGTTTCTCGACACGTATGGGGCAATGCACGCCGCAAAGGATCGCAGCCATCGAAGGTGCTCGCCTGTACGGTCGATATCCGACGCGTTCCAAGCGACACCATACTGCATGCCGTACAGGTTGCCGGCACGGTGCGTCTCACTGCTGTCTATTCGAGACATGGCCCCACCATAGGGGTCCAGCTGGACGAGCCCTGGTGGCCCCGTCGATATGTATCGGACGATCTCGATTGTCCCTTGCATCGAGATTGGTGCCCGCACGTAGTCCGATTGGTTCTTCACTTCTTCCAGTGTCCCGGCATTCCGAGTCGCCGCCGGTCTGTGGGGTCGGCGACCGAGTTGAGTTCGGCGAACTTCACCGTCGACTCGAGCCAACTTGCCTCGGATAAATCTGAGCGGGCGAGGCCCAGCTCAGGGAAGCTTCGGCTCAACACTGACATTGCAAGTTGTTTTGGTCCTAACACTTGGCCGATGAAGGTCATGGAGAGGTTGCCGTTCGATGACCCTGTTGGAATGTACACCGAGAGATGGAATTCGTCCGGCAGATTGGGCCCGACGTGCTGCCACTTGTGCACCAACTCGGCGATGCGTTTCACTGGACCGATGCGATCCAAGGTGAACACGGTGACGCCGCGAGGAACCGAGACGAGTCGAAGCTTCCAAGCGTAAACCACCCCCCAGCGGCCAGCTCCCTCCGCCGCCGCCTCTGATGGCCCAGAACACGTCGTCGTCCATGGACGCGCGGGTTAAGGCGATACCATTTGGATCAATCAAGACTGCATCCAACACGTTATCAGCAGCGAATGCAAACTTGAAAATATATAATTATTCTGTCATAAGTGCGGAGTAGCAATAAATCACATATGTATGAAGCATATCAAAATTAGTGATATAATAGAAATTTGTGAATGGCAATTAAAATTTAGATCATATGAAATATACCAGAATTAAGCTAAATTAAATCACGAGACAAATTTGAATCATAGGACAAATACATTCTACGTGATTTTATGTCTTAAAAGCGGTTTATGATTTTATCATTATTAATGTTTCTAAAATCTCTCGCTCGGTGTAGCATACTATTAAGTCATTGAGCCACCATTTGCTATGTTATTGCGTAAATCTATTTTGATAATATTTATTAATAAAAATATTCTCTTAACAGATATCGTTTTTACCGGAAGTATCAATGTCAACTTGAAAAATAAACTAGGATCATTCGGCCTCGTGCTCGATGCGATGGGTCCCTTAGGGACGGCCCAAGTGGCTTTCAAAGCCCGCAGAAATTACGACCCACCCGCGCTCTCCTTATCCGTACGCAACTGACGGCAAGACCGCAAGGGATTAGCTAACTAACACGCGGGGCGCTACTACTGTGGGTCCCCTCTGTCGGCGACTGCCCGGCCGCAGCAGCGAGAGCTTGGTTCGCGGATAAATAAAATTTGCGATCGATATTCGGAAGGCTGAGAGCCTGAAACCGTGATTATGGTGTAGGCGGAGGGCCCCATGTGAAAACATCACCATCCGCTGCGCTACGACCTCCGATCTGAGCCGCACAAAGATGATCGGACGGTGCGCGGTGAGCCCAGGTCCATTCGGCGGTGTTCTCCCAGACAGGTCGCTCGCCGGCCGCCGAACGATGAGGCAAGACCGGCCGGCTACTCGATTCGTGCTAGTCTACACGATGTGCTTGATGTCAAGTTAGATCGCCGACATACTAAGCTTGTCTCTTCTAAAGTCCACTTCTTTAGGTCTATTTGAGCGATTATAATTACTATTTATTAGATTACTAAATTATAGTTAAAAATTATGTATTGTGCCTTGACGAGCAGGGCACCATATACTGTGCAAGACTTTGATTGTTCCTTGTGTTTTCTATTTTCATTTTAGTACACGATAAGATAGATATCTTCAGACCCTAGTAGAACAATACTACTAGAGATAAATAATGCTCTCTACGGTGTACGGAATATAATCAGTTCACCATTGAAGGACTAATTAGAAGGAAATGATGAAATTTACACAAATTGAGAAAGTGAAGGAAAAGAAAAGGACAGAAATAGCCGTTTGGGTGTGTGAGGTATTTGGGGGGAGAATGGAGCGTGGGCTAACCCAAGGTTTCCGACAGGCCCATAAGCTTTCTACTGTATATATCCCAACCCCCATATTACCGGGGGGTTCCGGCCCAGGCGCGCGGCCACGTCGCCCCCCACGCTCCCCCCGGCCGGCGCGTGTCGCCCGTTTTCGCGTACGGCCGGGGGAGGCAATTCCCTCTGGTTTTCCGAAAATTACGCAAAGGTCTTTTTTTTCTCGCGAAAAGGTCCCTGGATTTTTCGAAAAAGTCCCTGCAAGTTTTTTCCCTAAAAAAATTTTTGGAAGCGCCCCGCGGGTTTCCAGAATTACGTGTAGGTCCTTATTTACTTACGTACAGGTCCTTACAGGTCCTCGGTTTTTTACGAAAAAGACCTTTGATTTTCCCTAAATTACGCATGTGTCCTCGATTTTTTTATTAAACCCCTGTAAATTATCGTCTCTTTTACTTTGGTCTACACGGTAGCTAGCGCGGCGTGCGCCGCGCTTATATGCAGCTAGTAATAATCAATTCGTCATTGAAGGACTAGGCATGTTTCGGCTTCAGCTTCTTCTGTCTTTTATCTTCTAATTTACTATTTTTTAATTTTATCTTTTTTTTGACTTCTTAACTTTTTAAGGCCTTTTGCATTTTCTTTTTTCCCATGTTCTTTTACATTGTCCATAATAGGATAATCTGTTTTTTTTCTATTTTTAATTTTTTAAATTTAATTATGCCAAAAAAGATACTAACTACTATATTGTAAAATAAGTTATTTACAATGAAAAAAGCCAAAAGCCATAAAAAACCCAACTGAGCACACTAAGGAAATAATTTAACGGAAGCGAATGTTTCAGATCAATTCCTACTGTATACCTTCAGTTGTTGTATATCTACCGTAATGCGTCGGCTACATTGCAGTGTTTTGATATAGAACTTCTGGCAATTTATGCATGTGCTATGGTTCTATTGGGTTAATCTATTTTTAGATGATTGACAAAGAAACGGAATCTAATAAAGATGTGTTCTTTTCGGTTTTTTAGTCTATTCTTTATTTTATTTTTTTAATAATTATTATTTATTAGACTAATAAACTACATTCTAAAAAATAGATTCAAAGCAAATTAAAACAACTCTATAAAAAAGGAACACTAACCTCAGAAAATGCTATCGCCACACCCTCAGACGAGCGAAAACCGCAGTCCCTTTATTATATGAAAAAATTGATCATATACCCTCCATTTAGATGAAAATTGAGGATTTACCCTTCTGGACACGTGTCAGTGACTTATAATAACCCCACGTGTCATTGAGATGTGGAGGGTAAATCCTAAATTTCCCAACAAGGGAGGATATATGGGGCCTGTTCTTTTGCTCCGAAGCCGGCGGCTTTTGGCTTTTGCTACAGTACCTAACTTTCAAACGGGGTATTTTCTCAAGACGGGGTCTACAAGTTAAACGATCTACACGTTAAAAGCCCAACATCTGTACAAGTTAAAATCGCAAGCGAGTATCTGTCTCTCCGTAATCTGTACCATAAATAGCAAAAATTCAAAAATTTCAACCAAAAGCCATAAGCCGCAGCCGTTGCCAAACATCCACATGATCCAATCCCCCTTATTATATTACCGGAGCCCATCTCTTCTCAGCCCGAAGTCTCCCCTACCCACTTCTTTCTCCTCCCGCCGCCGCCGACGAGACGATGGCGACCCTCCTCCGGCGATCCGCCTCCCCCGCGCGGCAGCTCCTCCTCCTTCCCCGCCAGCTTGGGCCCCCCTCCTCCTCCTCCCGCGCATTCTCCCGCTACTATTCCCGCGACGACGTCTCACGGTGTGCCCAGCCAACTCTTGTCTTAAACCCTAGCACCGCCCTTCCTTGTAGGACGTTCTAGACGAAATTGACGTTTTCCGTTTGCCTGTGCGGCGAAGGTACGAGGCGCTTAGCACGCCGGTGAACTGGGGCGTGAGCATCGTGCCGGAGAAGAAGGCGTTCGTGGTGGAGCGCTTCGGGAAGTACCTCAAGACCCTCGGCTCCGGGATCCACGTGCTCGTCCCCGCCGTCGACCGCATCGCCTACGTCCACTCTCTCAAGGAGGAGGCCATCCCCATCCCCGACCAGTCCGCCATCACCAAGGACAACGTCTCCATCCAGATCGACGGCGTCCTCTATGTCAAGGTATACAAATATTGCTCATCGTCCTCGGCTCCTCGCCTTGACCTGTGGTTGTCATCAGTAATGCTGTTGGTAGTTTAGTAATTTCCAATTGTTGGTGTGATATAGATGGATGGACGTGATGCGTTGTGGTGAGGGCTTTGTGTGAATTGATTGTAGCTTGTGATCGACTGGTGTGGTCTGACTTATGGTAACGATGTCTGAAGTTTAATCAGTTTGGTTTGGCTCTCTTGGAGATTGGCCGATGATTATGCTGCATTGCGAGTGTTTTGGGTGTGGATGTCTGGGTGTCCTGTCTAGGTGCGGTTTGATGTAGGAAATGGAATAGATGGATATGTTTGTGTTGTGAAGGCTGATTGGTTTGCGTGAATGTGCGGCGTTTACTGCTTTAGGGGTTTTGTTTGGTAGGTAGCATGGTATAGGAACAGGATTTAGCACAATGACTTCGAGAGTAACATTTCGAGCAAACTGAGCCAAACAACTGTGCATTTAATTATCCTGTATGTATTGTTCTAATCTTGTCTGACATGTATCTGTGGTTTTGCGTTAACCGATCCTGTCATACCATTTTATCATATCGCTAGTAATTTTGACCTATGTTACGCCTTTCTGTTCCACAGAATTTTAAGGGGTGAAGGTGCCTTAAGAATACTCCAATCTGGATAGGTGTATTTAACTTAAATTCACTCGAGAAAAGTAGAGCTGGAATGTTGAGGGAGTGATATTCGAATGGATTGTAACTTGTAACAATGTATATCCTCTTGAATTAGGCCAAGCCATCTAGTCTTAGAAACATATGTCATGATCTTTTATAAAGTACAGGACCAAATTATTTAGGCCTTTTCTCTTGCAAACGCTTTCCAAGCAAACTCAAGATTTTGCTCACCTTACTTGACAACTTCCAAAACATCCTCATGAGTCACGATTGCCTTGAATTGGACCAAAGCAGACATGGCATATTTGTTGTTCTGCCCAGTATGAGCCAGGATAGGGATGGACGGATGGTGGGGTTTGAGTGGTACTGGGCGAGCAGTTGGCGCAGGCTGTAGTACTTCTGTATGACTCAAGGATGGCTATCTTATGACCCTTGTTCTGTCTGTACTAGGCTGTAGATGCCATGGCCCATGGTAATTGGGAATTTGGGATCAATGCATGGGCTCACTTCAATGGTAGTAGCAAGCTCAAGGTGCCATAGACCTTTGTGATGTGTACTCCCCGGTTGGTATAGACGATACCCGCCTGTGTTGTTTCTTACTGCTTTTATTTTATTTTCAGTGGCTTCACAAGCTCTTGTGTCATGCTTGCACTTGGGTGCATTTGGTGGTTTTTTAAAAGAGGTTCTTTAGGTGTTTGTATTTTTGACTGAGATGTTGGTGGTTGGATCACACCTTCATATTTTTCCTGGTTTTCATGTTAATTTGGGTTCGGTGCATGTGCAAAGATGACGCCTTGCCATAACAAGCAAGGCTCTGTGTTTGACATAGGGTCGTAGAATTAACGATTGACATTGTTGAGAATGAATAAGCCTGTTCAAGTCGTGATGACCTGGGTGTATGGGGTTTGGGGACTTTTCATTTGCTGTAGGACATGGATGTATATACTGCATTACGAGGGATTGATGCAAGTGCGTGGATGCGCTGCTTTACAAATTTCATTGGTATAGTGCATAATTTTGTAATTTAATTAGGTGGCTTCTAAGTGGAGTTCTGTTGCAGTAATGCAGTGTACTAATGTTTCACATGGATTAGATAGATGCTGTTTTTGGCAGATCCTAGGTTGATGGTTTAGGTATATTTAGATGGGAAAGCGCATTGCAAGGAGTTTATCGTGTGTGTATAAATGTACTGCTTATTTCCTTGTCATGTTTCTTCGATTATTGTGGGATCACACTTGGTTTTATTTAATTCTGAAATGCTTCAGTTTGACTGTTTACTGTGATGAATATGTAGATTGGCTTTTTACCTGTATGGGATATTCTGGTTTTGTTCGATTGTACAAGTTAACAAGCTTCCTCTATCCATTACGAGGATTTCTGAGATACTTTCAGACAATTTAGTGACCTGTCTAGTGTCTACTATGTTTTAATATAAAGCTGTTGTTAATATCTGTAGCTTGGGTAGTTATATCTGTGTTTATCCTCTTGACGTTCAATGACTTTACACTGAGCATTCTTGCTGGGCAGGTAACTGTTACTTGGCAGGTGCACCTGTTATTCTTCATATCATTAACTTTTCTGCAAATGCACCAAAGGGAAAATGAACATTTTTATATTTAAGATATATATATATATATATATATATATATATATATATATATATATATATATATATATATATATATATATATATATATATATATATATAGACTCCGTTGATGGATTACTGTCAGCTTTATGTATATCAGGGTCTGTTGCTGGCAAGTGCTTAGTGTTAATCCCTATTTCATTGTTTTGTAAACTTCGCAGATTGTTGATCCTTACCTTGCATCCTATGGCGTGGAGAATCCGATTTTTGCAGTCATTCAACTTGCACAAACAACCATGAGAAGTGAGCTTGGAAAAATAACCTTAGACAAGACTTTTGAGGAGAGGGACACATTAAATGAGCAAATTGTGGTATGACATCTTGGTCACATCATGAGTTGTTTGTTCTACTTTTCATACCACGTGAATTGTTGTGGAGAACAATGCATACAAGTTTAGTACTTAAATATGCCATGCACTGTGTTCATATGTTATCTGTATTACTATATTCTGTACTTTATGGCTATAGCAAGAAATCAATGTTCTCATGCATCATTTATTGTAAATCGCTAGTCTATTTTAAATATGGTTGCATATATTCTCATGATGGTAAAATGAATGTTGATGTATTAAATAATCTTTATGAGGACCAGGAACTGCCTTACTAATGGGCATGTTCTTTTTGGCTGCGGCTTGTGGCCTTTGGGCTGTTTGTACGAGAGATTATAGAGTAACAGAAACTCACGTATGGTTTTTGCCGATATAAATGAAGTCGGTAAAGTATGTACTACAATTAACCAGTAGACCATATCTTGAAAAGATACTCCGTTTAAAAGCTAGTTACTGTTGAAAAGCCGAAAAACAACTTTTAGAAACTGAAAAGAACAGGGCCAATATAACATACGAAACGCATGGGGAGCAGTTTCGACTTTAACAGTTTAACGTGGTCTTTACAGCATAGTTTATATGATAACGCTAAATGGGTCAGGTATATAATAGACCTGTGTTGTGTCTAGGGACAAACTTACCACCGGACTTTCACTGAAAACCACCGGTTATCGGTGGGGTCCGGTAAAAATTCAAACTGGGCAAAATATTTCGGATTTATCTAAATTTCATCAATATATTAAGGGTATTTGCAACAGTACAAGTGTGCTCATGGTGTGGTGGGAAGGCTCTGGTAGGCCTGTTCATGTGTTCAAGTGCTGGTGCTACCAATTTCTTCAATTTTTTTCTTTTTACATCTGAAAAAAAACCCGATAACCGCTGGTTACTAGTTCTATCACTACACTCTGATAAAATTTGCAACCTGATAGCATTTCCCCTGATTGTGTCTGAGTTTTCAACAACAGAATCCTATTTCATATTTACCAATTCTATGTTTCAAGTACCTCTCTGAAGAACACCTGTACAATTTCTTTGAAGTGTCATGTTGATTACCCAATAATGGCGTTCTTTGCTGTGTATCACCATTACTGAATGGTTGTCTACTACTATGTTTGCTATGCTGAAAGGGCAAAACACCTGCAGTAGCAATGGACTTCTCTCCATCTTTTTTTTGTTAGGGTGTTTCTAATGTTGTGTTGAAATTCTTGCCCCAAATAACTAGCCAACTTCTGGTGATAAAAGCAAAAGAAAAACAAAGAACTTAATCATACTGTTCTTTGAGAACCTTTTGCAGTGGCTGTTGTCACATGCTCTCTTTTTTTATGTAGTCTCTATCTCATGCTTTTCATGACCTCATTATAATTTGTAAGTTCTATGTTCTCTCTTTTGATGTATTTTCTGACAATTTTTGGCAGAGGTCCATAAATGAAGCTGCAACAGATTGGGGCCTGAAGTGTCTCCGTTATGAGATCAGTATGTTTTTCTGCTTTTGAGATATCGAGTTATATCAGTAAGCGTAGTTTTGATATTTTTAAATTGACTTTGCAGGGGATATATCTCCTCCACGTGGGGTTAAGGTGGCTATGGAGATGCAAGCAGAAGCTGAAAGGAAAAAACGTGCCCAAGTCCTTGAATCAGAAGGTGATGAATGCATGATCCTTTTTATTTTTTGCGGTGGATGTGTGGCTCTAGTAGCTCTCTCTGAGAGAAGGGATAACTTGGAGATGAAATCCTTACAATCTTCTGTTCTAGCTTAAACTACTTATACTATACATCTTAAATGCTTTTTGCTTTGACGAAATTTGTCTCAACCTGTATGCAAGATCAGTATTGGATTGTAATATATGGAAGATGAACTTATGTTTGACACTTTTCATTTATTCTACCAGGAGCTATGTTGGATCAGGCAAATCGCGCAAAGGGTATGTGACGTATGTTCATTCTAAACTTTTCCATTTTCTATGTTCTCCGTGATAACCTGGTCTGTAGATTTGTTCCGCATGCATCGTCTGTTTGCTCCATTTATTCTGCCATCATCTTGCTCGCTTTTGAACTTTTGCATTTTCCATGTTCCTCATGATAACCTGGTTTATAGATTTGTTCAGCGTGCATCCTTCTTTTTGTTTCATTTATTCTGCCATCATCTTGCTCACTTTTGAACTTTCCCACTGTCCACGTTCAGATGTTCCTCGTGATAACCTGGGCTGTAGATTTATTCAGCATGCATCCTTTCTGTTTATTCCATTTATTCTACCATCATCTTGCTTGCTTTTGAAGATTGGATTGTTTGTATAGTTTGGTTTGGTTATTTTGCAATTGTTTTCCTGAAATGGATTAAAGGAAATTCTGTGCCATTAAGGCTCATTCATTTTTGGTAATGAACACCAGGTGAGGCTGAAGCGATTCTTGCAAAGTCACAAGCTACTGCTCGAGGAATCAGATTGGTTTCTGAGGCCATGAGAGCTGAAGGCAGCACTGAGGTATCACAATTCGTTGACTTTATCCTTTTAATATTCCGTGCATTTTTGGCAAAATTGTGTATCAAAACGGTGGTTATTCAAATTTTGCGTGCTCACTTAAGTGCTATTCATTCTCTCTTACTAGGCTGCGAACCTGAGAGTTGCTGAGCAATACATCAAAGCATTTGCTTCTCTGGCTAAAAAGGTTAGACCGTGAAGCTCTGCTTCCATGTTTTACAATTCCTAGCATGATTGGCATAGTACTGACATCTTGCTATCAAATCTAGACGAACACAATTCTTCTTCCAAGCGCCGCTGGCAACCCATCATCTTTCATAGCTCAGACTCTCCAGATATACAAGCACATCTGCCAGTCCAACAGCACGAAAGGAGGGAGCTACCACGCAGAAGAACCTGAGGAACCAGAACCAGAAGAAGAGGAGGCCGATTCTGCTGACCTACCTTCTGTGACCAGCGGGATGCCATCACTCGATACACAAGCAGACCATGACAACACTTTCTCGCTGCAGCGCCGCAAAGACAAGCACTGAGTTCTGTTCAAGTACCTGAAGGAAATCCCTTTTTTTTTGCCCATTCTCTTTACGATCATGTAACTGTAATTGAAAGGGCTAGGTAGCAGAAGTAGATATTTCGATTTTCATTGA
Source organism: Dendrocalamus latiflorus (assembly GCA_017311315.1). Taxonomy (NCBI): domain Eukaryota; kingdom Viridiplantae; phylum Streptophyta; class Magnoliopsida; order Poales; family Poaceae; genus Dendrocalamus; species Dendrocalamus latiflorus. The sequence continues at coordinate 3,964,511 of CM029626.1, forward strand.
TTTGAGAAACGTTAAGGTGGTTGAGGAAACTAGCCAACTAGGAGATTAACAGACATTGGTTTCTGGGAGCCGAATGCGAGGAAGTTGAGCGACTAATAAGTTTTTGATCCCAGGTAGGGATGGTTTGGGAAAACTTTGGTTGGTTCGTTCTTATCAGCAGCAAGTTGTTCTGTACATGCAAGGATTATCGTTCATGAAACAAGCACACCATGATGGCAACGGTTCATGGTCGCTTTGATTGATTTCTGGTAGTGTTGTGTTCTGGATTAGGTTTTACAAGTTTACTTGTTGCATGTTAAGTCTTGCATATGTGGTGGAATCTCCATTGGAGTGCTTCTCTTGCTAGTATGGCTGGGTTGTGTTGGGCTTAAAATTGGCTTATGTTTGTACTGTCTACAGTAACTAGCTTTTAAACGGTGTGTTTTTTTAAGACAGGTCAATAGAAAAATTATAGTAAAAAGTGTACTGAGTTTAACTGTACTGGCCAAAATCGTATGCAACTATTTTTCTCTGTGTACTATTTCTCGCGAACAATTAAAATTCAAATATTTAAGCCATAAATCATTAGTCCACAAAGAACCCGTTCTATATTTGTCATATTTTTTTAGGTTGTAGCCAATAGCTTTTAATTGCGTTTTTAAGACGGTGGTAGATAGTGGATATGCTAACATGAACAACGCATGTGTTAGCAGGCTCAAGAAGTTATTTGGAGAAACGGATTTGAGAAGCTACTAAGAGAAGCAGCTTTGACAAGTTACTTAGAGAAGTTGCCCGTTTATTTCTACTTTTGGCACCTTAGAAATTACGTAGCGAGCATCCAAATACGACGGGTCAACTATGTATGTGCATGCCAATTCGTGTCGTTGTTTGCATACAAGAAGAGGCCAGAATTATATTACGTGATGAAGCCAGCGTATGTACGTGTACGAAACCGACGTGGAGTCCTGATCATTGATTTTGGATCCAACGGATGATTGACTATGGCATGGCTTAGGATGTGAGTCGAGTCCGACATGGGCTAGCTACGCCTACGAATGCAAATTAAGATTAGGATACATCGTACATGCCACGAGTAGCGTGATTACGAGACTGAATCGGAAATGGATAATCGGAAACGGAAATCGGAAATGAAATACGTTCTGAGTAAATCGAATCGAAAGTCTGAATTTTTGAGGCGGTTCTATAGTGAAAATTAACTTGCGGATGGTAAAGATAGTGAAAAATCAAACGTACCCTGTACCCTCCTCAGCGAGTTTTTAAATTGATAGTGGAGAAAGCTAAAAGTTGAAGAAGAAATTCATCTGTTTATATTGGTTTTTGATTTATAAATAGTAATAGTTTATAGAAAGATATTTATATATGAATTCGGTAATATAAAATAAAGTTATTATAGTATAACCTATAATCGACTAATAGATCTGTCTTGAAAAGACACTTCATTTAAATTTATGTGCTATAGAAATATTATTTACTATAGAAAAACAATTTTCAATAAGAACAGGGTCTTGCCTTGTCAATCCTAACATCTGACGTTTAACAGAGAGCTTGGAGGCGTATACCTAATCATCTCCTTTTGGTTTATGTCATTTCCCTAAGGTGTCTTGCCCGGGCTCAACCTTGTAAATAAAACCTTCTATTTCCACCTTTAATGGAGCGGCAATGCTACCGACTTCTCTTTCGAAAAGAAAAGGAACGCTACTATGCAATGCTACACCGTTGAACTTTTTTTAAAAAAATTCTAACTAATTTGGATCTTTCTTTTTGTAATTTTCCTTGATAAGCATTGAAGTTCATATAAGGCCAGTCAGTGTAGATAATTCTGTCATTTGGGTTCCTCGACTTTTCACTAGAGATGACATAATTAACAACTTGACTCAATCTAAGCCGTCGTTTGACTGATTGACCGTTATGTGAAAACGATAGAAAATGTATGTCCTTCGATTTGAACGAAGTTTTCCAAATGTGTTTTGTTTGGATACATTTTACCAGCTTCTTTCTCATTGATGTGGTTTATCATAATGGGCTCTTACGAGGTGAAAATAAACTAGGGAGGAGGGTTCTCTATTCGAAAACCCCTTTCACGGCCGTCGTTTGAGGCCGCTCCGCGTCTCCCCTCTTCGCTCCGACTGGCTTCGGCGAGCTCCGACCTCGCCGCCGGCCATGGAGTTCATCGACGACGACTGGGACTCCCAGCCCCGCGCGCGCCTCGTCCATTCCCGCACCAACGCCAACGCCGTCACAACCACCTCCTCCCCTGCGAACCACGCATCCCCCTCCATTCCCCACGCCGCCGCCTGCGCCGCCGCGTCCGTGCTCCTCCTCGCCTCAGCCTACTACAGCCTCCCGGCCTACCAGGTCCTCGCCTCCATCCTCATCTGGATCGCCTCCTCGCTCATCCTCGCCCCCTTCGCGCCCTCCTCCGCTACCGGCGGCGACGTCTCCGTCGGCCGCGGCCGCCTCCTCCCCGACCAAGAACCGCCCCAAGAACCCACCCCGGACCCCGCCCCCACCTCCCGCCGCCCTCGCCGCCAGAACCCGACCCCGCCGCCCCCAAACCCGTCAGATCCGATCGCTCCTCCCATCAAATCGCCGGTTCCTCGACAGCCACCGCAGGAGGCGGCGGCTTCCGGGACAGCTGTCCCGGACGGCGGCGAGAGGGAGGAAGACGTCGGCGAATGGACTGACCAAGAAATGGAGCTTCTCCGGCGGCAGATGGTGAAACACCCGGCGGGGGAGCCCCAGCGCTGGGAGAAGATTGCCGCGGCGTTCGGCGGCCGCCGCACGCCGGAGAGCGTCATCGGCGCGGCGAAGTCGGGCGGCGCCGCGGCCGCCGGGGGCTCGTTCGAGCAGTTCCTGCGCAAGCGCAAGCCGCTCGACCCGAGGGCCGAGGCGGCCGACGGAGGTGGCATTGCTGGAGGAGGGGACGGAGGGGACGGCGCTTGGAGCGCCGGCGATGACCGCGCGCTGCTGAACGCGCTCAAGGAGTTCCCCAAGGACACGGCGATGAGGTGGGAGAAGGTGGCCGCGGCGGTGCCTGGGAAGACAAAGGCCGTGTGCATGAAGAGGGTCACTGAGCTCAAGCGCGACTTCCGGAGCAGCAAGTCGGCATCGGAGGCAGCCCCGTAGCTATAATGCTGCCTGCAATTCTTATAGGGTAAGACAGACAATCCTTTCTGCTCTGCACTTTGATACAGTAATGGTATTATATGTTGGAGATCTCTATACGTTGCTACTTGATGATAGTGTTATGTTTTGTTTTGAGTTGTTAGCAATTATCTGATGACCTTGGAATCAATGTCATGTTTCGGTATGTGCTTGGGGTGAAATTTAAGAGCTTATTCCTAGCAATAGAAGTTGGAAACCTGACAAGTATAATCTATGTTGACTGTCAAAGCTTCATTCCAATTTCGGGACATTAGCAGCATGCAAATTTTATTGAGTCCTAAATGTTGGCCAACTCAGCAATGGAAACGATATTGATGTAACTTGTTGAGAATTGATCATAGAGAGTAATCAGAGTTACGAGCCCGGTTAAACATGTTAGAAATAGGCCTATATGAATGTGAGGCCTATTTCTTATAATTTCAAAATATGCATGGTTTAGTACCATATTGCCTAGCCAAATGTAGAGAAGGCAATTTATAAGGTGGGGTCCCTACCACTCTTTGAAACATGTGACACATAGATGACATGGGGAGGAATTTGGCTACACACGCGCGGGTGCGTATTCGTGTATTATGACTTGCGATCGCGCCATGACGTGACGTGCCACTTGGCGACCGTGCCATGACGTGGTACGCCACTTGGTAGACCAAGTCCACTATTCTTTTTGCGAACTGTGCATTTCTCTTTCCTTTTTGAACTGTCCTAGAGCTGATAACCACAACATAAATATCATTATGTGATTTGATGAGACAGTTACTAGTTAGGTAATTCTGTTTAATCGGACGGTTACTAGTAAGTGATTGCAGCGCCTTTAAAAGGGCCTGAAAAGTGATTGCAGCGCCCTTAAAATAAGTATGCAGAGACAGAGGTAGGTCGTTGGCTATATAACCTTGCATTAATTATTGACAGTCTAAACCTTGGCGTTCTTGGAAGGGTTTATATGCATTGACGCAAGGATTTAATGCTCCACTAGGCACAACAAAATGCACCGGGCAGCTGTTTAGTAAGCAGAGGGTACGTTTAAAACTTATCAACGCTTCCCATGCATATCCTCTCATTATGTTGTAACTATATATAACCTTCAATTGTTGGCAGCCTAAATGCCTAATAGAATATACACACACAACTAGCTAATGGCGTTTCCAAATCTGCACTTTGTCATTCATTCGGCTAGCAGCATCCTTATTCTTGCTTTACGACCTGGCCTCCAAGCCTTAGTCAAGCCAACACAGTTCCTGGTCCTGGAGCTCCTGCAAGATCAGGCAGCAATCCTTGTGATACGGCTATGATGCAATTGCTGGCCCGATCTTTAGGTTCTGATCAGGCATTTGGGTGGGGCAAAGTATCACCTGACCCTTGCAATGGCAGCTGGGTGGGTGTTAGAGCGCGATGAAGAAGGCTGTGTGACTTACATCTTGGGAAACAACAGATGCTTGACGGGGCATCTCCCGCCAGAAACACGCAACCTCTCCAGGTTGTATGTCATCCACATAACAACAACAACCTTTCCAGCCGTCTTCCTCCACTTAACCATGCCGCCCTGGAGTCTATCCAAGTATGCTAGAACCGCTTCACATCCATCCCAGCAGAGGACTTCTTTAGAGGGCTATCCAACTTGCTTTTCCTGTGCATAGGTGACAACCCCTTTGAGCCATGGTCTATTCCTTGTTCCTTTAAAGAGTTAGGTGTCATCTACAACTTGTCGGCTGCCAATGCAAATATCTTTGGTCCCATCCCAGAGTTCATGGGTAATCTCCCCTACCTCAACTATGTGAACTTGGAACTTGGAAGTTGGAACGTAATAGCCTATCTGGCCATATCCCTGCATCACTTGCTTCTATTCCTTCGCTCCACCTCCAAGATCAGGGAGGGACAGAGCCTCTCTCTGGTCCAGTTGGTTTCTATGATAATTCCACCTATATCATAGGGCTCGACCTTCATAGCAATCAGTTTACTGGGCCGATATCCAACTTAGCCGCCAACACATATCTGATATATCTTGATCTTAGTCAGAATAGGCTAACTGGAACTGTTCCGGAGTCACTTGTGTAGCTGCAGTTTTTGCGAGAGGTGCACCTAAAGGGTTTTTTACGTTAAATCCTCGTCTCTCGTTCTTTTGATCATCTATTTCTGCCGTGCGATTTGTAACATCTAGCAGATTTTTGAAATGTCTAATGCAAAATAACAAGACCAACTGATTACAACGTCATACCATACAAATCATATAAATATTACTAATCTTGGAGACATCACACTGACCTCCCCTTATGCTTCCACTATTGTTTCTACAGAACACTGCTACATCAGATCGTCGGATTGGCAATGATCTCATATCCTGCAGGGCATGTGGCCTCTTCCATTCGCCCATGAGCTATTCGAACACGTACAACACATCAGTAATGTGCTATTATTGCATTTGCATTTACGATAACAGATATTTTAATGTCACAGTTTCCCCAGCAACGCGTGCGGGTTACCAACAGGTTGTTGATATGTTTTGACATTTGAATGTGTGAATCCACAAAAGCTCTAGCAGAGACTGATGTTGCTTTTTCATCCGCCACTGGTCCACCCTTTTCGGTGTTGGTTATCCGGTTGCAGAAGCGACCCTATAGGCTTTACTTTTGCGTCTCTCTAAAATTGCAGTCATAATAAGATCTTGGTTTATTAAAGAAGAAAAGAAACTAATAGAAGTCAAAGATGCGGAATGGTAGTGAATAGAGAGAAAGATTCTTCTGAATTTCTTGTTCCTGGAAATATTCTGTCTCCTAGATGCCGTAGAGAATTGAGAATTTTCATGTCTTTCAATTCTCGTGCTCATAATTGGAAAGTTACGGAAGAAAATACATCATTTTGCAATGGAAACAACATAAAAAAAACTCTAGGCAATTTCGAAATCAGGCCAAGTATCTTAATACATATGCAAAAAAAAAAAAAAAATTATAGACGGTGTATGAGGAATAAGCATCGGTTAACTCTATGCCAGCAGCCGTGATAAGATAGAGGATGCAAGCGTTATCTAAAATGATTGGACATAAAGTGTGTGTAGATGGCTTTTCAAGTCCGCTGTCAAATCCTAGTGCTCAACCTTGGATAGGCGATGAAAACTATCAGGTTGGAGTACGGTAGGGGCTGAGAGAATTTCCGTTGGAGCGGTGAAATGCATTGAAGCTTAGTACAATCTGAGTTCAAAGCGGCACCGAGATAGCTCGAGTAGCTAACTCATCAACGGGACAAGATCTCAATGTTTCAAAAAAGATTGACCGCACGTATCAATCTGAGTCCAAATCGGCACCAAGGTAGCTTGAGTATCTAACTAATCATCGGGAGAATATACTACTACAAGAACAAGATGAGCTATCCTTGGAACGCATATGTTACTGTGCGTTTGCTCGAAACTTTCCGTCACCGTTCTATGGACATGCATGGCACAACTAGTATATATGGCATGCATTTGATCAGCAAGTGTTTGTTGTATTTCAGTTATGGTAGATGCGTATGCATCTTGATTCCTGACTAGGTTTATGAGGTGTTAATGCAACTTGCTTGGGCACTCGCCTCTTTCGGCCTCCTCCGCAGCGACGGCCCACACAAACTTCGACCCACGACAGGACAGCACAAACGCGCTCGGCCCACATAAACTAGCTCGCAAGGAATTGGGTGGCTGACACGCAGAACAGGACTTGCGGGGTCCTATTGTCGGCGACGTCCCCGTTCGCCTAGCCTGCAAGGAATTTTTCTTACTTTTTTTAAAAAAAATATTAACTATGCCCGACATGCCTAGCACATTCCTTGTCGTGTCGGCCCGTACCGGTACCGCTTCCTCCTCGCAGAGCATCTGTTTCAATATATTTATTCACTAAGAAAATTAGTCTATAGGTATTGTAATTTTTCACCTTCTATCTTTACTTCAATTTTGAAAGAGATTAAATAGTTGTGTTATATCATTTAGAATAAGTCCATACAATACCATAAATTTTGTTTAAAAGTCTGTCCAACATCCTAAACTATAAAAACAGATATTTGACCTTTCGAACTTTATAATCTGATTTAAATAATATCTGACTCGGTTTCACAAGATGATATTGCCCGTCGGGTGCGATAAGTGGATGATTTTGTCACGTAGGATGACACGTTGGCTAAGTTAGGTCATTGACATGTGGGGCCTGTAAAGATTTCTTCCCCACCGAACTCTTAGCTGTGCTTCTATTGCCACTGCCCCTGTAATTCCCTCCCTCTCTATTTCGATTTAGGAGAGAAGGTCCTATGAGTCCTACCTATTTTTCATCTAAATTCCACCAGCATATCATCATACGTGGTAAAACCACTCACTCATGGTTCCACGTGAGCAATATCACTATCTGAAACTGGGTCAGAGTGTTATTTAAATTGGATTACAAAGTTTGATAGTCAAATATCTAGTTTTATACTTCAAAATATTTGACGAACTTTCGAACAAAGTTTATGTTGTTATATGGACTTTTTCCTATCATTTAATAGAGCAGATATGATTATTTCTTATTAACTATTTATTAGGTATAGTACTTTTATTGATCTGTGTATATGATAGGTTGTGGAAAATATAGCAAAACGGCGGCTAGCTTAGATAGGCAGATAGCAGATAAAATCGGAGGGTATAAGAGTAATTATAGAGTAACAGGAGGGTCCAACATAAAAAAAATCACACTACAAGCTAGGGCTATACACTTGTACACCAATCCGAAAAAACTGAGAAAAAAACGAACCGTATCAGTCAATTTGGTTTGACTAATATTTGGTATTCGGTTCGGATCTAAAAATTAGATTTTTTTTTCTGATGTTCGGCATTTCCAATAAAAACCGGCTTAAAACCGAAAAACCCAAAAATATCGAATTGCCCAGTTCGTCACTTCGTCCATCATCTCAGTCTGTCTCACGGAGTCAATAGGATCTTGCAAATTAATTTCTTTCTCTATGTTTCATTTGGCAAATAATAATTACTAGAATGTCAGTTGCCTAGTCTGTTGTAGTGTTGCTGTACACTTGCATTGGTTAATAGTGGTCTACCAGAGCAGGTGTTCCGATTCGCGTCTATAGGCAGCAAGAATCACCAGCAGGAATGTTCTGGATCGTAGCATCCAGCGCACAAGTTACAATCTTTGGTCCCGTCGCGCGCGTGTCCTGCAGCACACCACCTGCTCGACGGAATGCACCTGACTCCTGGGGGACATTTCCAAGAAGAGGACGAGTCCGGCGAGGGCGCGAGGACGGCGGTGATGGAGGAGCCATGTCCAGGAGCTGGGTATCGTTGAACGCGAAAAAGGAAGGGGATATTACTACCTTCATCAATCGTGCCCTTCACCTCGTTCGTCGCACTTGAGGAGATTGCACCTGCGTTCTGTTTTCGTCGGTTTGATTTTGAAGGTAGCAGTTGTTTTCTGGTTTCCCGGGGTTGGAAGATCTAGAGATGATCAACTGTGACGACATGATTGCCATCAAATTTTCCTCTTACCACATTGAAGAATTTGACAACTGACAATGTTGGCTTGGTTCCTCTGAAGCATGTTGGAAGCATGCGATGATATTGTGATAAATATGCTCTTTGTTTATCGTCCTCTTTGTTTCTCATCTCTTCCTGTAACTTGCACATTCTTTACAAAGCAATAGAATTGGCGATCCTTTGCCATTTCGTAAAAAAAAATGCAGAGAGCGAGCACGCACTCAGCCCATGGCCGAAAACTTGTTGCAGTAATGCAGTTTTATGGCTGGCTGGCTGGCTGACTTGCTCCTTTGGCCCAACCCCAATAAAAAACATCTTGCCCCAAGAAAAGAAGACGGCAGAGCAAAGAAATATAATACACAAACCAAACAGCACAAGTAGGATCGTAGTTTTGATTTTCTTTCAGATGGAGACCACATGATCAAACAACAGATGATGTGGTTTTATTTTTGGAAGTCAGAATCAGAAAAATTCTTGAAACCGTAAAGATACTTAGTAGGCACTTACATGAAATTAAAGGGCAAATTGATCATATACCCTCTTCATAGTTCAAAATCTAGGATATACCATCCTACACATCCAAATTGATGATATACCCTCCTCCAATTTATTTGCTTTACAAAACACCCTCTTTATACCTTTCCAGTGTATTTTTTCATATCCTTGTGTATTCCATCACTTGAAATGACCAAAATACCCCTGATTGCTACAGGTTTGATTACAGGTGCTCTTATTGCTAATTGAAGCAGTTTCTCTCTAGTTTCTTGGGCAGGCTTGTAAGCTACAAAGTATGTCGGCTTCAAATGAGAAGTGGATCGATGGGCTCCAGTTCTCATCGCTATTCTGCCCCCCACCACAGAATGTGCAACAGAAAAAGGTAAATATATTATAGTTGAATTCTGTTATATATGCTATAACTCTTGAAGATACCTAATGTGAATGGGACTCTTTGGCTGTGTTTTCTGTTTGAAGGCACAGATTTTGGCCTATGTTGAGTACTTTGGCGAGTTTACAGCTGACAGCGAGCAATTCCCCGAAGATGTAGCTCAGGTATTGTATCACTTAGAATAATTTAGTATTTTTGTGGCAAAATCGTTGTCAAATGCAACTTTTACAGCCCTTTTTTTTTCCATGTGTGCAGCTCATTCAAAGTTGCTATCCATCAAAAGAAAAACGCTTGGTAGATGAAGTATTAGGTAATATGAACTTCTGATTGCTACATGTTACACTACAGGCGAGGAAAGAATTTGACATACTTCTTTTTACATTGTCCAGCAACTTTTGTTCTTCATCATCCCGAGCATGGTCATGCAGTTGTACATCCGATTCTTTCATGTATCATAGATGGGACACTGTGTTATGATAGGCATGGTTCCCCATTCAGCTCCTTCATCTCTTTATTTAGCCAAACTTCTGAGGTGAGCCCCCCTGCTGTGCTGGTTAATTTTAGCTGCGCTGTGCTGACAAGATTCAGCCACTGCTGTTTATTTCAATATTATTTTCAATTCTCCTGCTTAATGCTCGTCGAAATACTATTGCTCATAAAATGTATTTTTGACTGCAGAAAGAGTACTCGGAGCAATGGGCCTTGGCCTGTGGAGAAATTCTTAGAGTTCTAACCCACTACAATAGGCCAACTTTAAAGTTGAGCGCCAACATAGTGAAGCAGAATGCAGCAGCGCCTCTCATCAGGCTACATCAAGTGATTCCATAGGGAAGAAACCTAATGATTCTCCAGGAAATGAACCTGACCGGAAGCCATTGAGGCCATTATCTCCTTGGATCACAGACATATTACTGGCCGCACCTTTGGGCATTAGAAGCGACTGTTTTAGATGGTGAGTAATAATATTCATATTTGATTCTTTTGTTGACTGAAATCTTCTTCTTCTTCCTTTTTTTCTTAAGACATGTAACCTTGATTTTATGGTTATATTAATAAGAAGGGAGAGTATGTATGAAGTTATTAAATTGAATGAGAAAACATGGAATGGTTATCACTACCAGTTGGTCTTTTGCTGCCCCTTGGCAAAGCTTGATGACTAACGCAAACAGTTAGTACCACAAAATATCAGGGGTATTTTGGTCATTTCAAGTGATGGAATACACAAGGATATGAAAAAATACACTGGAAAGGTATAAAGAGGGTGTTTTGTAAAGCAAATAGATTGAAGGAGGGTATATTATCAATTTGGATGTGTAGGAGGGTATATCCTAGATTTTGAACTATGAAGAGGGTATATGATCAATTTGCCCGAAATTAAACAGATGAAGAAGAAATAGCAGGTCTTGGTTTGGGTGTGTTATGCCGAGCTCCAACATGCCACTGAATAATTGTTTGGACATTTGAACTCGAGATCTTGGCTCTAGCCGCTAACATTTTCCTAGACCCACCCTTGCCAACCCCCAACAGAATTCGAAACCGAGGAGAAGAATCCAAATGGGTGAGAGGAACAGGTCAGGACATTTCCTTTAGAGGAACAGGTCAGGACATTTCCTTTCACCTGCATGCATCCAAAGAGGATAATGAAGCAGGGACACATGCTTTGCCCATGGATGATTCAAAACCAGTAGGCTACACTCCGACCTTTTCACGCCACATGTCAGGGAAAAGTGTAATGTGTCAAACATTTCAGTGAAATCACGTCATCAAGCTAACAAAATATTTTTTGAGAGAAACATAATCAAATGGATCCACACCCTCCAACCACATAAACACAGCGAAAAAATTGATCATATACCCTTCATTTAGATGGAAATTGATGATTTACCCTCCTGACTCACGTGTGAGTGACTTATGATAATCTCACGTGTTATTGAGATGTGGACCAAAAGAAAAAGGACACTGGCTAGAACAGTAAAGAATTCGATATCATAGAACAGACATTTCTTCCGCTACGATTTACGAGAGAGAGAACAGCACGACACCCACTTCTTCCCGCAATTCCCTTATCGCTTCGGATCGCGCAAGGCAAGAACCAAAGTTCCAATTACCAATCCACCAAAAAAACACTGCAATCCGCTCAGATTCACCTCGATTTTCCTTTCCCCCGAAGTTTTCCCGTGCCAAATCGACCAAGAACGCAGGGTAATCCCAGCCGGATCGATCAAAGTCGCCTCCTTTCCGTCAAATCCGCCGTCCTTTTCCGGAATTGATGCTCCTCGCCGTTGCGATTTCGGCGTGAGGTGAAGTCTCTGCCCCGTGGAGGAGGCGCCGCCCCTATCGTCTGGCCATGGCGTGCAGGGGCTTCTTCGAGTGCGTCCTCAAGCTGCTCAACCTCGTGGTCATGGCGGTCGGGCTGGCCATGATAGGGTACGGCGCATACCTGCTCGTGGTGTGGCTCCAGGTACCGCTGACTCCGGCGGTGGCTCCTAGTGGCGATCTGGTGCGGCTCGGGAGGCCGCTGCTGCTCCTTGTTGACGTATCTCCGTCTGATGGGACCGTGGAGAGGCTCTCCAGTGCATGGTGCGTCTTTTCTTGATGATCTCCTTGTCTTGGTGAAGTTGGGATTTTTTATGTAGTTATGGCAATTGTGTGGTCTGAGGAAACACAACGCCGCTATTAATAGGGTTTAGTTAGATGTTTAACACTCCACGTGTTGCTTATATCTTGTCACTTGTAGTCAGAAACTTGCTATTCAATGACTTAATTGCACATATTATCGAAATTTTTTTGACTTAGTTGCACAGTTGCCACACATAGAATCTTTACAATGGGGGTAATATAGCTGGGCACAGATCTTCTTTTCTGTATTTAATACCAGTGCTTATTCTTAGCTATGGAATCTCATTACTGTAAATTTGAGACATCACAATTTTCTAATCTGTTTTGTTGCAACCTTCTGGAAATGATGTCCGGCGACAAAGGAAGAGCTTGATAATGTCATTTGCAAGCTGCCATTCTGCATGATTTAATTTTTGGTGCTCATATTAACTGCGTGAGCTTAACATGATAGACCAGTATGTATGAGTTACCTTTCTGAAGTTTGGTTAACGTGACACCTTTTCTACTATATATGATTCTCAACATTCTGCTTGAAGTGCTGTATATCAGTATATGTGAATGCGAGTGGTCATGCAACAAGTTCCATCAGCTAGGATGAAATTTACATCGTGTATCATCTGTTACATCTCCTTTTTCCACTTTTTATTATTTGTTGCAGGTTATTTTTGTGTTTATTGGTGTTGGTGTTATACTCTTCATTACATCCATCTTTGGTTGTGCTGGAGCGTCAACTAGGAGCGGATGCTGCTTGTCCTTTGTATCCAATTGTAGATACATATTTATGAACACGTTATCTTGAGATGCATTATTGTGCTTTGATGCATGTTATGGTACCAAGTACCAACAGTCAAGTAATTATGTACTCACTGTGGAGCAAGTAATCAACCATAAGAAACATTCATATGAATTCCTTTCCTTGGGAAAAGTCGAAATGTAATCAAATGTAGGTGTATTGTTGCTGACCAACATTAGACAAGATTTGATTCAGGCTTCAATAGTTTGATTACTTAATAATGAAAGGTCTGACTTGTAGTTTTAAATCCTTTTCTTGTTCCACGGTGATTAATTTTGATAGTTGTTAGCAGCATATCCTATACTTATGTACCTACGCTTGCATGCTATGCTTCCTTGACTTTCAGAAAAGTATTCATTTCTCATTATTTTGTTCATACTAGTAGAGCTTGCTGCAGGATGTTTCATTTTCTTCAACCATAGTTGGAAAGAAGTGAGTGCTTCTGATCTCTCGTTTGTTGGGCATGATTCTTGCTCTGGATCTTAGCATTTAATCATTGATTATTGTGCAGGTAATTCCAGTTGACAAAACTGGAAATTTTGACATGATCTACAGTTTTTTGAAAGACAATTGGAGAATTGCAAAATGGGTTGCACTTGGAGCTGCTGTGTTTGAGGTAAAAGTGAAACAAGTGTACAACCCCTTGGGTATAATTTCATAGAAGCATCTAGGAGACCAAGTATTTTTGTATATGGATTAACCAATTAAGTTTGCTTGACCTAAATTATCTATTCTAAATATGTTATCATGACATCTAGTAAAACTTGTCCAAATAAGGGCAGTCTTAATTTCGCTGTTGGTGAATTAGTTCTGTACCATGTTTCCCTTTCTATGATTGGACTTATTTCAACAAAAACAATTCTAAGCACCTTATGCAAATATAACTTAGTGGCATGCTAATATGTGGGTTTAGGTAACAATGTTATCTTTGTTGCTGGCTGTATGGAACAGGATTGTTTGCTTCATTATTAGTGCCCATGCGACATTTTTTGCTTTCCTCTTTTCTTCTGCTTCTATTTTTTTTACATAATTGCTTCAAAACAAATGATTTTATTGTAGGCCTTACTCTTAGGAAAATCTCAATTAAGTTATACACCTTCCAACTTTGAACATGAACTTCCAGTTTCTTCCAATATGCTCTCTTCAGGTTACCTCCATGATTTTCATCAAGAGTCCTAAGCAGAAAAAAGGTGTGGTAATGCATTATGAACCTTAGTTCATAGGGGATAAACACCGCCGAGAGGATGGCCGGACGGTGTCGGCGTAGAGGGATAGAGAGACTATAGATGAGAATGACTTTGTTATTTGTTGCTTGCTTCCAATAGCATACGACATCCCCCTTATATAAATGGACTCCCCCTAACAGATGGAATATAATTTCAATCATATCTCTAACAAATATAGAAACTAATATCATATCCCTAATCATATCTCTAATAAAAGGGAATTAATCTCTTCTTCCTAATAATGACTGGTTGGTGGGTTGGGTTCAGGGCCTACGCCCATGACATAATAATTGAGATATAGGTTTGGTGAGTAGAATAGCTCATGAGAACCAAAATTTACACAATATACAGTAATTTGTGAAATGACAAGCTCGTATTGATGTCTTGTCAATTTGTTGGAAGTATAGTCTATATTAACATGTTTAGGCCTGGGTTACTGTGGTTTGGGTACCGTGTGGTTGAAGCCATAGCGGTTTGGTTGGAGCGGTCTGGGCGTCCGTTGGAGAGTCGAGTGGCAGTCGCAGTGGGTATTGTAGCGGTCGTATCCACCTGTCATTTGATCTGTGGAAGGTTAGTATAAACGCAAAAGAGGGAAAAGGAAGAGACAGAAGGTTAGAATATATGCATCAAGGCGAAAAAAACCACGCCATATAGCTGTATTGAGGCGAAATCATGCCACAATATACTTGTGTCGAGGTGAAAGACCGTGCTATAGTATACTCGTATTAAGGCGAAAGACATTGCTATAATACTTGCGTTGAGGCGAAAGACCATGCCATAATATACTTATGTCGAGGCGAAAGACCATGCCGTAGTATACTCGTATTAAGGCGAAAGACCATGCCATAATACTTGCGTTGAGGCAAAAAACCGTGCTATAGTATACTTGTGTTGAGGCGAAAGACCATGCCATCATATACTCATATTAAGGCGAAAGACTATGTCATAATACCTGTAGTCATCTTCAACTTACGGCGAAAGCTCTTACCACACACTAAAGGAATTTTATCGACCTAGTCGTGACTGTTTAGCTGTTACGGTGCCTGCTTGCTGACTAGATAGAAGGGTTTCACATATTCACACTAGTCGCACTGGTGTGCTATACTGCTCCCACATGTGATGAGTCATCATCATTAAATGGAAGTAAATGACCATCAAAGCCTACTATTGAATGAAGCCCAGGTTGAATATGTTTGTGTTGAGGCGAAAGCTCTTGCCACAGTACACTTGTATTGTGGCGGTGCCAGGATACTATCGGCACTGAAGTAATTTGATGTTGATGATGGGACGTCGGAATGCCCTCGACGACGTCTATGGGTGACGAGGTGTCAAAAAGCCCTCGATATCAAATATATATTAATGCAGAATGTGAAGTGTTGGAATGTCATCGACAAAGCATTGCACGAGGACGGTGCGACCCCCGCCGCTGTTAATGTAGGAGATGAGCCGTCGGGGAGCCGTTAACAGTTAACGCACGCTGAAATGATGCCAGGATGATATCGACGATATATATCAGGAGGCGTCGGTGCTCCCCCCATCGTTGCTGATGTCGAAGATGAGATACTAAGGTGCCATCAGTCGCCGATTTACGCTCAAGTAATATAGGACGCATCGGAATGTCGTTGGTGTTTAATGCCGTCCCTCATGCCTTTGATGTATATTAACATAGAAAAAATTGGATGCCAGGATGCCATTGGTGGTGTATATTAGGAGAAGTCGGCGTAGAGGGAGAGATACTATAGATGAGAATGACTTTGTTATTTCTTGCTTCTAATAGCATGCGGCAGCCCCCTTATATAGATGGGCTCCGGCGGCTGCGTGATAGGCGAAACCCGCGTCCTCCTCCTTGGATCGAGTTGGAATTCTCTTTGGGGGCAAAACCAAGGCAAGGATGGTGGAATGGGGAATTTCTGGGTTCTTGCTGGGAGCAGCGTCGCTACATTTGCCTCTCCAACAACGCTGCCACCGTCACGAGATGTAGCTTGTGACCGGTGCGTCGACCTTGGAAGATGCCATGTTGGCGTCGCTTGAAGGCACAACGCTGGCCGTTCCGAATGAATCAGCAACAGTAGCAGCGCCGTTGCCGTGGCACGGCCACCATTGCTTTTGCCCCTTGTGCCGCCGCGGATCGCGCAACAACAGCTGCTTGTGCCTTCTCCTTTGCTGCCAACATCTTCATCACCATGCTTTCTATAATCTTGAGTCCAGCGATGATTTTTTTATAGCCAACAATGATCTTGTCACCTGTTAAGTCGGCAGCAGAAGTCATGGTGAGTAGCTCTGATACTAAATTATTATGAACCTTAGTTCATAGGAGATAAACATCACCGAGAGGATGGCTGGGCAGCGTCGGCGTATAGAGAGAGAGAATATAGATGAGAATGACTTTATTATTTCTTGCTTTCTTTCAATAGCATGCGGCAGCCCCCTTATATAGATGGGCTCCCCCTAACAGGTAATAAATATAGAAACTAATATTATATCCCTAATTATATCTCTAACATAAGGAAACCAATCTCTCCTTTCTAATAATGACCAGTTGGTGGGTTGGACCCAGGGCCTACGTCCATGACATAATAATTGAGATATAGGTTGGTGAGTAGAATAGCTCATGAGAACCAAAATTTACACAACATACAGTAATTTGTGAAATGACAAGCTCTTATTGATGTCTTGTCAATTTGTTGGAAGTATAGTCCATACTAACATGTTTAGGCCTGGGTTACTGTCATACTATCAACATATATTAGGCATTTCTAATGATAGATGACTGTACTGGACCGGACGTGGAATGAATTTGGGCTTCTGGTGAAATTGAAAAGTTGCACAGATTTTGCCATTTTGGTGAAAGAAGTGGCACCTGTTGAAAAAATAATCAGTTTTTTTACAGTTTCTTTCAATATGTTTAGGTTACCTCCATAATTTCTCATGAAGGGTCCTAAACAAAAAAGGTGTGGTAACGACTGAAGTCTAGATTTGGTGACTAGTATCACACAGCAATGAACACAGTATGCACTAATTTGCGAAATGAAAACTCTTATTGGTGCCTTGTCAATTTGTCACAAGTATAGTCCATATTATCATGTGCAGACCTGGGTTGCTGTCATTTTATCAACATATATTAGGCATTTATAATGATGACTTGAGTGGACCTGACTGGAAAGAATTGTGGTATCTGGTACAAATTGAAACGTGATGCTCCTGATTGAGATTTTCGTGAACTAAGCAGCAGCTGTTGTTAAAACTTTTTCACTTCAATGCACATATCTTTTATTTCTTGTGTACTTATCAAACTACTTCACATTTTTCATGCCATCTGAATATTATCAATGGAGAGCCAACAATATGTCATCATTTGATGCAAGATTTCACGAGCCAGATAAGTAATAGGCAATGGTGGTTAACTAAAGCCCTCTTTTGCAGGCACTGTTGTTCACTGTAGCTCTCATAGTTCAGTCGGGCAAGCAAGCTGATTATGACAGTGATGATGAGTACATCGGCCCAAGGTTTGGAGTTCGGCAGCCATTGGTGAATAAACAAGCTGTTGCCGACCCTAGGGTGCCCAACCTTGACTACCGTCCAATCCGGAATGATGCGTGGAGCCAGAGAATGAGAGAAAAGGTATGCCCGTTGCTAATCCTTATTACTACTACTGTATTGCACATGCCCTTTCTTTCTTTAAACCTGTTCCTTGCGTTGTGGCAGTACGGGGTGGATGCCGTCGACCCAAACAGGTTCCAACAGGGCACGATATCTCGTGCAGAACAACGAAACCGATGTGCAATTCTGTGAGGCATGGTTGATATCAGTCAGTAGTGGTTCTGAATTCGCATCCAACTGTACAATAACATCGACTCCCAGAAAATGTGTGTCTGGTTTATCCAATGTTGCCCAGTTGTGTAGAATGTGGAGAGCCGTTTCATTCGCCTGCGTCAGCTTTAGCATCTACACAGAAGTCTCTATGCACAGGTGTAGGTGCTGCTCCCTTCAGTCTTCAATAATTAATACTTGGTTTTGGTGACAGAGAACGTATTCCGTTGTGCATAAAACCTTGCATGGAAATTTTTATCTGTGAGCTGATTTTGGTTATACGACTAATGTGTTCGAACCTGAGGTTTGATCAGCAAGATGGTCTTGTGAAGCATGATATCATCTCACTAAATTGATTTTACCATGTTCTCTTATTAGGAAAGAGATAATATGTCAGAATCTTTGTTCCTACTATCATCGGACGTATTGGTGTTGTCACGGAGTAGAAATCTTGTTCTTGCAGGATACGTACAGTGACCCGAACTGTCCGCAAGGATTCTAATTCCGATGGTTTCAGCTGTATAAATAACTGCGAAAGTATGTTATCTTACTATTCTCAAAGTTACATTCTTCCATGGTTCTGGAGAACCCTAACGGCGACGGCCGGGACGACGACCTGGCCGTGCCGGGCCCAGCGACATCTCGGCGTGCTGCTGCTTCCTCGCCCTTGTCTTGCCTGTTCTGCGTCGGCGGCGCCGCCTTCCTGTACCTATACTTCCACGCCGGAGACGAGAGCATGGAGACAAGAACGATGGCGTCATGGCGACAAGGCCCTCTACCTACTCTACACCGGGCTCGCATTGCTGGCGTTCGGATGCTTGGTGCTGTTCATGGTCGCCGGCCGCTGGACCGGCCCGTGGCTCCTGTGGCCAGAATTATTATCGAGCACCGTTGGTCTTTGCGGATCTACGGTCGAGATCCTCCCAACGATCGTGTAGGCAGTATTCTGGGTAATAATCCGACCATTCTGGTGCAAGGATGTAACGATCGATCGTGTAATTTGTTCTGGGTATTTCAGTGTATTGTTTCTTGCTGGTTGCTACAGAACAAAAAATAGATCAGTTTAATCGCTATCGCTCGTGGCTTAAGCCAAAGCATGCGTTGCCAGTAAAATAGATACTACCTGATAGTTTTACCTTGATTTTTTCCCGATACAGGTGCTTGGCCCTCGATTTCTATCATTAGAAAACCAAACAACCCGGATGTAGGTCTGAAGTAAAGACTATGCACCTTGTTTACATATAGGAGTTACATCTTGTCGATGTCGTCACGGACCACCTTTCTTTTTTTCTTTTTTCTTTTTATTATAGGTAAGACGCACATATACCACCACGGGTTTCGTGGAAGATATTATCTAACCTATCCATGAGCGTTCCATTCAATTCGGAACATATATATATCTTGGCAACATATCTATGCAACCCACTCTTGCGATGCAACCGTGGTGAATTGGGGCAATTTATTTTTGGAATTTTCATGTAAATTGAGTGCCCTAACCGGCTGGGTTGCAAAGGTTGCACCATAAAGAATGGTTTGCACGAGACATGTTGCCGTTAGATTGCTTTTAGATACGTGCTAGTGCAATGGTATGTAATATATTAGGCATGCTAAATCAATCATGGAAGGAAAGTCTTAATCATAGATGGAAAGTCTCAATCACACTAGCACGCATTTAAAAGCAATTCAAAGGTAGGGAGACTTGGTGCCCAGACACCTAGGTGCCCCTGTTATTTATACTATATATATATCTTATAATTAGTATATGAGTATACCTAAAGTGATAAAAGAGTATTTCAAATTTATTTATGTGGTATATTAGAGGTGGTGTAATTACACCTGGGTGTAAAAGGTATTTTTCCTATATATATATATATATATATATATATATATATATATATATATATATATATATATATATATATATATATATATATATATATATATATATATATATATATATATATATAGGAAAAATACCTTTTACACCCAGGTGTAATTACACCCACCTCTAATATACCACATAAATAAATTTGAAATAATCTTTTATCACTTTAGGTATACTCATATACTAATTATAAGATATTCTAATGTGAACCACACGAAAAAATTGCAAGGGAGTTCATAGTTTTTAGCGTATTTTGTAAATACCTTTATATACGTACATAAAAAGGAGTGTGTGTATATATATATATATATATTGTGTGTGTGTGTGTTCCCAGTATTAATTCTCCGTTTCGTGTAGAATGTGGAGAGCCCTTGTATTTGCTAGTGTTGGTTCCTTCAATTACATAGAAAACTCTTATGCCTCCATATTTCTAGACATGTGCTATGGAGATCGCGTGTGTATCTACCTAATAAAAAAAAGCTTCACGCTCTATTTGGAACATGAGAATTTTTGAATTGTTTTTCTGGAAATTCTTGTGCTACAAACCGGTAATACCGTGAAACTTTTATCTATGAACTAGCAACCGTTTGCATTATGCACGTATGTGTAGAAACCGAGGTTTGATCAACACTCTCTTAGTCCAAGATGGTTTTAACCGTTTGTTAAACATGGTAACATCTGACTAGATTGATTCACCAAGTTCTCTAATTATTAGGAAAGGCTCTATGATTTGTCATAAACTTTCTATCTTGGGCCGTGTTCTTCATGTGGCTGCGGACTACAAATCTAGTATATGATCATAAGCATCATATTCGATCAGTTTTCGAACGTCTCTCCTTGAGCTGTATATATAGCACTGCATTAGCACAAGAACTTTATGTGGAATAATCTTTCTTAGAACTTTTCTGCTTGTGCACCCTGTTTAAATTCGGTTTTGATCTGCACTGCTCTTGATCTCTCTATCTGTTTAAATTTATGAGCCGCACGGCCCTCGTCCTCCTCGCCAGCGGCATCCTGTTCGGCGCCGGCGGGTGCCTGATATTCCTCACGCTCGCCGTCCGGTACACCTGCCCGCGGTTGCTGTGGCCGTCGGCAGAGGTGTAGGCCCCGCCGGAACCGTCGATCTTGATATCAACGGTTGAGATCGGCGCGAGGGACACAAGTTTTGCCTCCTTGGTTTTTTCAGTGATGTAAACACAACAATTGATCGCTTCTTGGAAGCTGTAAATAACCGTTCTTACTTATCTTGTCAGAGATTATCCAAAGCATGTATGCGTAATGCGCAATCAAGAGCAACTAGTGAGTGATGTTACAGAGCACGATCTGATGATGTCTTGATCACAACTCAAAAACTTTTTTTGGTATCAGAATTCACAGGGCCTATGCTGCTATGCTTGCACAATCCTACAGATTGATAGATGTGCTGTTGTTCAGTCTGTTTCTGAATTGGTACTAGTACTACTGACTCGACTGAGTACCATCTATGCCTTTTATCGTTGCGTTTTTTTGAACTTTCCATAATGTTCTCCAATTATTGGATCGGTGATCATCGACTGATAATCCTTGTCAGGATGATTCATCCAACTAGCAATGCATTCAAGGCTCAAATGGGTCACATGCCATGATTGCTGCAAGCTGTTTGCTGGGAGAGGGTGCCAGGCAACCATCATAGTTGGATACGAACCAGACAGATGGTGCCCAGCACTCGGCCCTGTGTCCCAGCAAGAAACACTAGCTCTGTTGCTTGATCAGCACCTCCCATCTGATGTTTTGTACCCTCTGATTGCAGCATTTGGATGTTTATCTTTTCATGTTTCAGCAATCTTACTGTCAATGTTATTGTTCGTGCTCATGCCAGTGTCTTCAATACAGTTCAGTTCAAGAATTGGCACAAACCATAAAGCATAGTGAAAGAAATTCTTCAGAAAAGCACAGGGAAAAGAAGCTAGATTTGGACCTAAGGAGAAACAAAAGAACACTGAGCAATGCATAGACATCATAGGTTTAAATATATATCTGATCCAGTTATACAGACAATTCGACGAATTTGAGCACTAGGTATTACCAAAACTCTCATTTATTCCGTGGGCTCGCCAGCTCCAATGAAGGGAGAAATGGGGAAAAGGAAGACAAGAAGAAAAAATTGCTTCAGGGAAGAACTCTATACATGTGCACTCGAAACATCCTTTTGAGAAGCTGCCTTCAGAATTTTGTGGGATTTCAGTTGCTGGGCTTCTGGTCTGCACCAGGTGAGACCTGAAAGGGGTAAAAAAAAACTATTCAAGTATGGTTCATATGAAATTCAGGTTGCAGTGCAATAACAATAGCAATCAGATGATGTTAATGTCATAACATGTGTAAAATTAAGTGCTCTGATGATGATGAATATTTACCCAACTGATGTCACAAAATTACAGACCACGCATTTGACAGATCTTGCGCCGTACTGGTACATGAGCAGCATACGGCAGTTCCCGCAGTTTACATGCGCAACTTGATTCGCTGCCATGAAGAACATGAGAATCATTTATCATTCAGAGTTTTTAAGATTAGATGAGCACTCATAAAAAATTAGATGAACACTCATTCTTTTGAATTCTGAATTCTAGGAGATATTCATCGAACTTTGGTAGATCTAGGATATCCTTGTCAAACCTTTCTGTTTTCTAAATCACAACAAATGGATATCCTACTGTCCAATTTTGATGAGTACGACTTCAGGATAAGCCAATTCTATTATTTTAATTGTTATCAACTGATTGCTATAGATTTCAGCCTCAGAATATATTCCATTGAGAAGGAGGATTTTGCATACAGGAATCAAAACCACAGAATATACCATTTGCAACTCAGGAAGAGGAGAAAGAAGAGCTTTGGTTGATGTACCTTCCATAACCAGGTTGACAGTGTGACAGCAAGAACATTGTACACTTGTCGCGCCACGTATGTACATCAGAAGAGTGTGGCATCCCCCGCAAACTAACTGCGCCATCTCGGTTCCTGCAACAAATCCAGGTGGAAAAATCCTCATAAAACTGCATTCCAGGACAACTTTCAGCAAATGAAAAGCTTCTTGCATTGGTTCAAGGGCAAACAAGTTATCCCCTTTGATCTCCCTATACTATTGTGAAATCTGCAACTAGATTTCTGTACCAAAAAAAAAGCACAAAACCTCCTTTGTTTATAAAGTTCAGAAGATGTGAAGCACACACATAGAGCAGATGTTACTTCTTGTTACAGTAGATAGAATAGAGAGAATGGAATAGACACTACTAGTACTAATCTTGCATAGATGGAACTCAATATTCAGATGCCACATTACGTACAAATCCTTGAGAGAAAGATGAGTGATTCACGTGCATACCGGGAGCCGGCACTGCGGTCACGGCACTGCAAACTGCGCAGCATACCGACGTCGCGCCGGCTGGATACATGAGCAGATTGCGGCAACCGGAGCAGACAAGCTGGCTTTGCGCCCCTGAAATTGCAGAAAAGAGGCACCACTTCTGTGGCTGAAACTCATTTACCGATAACTGACAGTTTCATTTCAGAAAAAAGCACTTTCATGCATTGCGATAACAAAATCAGCAGGGAAACTAATATAACTTAATTGAGCACATCTTGAGATTAATTTGTTATATCAGAACTTCCAATACACACACACATATAGAGGGGGGGGGATGGTTTCATACTCTTTTAGTCTGTACTCTTACTTCTCATATACAGCTTAAATGATATTGTTATAACTCTTTACCCTTTATAGCATTCTGTAATAATGATTAGTAGATACTCCAAAGTGAATTACATGAAAATATATGGCTTCAATGATTTTTTAACTATGTCATATTGGAGTATCTTAGCATTAGTATTTAAATATATCGAAAGTAATAAAAAAGTATAGCATATTCGTTTAAGTGGTATATTAGAATTGAGAATATGTCCTCGTATGAGCACAGGTACTGCAAGTTCTGAACCAGCAAATGGAACAACTTCGTCAAGTCTTGAATATTAAAGTGCAGTCTCTAGATTTCTAGTCTAAAACCATGAAGCATGATATACTTTATGACCTATACATCTAGGTAAAGACAGAATTTGTGACACTTTTCTTAACACTCTGGGGGTGACCAACCAACATAAAAGAAGGCCAAAAGTAGCCGTGTTTCTTGCAGTAGCCAGTTGGAAACCATACCATTGGGAGGTGTAAATGGCACAGGAGGAGTTGGATAAGGGGCAAGGGGAACCGGCATTGCCGTGCCGGCTGCCTTTACCGACGACGTTGTTGCTCGTTGAGACTTCGCAGATTCCAGTGGCAATCGGAGAACTAAAAATAGCCTGCCTTCCCCTACATGAAACCCTGCAGAAAGTGCAGGATAAGTTGATGAGAGAGCAAGAAAGACTTCAGTTTTACAGAAACCTGTGAAAGTTCCACTGAAATGTTAGAGCAACACTTCACTTGCAACAAGCAACTTCAGGACTCTCTTGACCACAGAAAATTGTTTCTTAAATGCACATCCGTTGGAAATCTTTCACCTCCCTTTTGAAGCTCCCATCAAATTTGATGCTCAATTTCTATGACCAACATAACATTGAAAAAACACTCCATAATTTCATCAGTGAATATACAGCTAGGCAATTAGCTATCTGAATCTTTTATCCTTTTAAACTACGATTGCCAACCAAACTTCATGAACTTTTACTAGTTTGGAGAACTTAACCTAGCACTTGGGAATTTCATGGCCCTCCACATTCATGAGAACTATTTGCCATTGTTGGCCTGATAGAAGATGAGCAAGAACAGGTCTAGGATAAGGTAGGAGGATACAAAAGTCACAGCTAATCTATTGACCCGAAAGAACAAAGAAATGCTTGCCATCTCCAATAGAAAACAGGTAAGAATCATCCACAAGACCAGAGAAAGGAGAAAAACACAAAAAACAATTCAAAGATGGAGATATCAACCATTCAACAACGCATCCAAATTAAAGGGCAAAGGGGAAAAAAGAAATAAGAAAGACTGAGAGGAGAAGCAGCACCTAACAACAATGCTTATAACACAATCCTATGATAAACTGCTGCATGCATAAGAGCAGTTCATTAGTTAGTACATCTCTCTCTCTCTCTCTCTCTCTCTCTCTCTCGCTCGCTCGCTCTCTCTCACCATGTGAGATAGAGCTTGACAAATTTATAGGGGAGAGGAAAAAAAGGAGTGCATATGATAGGTGGCCAAAAAGGTGCCCAAAAGCTTCTCACGGCTTACAAGGACTTTCCTCTTTCTGTTCAGAGAAAATTTTGTGTCTGATTTTTTTTTCAAAGTTATCTATCATATTTCATCTGAGACATACATTTTTGTAGGAAAAAACGACCACTCAAGACATTATATTTCGGTAATTTTTTATGATCCTAAACTTAGCAATAATCTGAATAGTATAGACTATTAATGCTCTATAAAACAAAAAAGTTGTAGGCAAATATGTATATGCACCATCAAATGGAAAAGTGCACATTTCTAAAGCAAACAACGAGCCGAAAGACTGGTTAATTTGTGCCAATCCATCAGTAACCTTATGTACTTTTAAGATCTAGGAAATGTAATCTTTGTAAGCGTGGAAGAAGTCCCCAATTTGCCCTCTCCAAATATGCTGGTCATCCATGATGCAATCATTTCCCTAAAAGAGGATACATCTCGAAGCAGATTTCAACTGACACGAGAATAGCACCAAATCAATTCATCCTGTGTTCCGGCTCATGGTTTCCGAGTTTTGACAAGAAATAAAAGTGATGACATAAAGGAGGATAGACGTGAATTGTATTCGCATATTGATTGATGTACCAACGCGTTTCAGATCTCCTACGGTTATAAAGTTATACCATCTGCATATATTTCACCTGAATTCTCTCGCAAAGGAATAGATAAACTTACAAAGAAGGGTAATAGTTTCAAGATATAAGCTGAAATTCTCTCGCAAAAGCACCGTAGAGGCTGAAAATGGTGCTGTAGCGGCTTAAAGAAACCGAAAGAAGGTTAAACGGGCTGAATTTCATATAGCAGTATGAGCTCGATACAGACTTCGCGTACGCGAGTAGTACACCTACATATTACATGCATGAACCTAAGTTGTTGTCACTAAAGATATTGCTATCCAATCACGTGTCATATCCATTAGTAGGGGCGTCAGTGCCCTGAGGAAGCCCAGGTGCCACTGCCCTGGGCACAGGTGAAGGTCCCATGTGCTGCACCGGTGGGTTTTGTGGGGCCTCTCGCAGGTAACTCGAAGTCTAGAATGAAGTTGTGCAGCACCATTGCTGCTACAATAATCACCTTTTGCCGGTGAGACTTGTAGCTAGGAATCTTGTCGAGTATGTGCTATTTCATCTTGCACATGCCGAACTCACGCTTGACAGCATTCAGCAGAGACAAGTGTAGGAAGTTGAAAAGTTACTGCATCCTGGACGGCTGTGTACTATTCTGGAACTTTGAAAGGTGGTACCTGTGGTTGCGATATGGCGCTAGGTATCCTAGCCTGTTCGGATACCTGAGTCCTCTAAATAGTATTTGCCTACAACAGGGAGAAGCGTGAAAGAGACATATCGGTTATTACTCGTCGTGCCATGCATGGTACAATTGAAGTATGTTCAAACATGTTACCTTCCGGTGGATGCGGGAATCGGTCGCCATACTTCGCCATTGTCTCGCGCAGCACATGTGTGAAGTGCGCTGATCCGGGCCATCTGGCACACACAAAGCTGAACCTACAATTCAAGCCACATATGGTGAGCACATTCTGACTGGTGTACCAGTGCCTATTGAAATGTCATGCCCTCTCGACATTTGGAACTGTGACTTGTACGTGTGTGCCATCAATCACTCCTATGCAGTTCACGAAATGTGGATAGAACTTTCGATGTAGGAGTCTCGGATGTAAAGTCTGATACATAGGACCAGACGGTGCAATGACATCACCTACAAGTCTAAATACACACATCTTCCCATTGCAATAACCCCCCATTGCAAAACCTCCCCATCACAAAACCTTGCCAGCCCTCCTAGACACCAGCAGCAAACAGTAGGCAACAATGCAGCACAACCACCCGTATAACCCCCAATTTCAAGTCATCGCTACCAACCGACAATAGAAATAGGTGCACACCAAAGTCACAAAGAAGTGCACAATTGACATGATAATGCATAGAACATTGTAATGACAAAACATTGAATTGACAAGTGGTAAATATGGTCACCGAACAAATTTGACACTCAATTGACTTATCTACAAACGAAAATAATGAGGTGTTCAATAGAGTGAAATGACCAACAACACAGAACTACTAAGATCATAGAAGAAAAAGGATCATGCAACAAGTGTTATGACTCGTCCTAACACTCCACAGCTTAGCACTTAACAACCGACAACATACCAACCATGACCGAGATAGAACATAGATAAGCGCATACACCGAAGTGGGCTCAAGGGTCCACATTGATGTTTGCCACATCGTGCACATTAAAAGCTAGGTTAGTGACCTGGTGGCCACAAAAAAGACCAGGGCTGGTTACTCACAAGTGAGCAAAAAAAAACTTTCTTATGTGGCCCACCAGACAGTGAGATGAGCGCCAATGCCATAGTACTTCACGTTTGAGATGTAGGAAATAGTTGCTGAGGAGATGCCACGTGCACACCAGACAAGTCACGAGGCTCGTACACAAAATCCTGGGGCCACACACGTTGTCACACAGTAAAAGTGACGCACTATTATGCAGAGCATGAAGAACACACAAACCTGTCCTTGTATGGTATACTATAACTTCCGGGCCTGTTTGTTTTGGCTGCGGCTTATGGCTTTTGGTTGAAATTTTTGAATTTTGGCTGTTTACGGTACAGATTACGGAGAGACCAATACTCACTTACAATTTTGGCTGGTACAGTTGTTGGGCTTTTAACGTGTACAACGTTTAACTTGTAGACTCCGTTTTGAAAAAAAATACTCCGTTTGAAAGTTAGGTACTGTAGCAAAAGCCAAAAGCCGACCGGCTTGTTGCTTGCCAAACAGGCCCTCCAGCATTTATCGTAATGAAGTAGACTAAAGGCCTGTTTGGTTGGTGCCTAAGTTTGTCATGCCTAAACTTAGGCAATATGTGGCTGCCACAGAAAGTGTGGCTAACAAAATCGAAGCCACACTTGTGGCAAAGTTTGGCAAGAAACTGAGTCTATGACGTGTGGGGCCGGGTGCTAAGAAAGTGTGGCATGCCACAGTTACGTCAGTGAACCAAATAGCTACCTAAAAACTATGGCATACCTAACTTGTGACTAGGCAACTTCTGGTTATGAACCAAACAGGCCCTAACTAAGAACGTATGCTTCAGAATCTATTTGGTATCCAACGTTGAACTTTGATAATCAATAAATATCTTAATATCTAATTAAGCGTAAATTAGAAAAAATAGTCTTATTATAATATTTTCAGTTTCAGAGAAAAAAAATTCAACGATCATGTTATTTGGGAAGTGCATTGCTGCTCTTCTAAAATAATGAAAGGATTTTTTAAAAAACAATGTTTGGGAGAACTTCATTGCTCTTCTATAATTACATAAGAAAAGCATGACATGAAATGCTCACGCTCCTTATGGTCAATCATAATTTTCTAGCTACAACATGCCGTCTATGCTACGAGATCTTTAGGCTCTATTTGGAAATATGCTTAGTTTGAAGCGTAAACCCGTGCAAATTCATAGGCACTACACAAATGCAACTTGAACATTATAATTATTGGTGCACCATTTATGTCTGAGTGACAAAGATGTATCAATAATGTTCTCAGCATCAGTCATTCAAAATTCTAGGTTTTTTTAGGTGCAAAGCTATTAGACCATATGGATGGTTGTAAATAAAGTGATAATGAATAATTGACATTTGAATTGTTTTGGATTTTATGTTTATGAAAGTTTTGGTCGATTGCGATCGAAGGTTTCAAGTTCAAGTGGTTTTACTTTGCTCCGAGTGGTTTTTGTTTTCTCCGAGTGTTTTTGGTTGCTCTGAGTAGTTTCAGACCGGTCGATCAGGTTCAAGTGGCATCAGATGGTGTTCGTGTAGCAATGGAGTAATGAACGGTATTCGAGTAGCCCTGGAACATCGAATTGCACTCGAGTGGCATCAGAGGACCACGGCGACTTTCGATTACAGCAGACTTCGACCACGTCAGACTTCGACAACGTTGGTTACGACTCAGAGTCATTTACGACCACGTTCTACTTCGACCACGACCGACGTCGACCACAGAATATCAACTACGGTAGTTCGACCATGATAGAACGACCACTGAAGATAATCGTAGCTATAGTACTTTTTCATGGTCATAACTACAGTACCTGGTCGGTACTTCGATAGTCGTAGATTTTACTAGTCAATAGTTGAAGGCTTTGCAGTCGATAGTCGTAGACTTTGCGGATTGCTGTTATAGTCATAGACTTCACAGTCTTATTTTCATAGTCATAGACTTTGTAGTCTGTTGTCGTTGTCTTTGGTAGTCGAAAGCTTTGTGATCGGTTACTGTAGGCTTCGTGGTCGGTACTCGTAGATTTCATGGTAGGTATGAGTGCTTTCGTTCCTATGATCTTTGAGTACCTTGAGTACTTGTGTTGGGTCAGTGGTTGACTGATCTAGTCGGAGTGGTTGCCGGTGATACTCGGTGCTTGGTGATCGATGGTGCGTTGATTTTGTGTTCTTGTTTGAGTCGAACACGGTTTAGGGCTCTAGCATATAAAAGCAGAGAGGGGCCAAGTGTTTTGGTAGTGGCTTTGCGAGACCTTTTTGTACTAGGGTTTTTAGGGATGCTTGTAAGAGTACTTTGTAACTCCACGAAAATTCAGTAATAAAGAACATCTTGAATCAATCTGGTTCGTGATTTCTGGTGATTGCTATTTGGGCATGTTCGTTCGAGCGGTCGGATTCTTCGTCGACTATGTAGATATTTCAAGAAGTGGAGGTAATCATTCACCCCCTCTGATTGCGTCATACGATCCTATAAGTGGTATCAAAGCCAAGTTACAATGGCGTCAGATCGGGATCCGTTCTCAGGTAAGCCACCGTTCTTCGTTGGATCAGACTAGCTCTATCGAAAAACATGCATGGAGGTGTGTTCTACAAGTGCAAGGTAATGCTATCTGACAAAAAGTTGAAAATTTGTATGAAGGGCCTTCTATTGTTACCATCGAAAGTACTGTCGATGTAGAAGTGAATTCTAAGGCTATAAATATTTATTACAAGGTTTAAGTAGAAACGAGTTTGTCAGAATTGCTTATCTTAAATCTGCAAATAAAATTAGACTACTCTAGCCGATTACCATGAAGGATCCAAGTCTGTTAAGGGTGTGTGTGTCAGAATCAATTCAAAAAGGAGTGTTCTAAATTTGAGATGAAACTTGGAGAATTAGTAGATGCTCTTTTTGATCGCTTCAATAAGATTATCAGTGATTTGCAATCGGTTGGTGTCACATATACTGATTTGACAATGCTTGATAAATTTTGAATTATCAGGATATGACTGTTTGGAATGTTTTAGTCACTACCATCAATCATTCTATTAGCATGGACATACTTATCTTGAATGATCTTTATTCCAAGATGAAAACACATAAGATTGATGTTTTGGCCAAAATAAACAAGACTAATTCTTTGGGCTTAGTGACTAACCAAGATGATAGTTTATCTCATTCTTCTAGTGCCTCCTTGTCTGCTCCGTGCACAATTTCAGATGAATAATGGAGGGAGATTCCTGAAGAGTAGCTTGTACTTCTCTCAACTGGGTGACCAAGGCAATCAACATCAGAGTAAGGCGGAGAGGAGGTCATGTCAGATGCTATGAATGTGGTGAGCTCAGTCACATTAAGTTTAATTGCCCCAAAGTGAAGAGCAAGAAAGTCGATGATGACAGGCACCAACTCATCGACTTTGGTTCAAGGCTGCCTCACGCAGGAAGGCAAGACTATCGCATGGCGGTCAATAATGGTACTATCAGCGCTTGAGGAGATTAATTTGAGTGATGTCGAATCTGCAAGTGATGAGGACAATGGCAAAGAAGGCAAAGGAGGTAGATTTCACAGGGATGTGCTTTATGACAAAATAGTGAGGATTTCGACAATGATGACCTCTACAGTAATCCGGATGAGGTAAAACCTTCTTACACTTATTTATCTTGTGTTGTACTTAGATTGACAGAGGAGCTCAGGAAATATAAAAAGAAAATTAAGAATCATGATTTTATTGTTGAGGCTTAAATTTTGAAATCAATAGACTTAGAGTTTCAATTCCTGATGATGAATCTTGTGAACCTTATCAAATTTTATATTCCGAGTTAGAGTCTGTTAGAAAAATTAATGTATTAATCTTGATTCAATTTAGTGATGTGACTACTATATTTGATGAATTAAAATTGGTACACGATTCTTGTGATGAAAAGTTAAAACTTACAAAAGACAAAATTGAAAACCTCAAGTCTAGTTCTTCTACTCAATCTAAAGGTTGCTCTAGGTGTGATTGTCCCTGCCGATTCGCCGCTATAGCCAACCCCCGTCTTTCCCCTGTTTCATCCGCTCCGCCTAGCACTATTCGCCATTGTTGCTAGCCCTTCTCGTCTAGCCCTAGGCCAAGAAGCCATCACCAAGGCATCCACATATGCCACCGAGATAGCGTTATGCTTGTTTTTATAGGGAAATGTTGTGCTTGTTACATCATGCAGGTTGCAAGTCTGAGATCAATTTTGCTTATTCAGTTACTAGCTGATTACTTAACAAAATTGAGGTAGTTTGGGACATGAGGAAGGACAATGGTCTGTATTTTTGATATTTCATGATGAACTACAATGAAACACTCGTACCTCTAATCGCAAAAACACAGAAAGAAACTTTTTGTTGTATTCTCTGTTCATTCTCATGAGGAATTGCTATTACTTTTTCTTATGCATCTACTCGAGTGTTACTTTGTAAACTGATAAGTGGTACATTTGTTTGCATTGATCTTTAGTGGAGAAGAAGAGAATGAGGAGGCTCACGAGGAAGCGGCGAAAGATGAGGCAGAGATCCTATGCATCGACGCATTTGGGACGATGTGAGTCTTCATGGTCTTCTGATTGTCAGATGTGTTTTGGTGGTTTATGGTTGTATGAGATGCCGACCTTTCTTAGGTTTTGGTTAAATTTAGCTGTTTAAGAGTCCGGTTATGTTCCAGACTGGGTTTTATGTATTGTAAGGTGATCACATGTCGCTTTATGACTGATGGGTCTTATGCAGTTTATAGAATTTGAGGTATTTTGAAATACATTTCCTATGGTGCTTTAATTCTGGATATGAACTCCAGAACTTTTGTTCGCACAGTCGTAGTGCTATGCTCGTCCAGGGCCGGCTCAACGTTTTCAAGGGCCCTAGGGCGAATTCGGCTCTATGGGCCCTTTACTATAAATTTTTTTTCTACTTATAAAATATGCAGTGTAAACTTTATATTGTCTAAATTGACACAAATCAATAGTCTAACATGATAAACTAATTAGGTACTAAGTAGTTCATAAACCAAATGTAACTAGTAAGAATTAATTTACCTCAAATAGGAGCGACAAATATCCAATGTCTTTCATGATCTTGCGTATCATCCACCTCCTCAGGATTATCACCAGGAACAACACTACTTGAAGCTGAAAAGAACTTATGTATAGCTCCCTTTTGCGATTCAATAAACCGTTCTTCTCGTTTTCTTTTGTTTCTTTTTTGAGCACCCGACATATGCTTCTTAGGTAACATTCTAAACCCTGTAATTTACAAAGTAAAGTAAACAACAAGAACATAAAATCCTAACCTAATTTTTGAAGTAGATGTAGACGAGTTCATGAGTAGATCACTAGATGTCTAGATGTAAATTGTTGCCTACTTGCCTGAGCTTGGCGATGCGACGGATGCAGATGGAATCGAGAATTCAGTATTCAGAGAAACCAGACGGCGACTGAGATCTAAGAGGCGACGAGCAAATAAGCAATCGAGAGGCGGGGCGACGGATGGAGTATTGCCTGTATTGGATTTGGAGTCTCGGGCTGCCGGCTGCGACGGCCTCACGGCCACGACGGCGTAGGCGGCGTAGGAGACGATCACGACGCAGGCACTTCGGCGACGCGAATCGACGCGACGGCGCGCGGCGTTCTTTTGGGCTCTGGTGTTAGTCGAAGCGTCGTCTGCCGTCTGCGTCGAGGCATTCCGCGAATCCACGTTACGGCGGCGTTTAGGCGTTAGTTGATAAGTTGAAGCGTTGCGGTCGCATGTATCAGTGTATGCATGGCTGATGGCTCAATGCCTCAATCGGCCACACAGTCACGCACGCTGCATGCATGCAGAATTGCAGACTGGGCTGCCTCTGGGCTCTGGCCGTCTGGCGCGGGGGGGGGGGGGGGGGGTGGGCCCTCCCTGGCCCGGGGCCCTAGGCCGTCGCCCCTCCGGCCTACCCCCAGAGCCGACCCTGGCTCGTCTGCAACCTTATCCTATTTATGGAGGCCACATGTGCCACATAAGCAGCCACATCAGCCAATTCTGTTACCAAACAGACGAAACAACCTGTGGTGCAAACAGAGATAGTGCTACAGTGATACATACATGCATACATAAAATACAAATTATAGACTAAAGTGGTACAACATCACAAATTTAGAGAGCTACAGTGCTACATACATACATACATGCACACATATATATATATACGCGCGCGCACACACACACACATATATATATGTGTGTGTGTGTGTGCGCGCGCGCGTGCGCGCGTATATGTATGTGTGTATATCGATTCTACCCGGCAATACATATATAACAATTGTAATTTGCTCCTAAAGTGGGACAGATATTCCACAATCTTGACATGGTTTCAACATTTTTTTTGGCTATAACATATAATCCTATGGTTCCCCACTTTTTAGGTCATGTGAAGAATGGAAGCAATTTAGCTAGGGCACTATTCGTTTTTGGCTTCTAAAATCCGTTTTTCTATAATGAATAGCTTTTCTACGGTACTTAGCTTTTAAACAGAGTGCTTTTTAAAACGCGGCATACTAGTCGATTGTAGCAATATTATAGTGATTTTATTTATATCGACCAAAATCGTACATCCCTCTCAATACAAACTTATCTATAAGCTATCACTATTTATAAACTAAAATTAAAAGATATTAAATACAACCACCGTAGAACTAAGAGCACAGCAGTAGACTAGTACGAGGTGGCCAGATTGACATGAAAGTGGCAGTGTGGATAACAGGATAAGGCAGCCAACCCGTAGCTTTTCCCCACTGTAATGTACCAGGAAGGACACACTTGTGCTCGTTTGGAATGCGAGTAAAATATCAACACTCAGCTAGACACGACAGTATCACACACAAGAAACAGTAATACTAGAGAGAGCGAAGTAGATAGAGATGTATGCCTATTACTGTTGTGGTGATGGTATTATTATTATTATATTATTATTATTATTATTATTATTATTATTATTATTATATTATTATTATTATTATTATCTCCCAGATTTCTGATAAAAAAAACCAAACTGGTTAATGGCGGATGCAGACACCTGTTGTGACCTCTTGGGTGCTCCCAAGTTAGGTCCTTGTCAGCATCAACTTGCACCACCATTGCTGTTATACTTTTCCTGAGACCTGAGAGTGAGAGTGAGAGAGCCGATCCATGGCGCCGGTTAATCACCGCTTTTTTACTGATTCACTGTCATGACGGATGTCTGACGGTAAAGGTGCTACATGGCTGGTTCTCGCCATTCATCCGCAATTATTGGAGAACACATCGGCACACCAAATCCAAACCACATGTGTAGCTATGTATCCGGCGTGTGAGTCCCAAACAATGCTCCAGAGTACGTGCTTGTTTGGTAAGTAGCTAACTTATCGTAACTCAGTAATTAAACTTAGGTAAAGTGCGATGAATAAAATGGCCGTCTCTAGTTAATAAGCTGAGCCTATGATACGTAGGCCATCGGGCCAAGAAAATATGGCGAGATATAATTATAACAATGAACTAAACATCTATGTATCTATGAAAACTATGACATGATTAAGGTTAGATGTGGCAAAACTAGATGTCATCAAGCTAGTTTGGAACATGTATGGGAATTTCGTAGGATTCTTGTGGAAATTATATATATTGTCTCATCTGAAATCCCTACTTTTTAAACTGGCCTGAGAACATAGACAACTTACTATAAAAACTTGAAACGGCGATTGAGTATGTTGTTAATCTACGGCATAATTGTCGTGATGAACAGAGAGAGCTTTCTGGTGTATTACACGTGTACGGAAGCTACAGTAGTAATTTCAGCAGATAAATGTTACTAATTTCAGAATTGGACGATCCTGCTTGTCAAATCATGCAAATCAGAGTGCGGCGCACACAGAATGGGGAGTTTTTCCTCTTTGCGGAGTGCAAAAATGTACGGATAAATGAGAGTTAAGGGCTCTAATCTGGGCCACTAATTCAATTTTTGCAGCGTACAAAATATCCAAAGCTACCCCTGCGGTCAAAACACGAAAGGCACCAGTCACAGTCACAGATCAGGTATGTGTACTGTCTCATACTACATCACTCTCGTGTCACACCTGAACAAAAAAAAAGTAAAAGGGGAAGGTTTTTAGCTCTACTTCAAGGGTTTTGAGACCCTGTTTATGTCGGTTGCGTAATAGTTGACAAATATATAACAAAATATGTGTTTTATTAAATATCATCTAGATGTTTTCTTCCTAACTATCATCTAGATCTAGGACTGTTGGATTAGAGATTCAATGGCCATGAATTCTCTCCTCTCCCTTAAATTCTACTCCCTCCCCTTAAAAAATCTCTCTCTTCAAAAACAAGAGGCTCTTTGATCTTTAATATAAGGGTCACAAATTTGGATGATAGTTAGGAAGAAAACATCCAGATGATGCTTAGACACTCCCACAAATATTTAGTAAAAGAAAAAAAATAAGTTGAGATTAATTGGCACATGCATATATGTCCAAATCGTGTTCATCAATCTACAATGTGGCTGCAAATTAACCAAACAAGTCCTAATCTATCGAATAATACGATTATTTGTAATAACACGAAAATTTGTGGTCATGAAACATCTCAAATTCGTACAGGCAGCGGTTGAAATGTACCTGGTGCCATTCCTAACAGGGCAAGCACAGGAGCCGGCCCTGTCTCAGCTTAATTTCCTTTCATCGATTTATTTTGTTCCTCCTCAATCAACAAGTAATTTTGCACAGCACTCTTGCATCTAATTAGTTCTTAGTCGTGTACGTCAAAGGCCATGAAGCTGCATCAATCAATGAACATGAGAAGAAGGCATATTGATCGATGAGCATCCGTGCATGGACCACAGCTGCTGTTGGAGTGGTGCATTATTATGCACCGTTCGTCCATGAAAGCGTCCAAGGAGAGAGAGCAGTTATGGGGCCACGCATCCACAGTGGCTTGGCTAGCTTCTTGGAATTCATCGGCCTCGATCCGAAATCGGACCGACGAATATTCCGACGTCGGCTTTCGGCCCCGCCGCTTCCAGATCGCCGACGACAGCCACACGATCGCGGTCGGCGGGGCCGGCGGTGAGTTTCTGAGGTGTGTGTTTCCTCTCCTCGTGTGTGTTTTAGAATATTGTTGTCTCCAGACTTTCCTGCTTAGTTATTGACAGAAGAAGAAGCCCAGCTAGCTAGCATTGGATTTACCAGCAATATTTATATAGACGACCGCAATCTGGGGATGTGATGTGATTCACTGAAGCTGCTGCGTTTTTGGTTAAGGCTAAGACATGACATGACATCAATCACTAATTCATCTGAAACCTCTGTCACGTATGGCAGTGAAACTGTTCAGCTGTATGCATGCTGATGAGTGATGACAATGGACTTCAGGCCCAGACTTTTTTGAGTTTAACTAAGCTTAATTTCCTCATGAATCAGGCTGGCCTGCCAGCATTTTTTTCTGATGGCCTCAGATTGGCTTAATTTATATCAGTTTCAATATCTCTGGCTGGCTCCTTGAGAACGGATGCTTACTGCTGAAAGCAACCCTCTGCTGCCGATTTTCCCTGCCAAGTGATCTGAGCATGCAGTTCAGACAGGGTAAAAGATTAAAACCGCTCAAGGAGCACTGCGACAACAACGTACAGTATCCAACTCCAAACTTGCAAACTCCGATTATTTCCAAAAGCATTATATCCGTTCAATTCTTGTTTAAATACACATTCATATATAACTGGATTAATCTTATTGCTAATGATCACGCTCAACTTTGATTGGGTCTTACTAGTTTTAGTTTTAGGTAGCAAAATACATCTGCATATATATATTTTTTGCAAGCTAGCAGCCTAGCACACGTGATGTTTCTGGTGAGGTCCTGCTCGTTTGAGCTTGAGCTTCTAGCTTTCAGCTTATTTTTCACTATTCATAAATTTCGTTTTTTCCCTATTTTTTTCTGATTTTTGAGCGTTTTTGCCGTTTCTTTTTCCCGTATTCGTTTGCATTATATGTACTGGGCTAACCCTTTTTCTATTTTAAATTTTTTTTAAAATTTAATTATGCCAAATAAACCATCATCAGCTATATTATGATTTCAGCTAGTTACAGTAAAAATTTAGCCATAAACCACAAAAATAAGCCCAACTGAGTACACTGTCAGTTACGCACCAAAATAGGTATGGTGCTGCAAAGGACCATTTCCCTGCATGCTTGCAGTTGCAGTTGAGAGGGTATAAAGAAGGCGGACATAACTCACGTCCTACACACACCCACACACATGTATATATACGTGTATGTCCCTTAATACACGTTTTAAGAATTTTTATAAAGATACCAAGGCCTATACAGTATGGATATACGTTTTATTCT